>JAULUF010000022.1:15962500-16370000 GCA_031834385.1 Semotilus atromaculatus | reverse complement strand
AAGAAAGAAAGATAGATAAGTTAGAAAGAAAGAAAGATTGATTAGTTAGAAAGAAAGAAAGATGGATTAGTTAGAAAGAAAGAAAAAAGATTAGTTAGAAAGAAAGAAAGAAAGATAGATTAGTTAGAAAGAAAAAAGGAAAGAAAGATAGATTAGTAAGAAAGAAAGGAAGAAAGATAGATTAGTGAGATAGATAGATTAGTTAGAAAGAAAGAAAGAAAAAAGATTAGTGAGAAAGAAAGATAGATTAGTTAGAGAGAAAGAAAGATGGATTAGTTAGAAAGAAAGAAAAAAAGATTAGTAAGAAAGAAAGAAAGATAGATTAGTTAGAAAGAAAAAAGGAAAGAAAGATAGATTAGTAAGAAAGAAAGGAAGAAAGATAGATTAGTGAGATAGATAGATTAGTTAGAAAGAAAGAAAGAAAAAAGATTAGTGAGAAAGAAAGATAGATTAGTTAGAAAGAAAGAGATTAGTTAGAAAGAAAAAGAAAGATAGATTAGTTAGAAAGAAAGAAAGATAGATTAGTTAGAAAGAAAGAAAGAAAGAAAGAAAGTTAATTAAAAAGAAAAAAAGAAATATAGATTAGGTAGAAAGAAAGATAGATAGATTAGTTAGAAAGAAAGAAAGAAAGAAAGAAAGTTAATTAAAAAGAAAGAAAGAAAGATTAGTTAGAAGGATAGATTAGTTAGAAAGAAAGAAAGAAAGAAAAAAAGATTAGTAAGAAAGAAAGATAGATTAGTTAGTTAGAAAGAAAGAAAGAAAGAAAGAAATATAGATAAGTTAGAAAGAAAGAAAGATAGATTAGTTAGAAAGAAAGAAAAAAAGATTAGTTAGAAAGAAAGAATGAAAGATAGATAGATTAGTTAGAAAAAAAGAAAGAAAAAAAGATTAGTAAGAAAGAAAGAAAGATAGATTAGTTAGAAAGAAAAAAGGAAAGAAAGATATATTAGTAAGAAAGAAAGAAAGAAAGATAGATTAGTGAGAAAGATAGATTAGTTAGAAAGAAAGAAAGAAAGATAAATTAGTTAGAAAGAAAAAGAAAGATAGATTAGTTAGAAAGAAAGATAGATTAGTTAGAAAGAAAGAAATAAATAAAGTTAATTAAAAAGAAAGAAAGAAAGAAAGATAGATAGATTAGTTAGAAAGAAAGAAAGAAAAAAAGATTAGTAAGAAAGAAAGAAAGATTAGTTAGAAAGAAAGAAAGATAGATTAGTTACAAAGAAAAAGAAAGATAGATTAGTTAGAAAGAAAGAAAGATAGATTGGTTAGAAAGAAAGAAAGAAAGTTAATTAAAAAGAAAGAAAGAAAGAAAGATTAGTTAGAAAGATAGATTAGTTAGAAAGAAAGAAAGAAAAAAATATTAGTAAGAAAGAAAGATAGATTAGTTAGAAAGAAAGAAAGAAAGATAGATTAGTAAGAAAGAAAGAAAGATTAGTTAGAAAGAAAGAAAGATAGATTAGTTAGAAAGAAAAAGAAAGATAGATCAGTTAGAAAGAAAGAAAGATAGATTAGTTAGAAAGAAAGAAAGAAAGAAAGTTAATTAAAAAGAAAGAAAGTAAGATAGATTAGTTAGAAAGAAAGAAAGATAGATTAGAAAGAAAGAAAGATAGATTAGTTAGAAAGAAAGATAGATTAGTTAGAAAGAAAGATAAATTAGTTAGAAAGAAAGATAGATTACTTAAAAAACAAAGAAAGAGATTTGTTAGAAAGAAAGATAGATTAGTTAGAAAGATAGATTAGTTAGAAAGAAAGATAGATTAGTTAGAAAGAAAGATAACTTAGTTAGAAATAAAGAAAGATAGATTATTTAAAAAACAAAGAAAGATGGATTTGATAGAAAGAAAGATAGATTAGCTAGAAAGATAGATTAGTTAGAAAAAAAGAAAGATAGATTAGTTAGAAAGAAAGAAAGATAAATTAGTTAGAAAGTAAGATAGATTAGTTAGAAAGAAAGATAGATTAGTTAGAAAGAAAGAAAGATAGATTAGTTAGAAAGATAGATAGATAAGTTAGAAAGAAAGAAAGATTAGTTAGAAAGAAAGAAAGATAGATCGGTTAGAAAGAAAGAAAGATTAGTTAGAAAGAAAGATAGATTAGTTAGAAAGAAAAAAGATAGATTAGTTAGAAAGAAAGAAAGTAAGAAAGAAAGAAAGAAAGATTGGTTAGAAAGAAAGATAGATTAGTTAGAAAGATAGAAAGAAAGATAGATTAGTTAGAAAGAAAGAAACATAGATTAGTTAGAAAGAAAGAAAGAAAGATAGATTAGTTAGAAAGAAAGAAAGATTAGTTAGTTAGAAAGAAAGAAAGATAGATTAGTTAGAAAGAAAGATAGATTAGTTAGAAAGATAGATAGATAGATAGATAGATAGATTAGTTAGAAAGAAAGAAAGATAGATTAGTTAGAAAGAAAGATAGATAGATTAGTTAGAAAGAAAGATAGATTAGTTAGAAAGAAAGATAGATTAGTTAGAAAGATAGATAGATAGATTAGTTAGAAAGAAAGAAAGATAGATTAGTTAGAAAGAAAGATAGATAGATTAGTTAGAAAGAAAGATAGATTAGTTAGAAAGAAAGAAAGATAGATTAGTTAGAAAGAATGAAAAAAGAAAGAAAGAAAGAAAGATTGGTTAGAAAGAAAGATAGATTAGTTAGTAAGAAAGATATAAAGAAAGATGGATTAGTTAGAAAGAAAGAAACATAGATTAGTTAGAAAGAAAGAAAGAAAGAAAGATAGATTAGTTAGAAAGACTAGTTAGTTAGAAAGAAAGAGATAGATTAGTTAGAAAGAAAGATAGATAGATAGATAGATTAGTTAGAAAGAAAGAAAGATAGATTAGTTAGAAAGAAAGAAAGATATATTAGTTAGAAAGAAAGATAGATAGATTAGTTAGAAAAAAAGATAGATTAGTTAGAAAGAAAGAAAGATAGATTAGTTAGAAAGAAAGATAGATAGATTAGTTAGAAAGAAAGAAAGATTAGTTAGAAAGAAAGAAAGAATGATAGATTGGTTAGAAAGAAAGAAAGATAGATTAGTAAGAAAGAAAGAAAGGAATAAAGAACGATAGATTAGTTAGAAATAAAGATAAAGTAGTTAGAAAGAAAGATAGATAGATTAGTTAGAAAGAAAGATAGATAGATAGATTAGTTAGAAAGAAAGATAGATTATTTAGAAAGAAAGAAAGATAGATTAGTTAGAAAGAAAGATTAGTTAGAAAGAAAGAAAGATTAGTTAGAAAGAAAGATAGATAGATTAGTTAGAAAGAAAAAAGAAAGAAAGAAAGAAAGAAAGAAAAATTGGTTAGAAAGAAAGATAGATTAGTTTGAAAGATAGAGATTAGTTAGAAAGAAAGAAAAGATTAGTTAGAATGAAAGAAAGATAGATAGATTAGTTAGAAAGAAAGAAAGATAGATAGATTAGTTAGAAAGAAAGAAAGATTAGTTAGAAAGAAAAAAGATAGATTAGTTAGAAAGAAAGAATAAAAGAAAGTAAGAAAGAAAGAATGAAAGATTGGTTAGAAAGAAAGAGATTAGTTAGAAAGATAGATAGATTAGTTAGAAAGAAAGAAAAGTTAGAATGAAAGAAAGATAGAGTAGTTAGAAAGAAAGAAAGATAGATAGATTAGTTAGAAAGAAAGATAGATTAGTTAGAAAGAAAGTAAGGTAGATTAGTTAGAAAGAAAGATAGATTAGTTAGAAAGAAGAAAGATAGATTAGTTAGAAAGAAAGAAAGATTAGTTAGAAAGAAAGAAAGATAGATCAGTTAGCAAGAAAGAAATATTAGTAAGAAAGAAAGAAAGATTAGTTTGAAAGAAAGAAAGATTAGTTTGAAAGAAAGATAGATTAGTAAGAAAGAAAGAAATAAAGAAAGATTAGGTAGAAAGAAAGAAAGATTAGTTAGAAAGAAAGAAAGATAAGTTAGAAAGATAGATAGATAGATAGATAGATAGATAGATAGATAGATAGATAGATAGATAGATAGATAGATAGATAGATAGATAAAGTTCATTAGTACATATAGAATGGTAGTTTAATTGAATCTAGGGCTTCAGGGAGTTTAGATTTGAGTTTTTGTGTTGTTCACTACTGGGCCACCGTAGTCTTGGCTCAATTTGAACTGTTGCAATGAAAGTCAATGGGATTTTTATGATTTTTAATATTAATTTTTAAGAAATCTGAAAGCCAAATCAGTTTGAAAAGATATAGCACACCGAGTCAGAACAGTCTGAAGGTCTGACCCGAGTTTGGAGTTTGTAGAGTTAAAGCTCTAGGACGAGTTAGAGTCAGAATTTTTTGGGTAAGAAAAATAAGAAGAAGAAGAAGAAGAAGAATAATAATAAGTTTAAATAGGATTTCAGTAAGTTGGCTTTTCCAAGCCAACTTAATAACCCAAATTACTGTCTTGATAATGCCATGCATAAGACCAGGGCTCGAATTTCGGCGCGGGCATCAAGCATCAAGCGCTGCCGCGATAATACACACTCGCGTTCAGGAGTCGGGACATGGAATATTCACTTGCACAATCGGGCCAGCAGTGCATCGTGAATAAAGTTTACCATTTGCACGTCTTTTTAAGTCTTACCAGTTTAACATTCAACTCAAGCAATTTTAAACTATCAGTGCTCGCGCGCTCTCTGGGATGACTATGCGCACATTCATAGAAAATCCGCCTCAAGAACAGCTGAGCTGGCCAAACAAAAGTTATTTTTCACGGATTATATTGCTTTAACACGCAAAACTGTGTCAATGTCGGTCTTCGTGAGTATACTCTAAACATAGTCGGTTTTGTCTTTAATAAGCATAAAACGCATGCCAGTATAATGAACACAGAATCTGTGCACTAGCTCTTAAAGTGACAGCAACCATATGTGTCGGTCATTAATTTTGTCGTCAAAACAACAAAAGAGAGCTTTAAGTTAAAGGAATCAGGATTGATAGCCTATGTGTTTATTTATTCAGGACTAAAATACTATCCAGTGTTATTTTCCATTTGATTACTTTATTCAGTTTCTGTCTATGAATACTAGTGTTAGACCTATTCAAAAACTTTACTCTTTATTTGTCTTTATTTGTATCTTTATTCTATTGTATTTATTTGTGCAACTTTTTTCAATTTAATTGGAACAATTTAAATCAAGCCTTGTGTTGTGTAAATTCTTAACAACATTACCCCATTGTAAAAATGCAATGAGCACAAACATTTAGGCAAGATCAATTTAATAATTTTGTTTGGCAAAAACGAAATTCAGGCCCTGAAGACTTTTTTTTTTCCCTGTCCTGGACTCGGTCTTGACTCGGACTCGAACCTTTTTGGACTCGGTCTTGTCTTGGACTCGAACCTCTTTGGACTCGGTCTTGACTTGGACTCGACTAGTCCTGGTCTTGGACTTGTCTTGGACTCGACAAAGGTGGTCTTGACTACAGCCCTAATCATTACATTCAAATTGCAAACACACGAGGAGAGTCTCCGCATGAAAGACCCACTACTGGCAGATGAACGTGCTTCTACACTTCTCTCTGAAACTGTAGGTAATTAAATTAGATAGAATGGAGGATTTTAACTGTGACAAGATGATTGACAGGGCAGTTTACATTGACAGGATGCATGTGACGAGTAGTATGTCCCAAAGCTTGCCTACTCTTTTGCTACACACTCAAAAGTATGTACTTTTTCTTCACAAAAAGAGTACATACTTTTAGGGCGTAGTATAAGTAGGCGAATGGGGACTCGCGCTTGTTCAGGAAGTAAAGTAACCTGCCTGTGTGCATGCGTTTTAGTTGATTATGATGTATTTACTTAAATAAAACACATGTAAGGGATGATAGTGTTTTTGATTTACCTTCTATACGAGCGAGAGTTGAGCCTGCAGGGTATTCGTGCATTGCAGGGTTCCAGACTGCGTCCAAAATGGTCGCATACGCATTTGTGCGAGTGCATGGTCATGTAATACTCAGATAAATTCACGCATGCACAACAGAACGTTGTTGTATCAGCAGCTGCTGCAGTCCGTAACTTATGTTCAAAATGAACGAGTAGCCTACATCATGAATCCATTTTCCAAACCGTGTTTTTGACTTATCTTGAATCACTACAGTACGCCTATACTCTGGGGTCCTTCGGATCAAATGGTCCCGAAGGGTTTAAATAAAAAAAAATTAAAAAATCATAGCTTTTTCGGAATCGTCCGAAATTTGGTGACTTGATTGGTACTTGGTATATGAACACCCCAAAAAATTGGTGACAGGATTTGAATAGTCTAAGTGGTTGTAAAAAAAATAGTCACACTCAGGACCTTCGGGACCAAATGGTCCGCCATAGGAAATGAATGGGAAATTGGCAAAAATGTAAAAATACAGAGTTTTTTTGTGCGTACAATCTACAAATCAGCCACGATCCAGAAAAAAAGCACACAACAGTGAAGGGGTGAATCTATAAAACATCAAGAGTGCAAAACAGACACATCCACACACACACAAACACACTTTTATACTAAACTAAACCCAATGAATTCACAACGATTTAATAAAATAGTGTTCTCATGTTATGTAATATGACAGTCCCAAATTAATCATCGTTATTAGTTGTGCATTGCTGCTTGAGCGGCGCGCACTGAATGAATAACCGTTGAGCACGTTGCTAGTGTGTTATTTAACTCAAAGAAACGCATCCTATATGAGATCAATCAGACAAAATAAAGTAAACATAATATTACAAATCATATCTGCACAAAATGACATGAATGCACAAGTGAACTTGAATTAATACGTGCCATTCAGAATGACTCATGTTGTGGACGCGCTCCTCCTGGAACAATGCGACACGGCAAAACCCAAATACTTCACAATGTTTTATTACAATATTGTTCTCTTTATAATGTTACGTTAGATGACAGTCCCAATAGTCATTATTAGTCGTGCATTGCCGTTTGAGCTGCGAGTGCTAAAGATCACGCTTTAGCGTGTATTTTTTTTTTTTTTTTAAATTAAGAAATTACTGAGAAAGTTGGTCGCACCAGTGCAACCATTGGAAAAGTTAGTCTGGAGCCCTGCATTGCGTGTGGAATCAGGAATCGGTCTCCTCAAAAGAGTCCGTTTGCAAGCAGCAGAACGCCACCTTATGCGACACACGCACAGTAAACCTGTGTTGTTCACTCAGCTGCGCATATATTGCCCAGAATAAATAAAAAATTCAATTCAATTCAATTCAAATTTATTTGTATAGCGCTTTTCACAATACACATTGTTTCAAAGCAGCTTTACAGAAAGTGCCTTAGAAATGTACATAGACAAATACAGTTAGTTAATCATGTATTAATTTAGGGCATAACATATCGCCGGCGTCGAGTCGTCTCTCCACAGGCGTTGAGTCGTCTCTCCACAGGCATTTAGTCTCTCTCCACAGGCGTTTAGTCGTCTCATCACAGGCGTTTTGTCGTCTCATCACAGGCGTTTTGTCATCTCATCACAGGTGTTGGGGCATCTGAAGTCTCCGTGAGAGGCTGGATACAAACTGGAGCTGACGAACGCTATTTACCTCAGGACTTGCGTCCCGAGATAACAGCAGAAAGGCAGATGAGAAATAATTAGCATAGCGGATGTTCATAATATTAATGCATTCGATCTGATTCGGCAGTAGTATAAAAGGTAAGCATTATGTGAATGCTTGGTTAAAGAGATGCGTCTTTAATCTAGTTTTAAACTGGGACAGCGAGTCTGAGCCTCGAACAATATCAGGAAGGCTATTCCAGAGTTTAGGAGCTAAATGTGAAAATGCTCTCCCTCCTTTGGTGGATCTGGATATCCTAGGAATGACCAGAAGCCTCGAATTTAGTGATCTTAAAGAACGTGACGGATTGTAGGGCGATAGAAGATCCGTTAAATAGACTGGAGCTAAACCATTTAGGGCTTTATAGGTCAGTAGCAATACCTTGTAATTGATACGGAACTTAATAGGTAACCAATGTAGAGATGATAAAATTGGTGTTATATGATCATATTTTCTTGACCTAGTAAGAACTCTAGCGGCTGCATTTTGCACTAACTGTAGCTTGTTTATTGAGGATGCAGGACAACCAGCTAATAAAGCATTACAGTAATCTAGTCTCGAGGTCATGAATGCATGAACTAACTTTTCTGCATCAGAAACGGATAGCATGTTACGTAGCTTAGCAATGTTTCTAAGGTGGAAAAAGGCTGTTCTTGTAACATATGAAATATGACACCCAGATCTTTTACTGTAGTGGATAAAGTAACAGGACAACCTTCTAAATTAAAGTTGTATTGTAAGGGATTTGTGGGTAGTTTTTTGGACCAATAAGTAATACCTCTGTTTTATCTGAATTTAATAGCAGGAAATTACACGTCATCCAGCATTTTATATCTTTAAGACATTCTGTCAAGTTAGATAAGTTAGTGTTTTCATCTGGTCGTGATGATATATATAATTGAGTGTCATCAGCATAACAGTGGAAATTAATTCCATGTTTTCTTATAATATTACCAAGTGGCAGCATATATATTGAGAATAGTAGAGGGCCTAACACAGATCCTTGCGGCACTCCATAGTCTACTGACATTATCTTCGATTTTTCCCCATTTAAACAGACAAAGTGGTAACTGTTACATGTGTGTCCTGTGTTTCCCCCTACAGTGTGTTTTTGGTTTAGTCCTGTGTTCCAGTTTTCCCGCTCCTCGTTTGTGTTCAGTAGTGTTGTAGTCAAGACCACCTAACCCGAGACCAAGACAAGACCAAGACCAGAGTGTATCGAGACCGAGACAAGACCAAGACTTTTAGGGGCCGAGACCAAGTCGAGACCAAGACCGAGGGAGGGCGAGACCAAGAACAAGACCAAGACCAGCGCCCCACACTACATGACACAAAACATTGTGAAACATGATCAAAAGAGCTTCTCAAATTGATCTGAAAGATCCACATTCCCATAAAAATACATAGCCTAGATTTTAAACACTCAAAGTTGAAATAAACGTAAGCATCTTTATTCAATACTCCTGGGTGACTTCCATCATTTAGTAAAGAATGCAAAACAATTATTCATTGTTCATCACTAAAGTCTTCACTTTTCTCCGCCTTTTATAAACAATACATAAAGTTAGGCCTATGTTGTTTTTAAACCTACAACAATCCTTTTTTAAACGTATTTTAGCACAATTCACAACCAGCGGTAAATCAGGAAAAAATATCCGAATGCTCCACATGAAACTATGGTCTTCCGACCTTTTACCATCGTGTCGATTTATTTTTATTAATATGTGCCATCTGCCATGCAAGACAGCGCTTAGGAGACGGTGAACCCTTGTTTATACTTTCGCCTGGCTCAGAAGAGAAAGAGTGCGCGCGCGCGACCTGGGCGCTCTCTCGCTCTTGCTCTCTCTCTCTCTGGGATTCACTAAAGTACAGGGGTTTCAGTACCGCGACGCACACGGGGCGTATCCGAGGGTGTGCCCGTCACACCCCTTTAAAAAAAAACAAACATAATTTGCAGGTTACCGCACATGCGCAGAGTATGGTGCCTTCTTCCCGCGCACTTTTCAAATTAGATACAGTAACAGAACTGATGGATGATGAAGAGCAGACGGGTAAACATTAAACAGCCATGGACAATCAAGGACAAAACAGCGAATTCGGTAACTGTTTTTGAGGTTTTAATATGATCAAGAGGCAAACGGTTTTGTAAAAGATGCGGTAGGATTCTAATGCAAGGAGTTCACATAAGATAACGTTATCATGTTTCATGGGAGATACCTGTCCTAACTACATGTGCATCAGATACCTGTGTGTGTTTACAGGGGATTCATGAGAGATACCTGTGTGTGTTTACAGGGGATTCATGAGAGATTCCTGTCCTAACTGTACATGTGCATCAGATACCTGTGTGTGTTTACAAGGGTTTCATGAGAGATTCCTGTCCTAACTGTACATGTGCATCAGATACCTGTGTGTGTGTTTACAGGGGTTTCATGAGAGATTCCTGTCCTAACTGTACATGTGCATCAGATACCTGTGTGTGTGTTTACAAGGGATTCATGAGAGATTCCTGGCCTAACTGTACATGTGCATCAGATACCTGTGTGTGTGTTTACAGGGGTTTCATGAGAGATTCCTGTCCTAACTGTACATGTGCATCAGATACCTGTGTGTGTTTACAGGGGTTTCATGAGAGATTCCTGTCCTAACTGTACATGTGTATCAGATACCTGTGTGTGTTTACAGGGGTTTCATGAGAGATTCCTGTCCTAACTGTATTACATGTGCATCAGATACCTGTGTGTGTGTTTACAGGGGTTTCATGAGAGATTCCTGTCTTAACTGTACATGTGCATCAGATACCTGTGTGTGTTTACAGGGGTTTCATGAGAGATTCCTGTCCTAACTGTACATGTGCATCAGATACCTGTGTGTTTACAGGGGTTTCATGAGAGATTCCTGTCCTAACTGTACATGTGCATCAGATACCTGTGTGTGTGTTTACAGGGGATTCATGAGAGATTCCTGTCCTAACTGTACATGTGCATCAGATACCTGTGTGTGTTTACAGGGGATTCATGAGAGATTCCTGTCCTAACTACATGTGCATCAGATACCTGTGTGTGTGTGTTTACAGGGGTTTCATGAGAGATTCCTGTCCTAACTGCTGTACATGTGCATCAGATACCTGTGTGTGTTTACAGGGGTTTCATGAGAGATTCCTGTCCTAACTGTACATGTGTGTGTTTACAGGGGATTCATGAGAGATTCCTGTCCTAACTGTACATGTGCATCAGATACCTGTGTGTGTTTACAGGGCATTCATGAGAGATTCCTGTCCTAACTGTACATGTTCATCAGATACCTGTGTGTGTGTGTGTGTTTACAGGGGTTTCATGAGAGATTCCTGACCTAACTGTACATGTGCATCAGATACCTGTGTGTGTGTTTACAGGGGTTTCATGAGAGATTCCTGTCCTAACTGTACGTGTGCATCAGATACCTGTGTGTGTGTTTACAGGGGTTTCATGAGAGATTCCTGTCCTAACTGTACATGTGCATCAGATACCTGTGTGTGTGTTTACAGGGGTTTCATGAGAGATTCCTGTCCTAACTGTACATGTGCATCAGATACCTGTGTGTGTGTTTACAGGGGATTCATGAGAGATTCCTGTCCTAACTGTACATGTGCATCAGATACCTGTGTGTGTGTTTACAGGGGTTTCATGAGAGATTCCTGTCCTAACTGTACATGTGCATCAGATACCTGTGTGTGTGTTTACAGGGGATTCATGAGAGATTCCTGTCCTAACTGTACATGTGCATCAGGTCTGTGTGTGTTTACAGGGGTTTCATGAGAGATTCCTGTCCTAACTGTACATGTGCATCAGATTCCTGTGTGTGTGTTTACAGGGGTTTCATGAGAGATTCCTGTCCTAACTGTACATGTGCATCAGATTCCTGTGTGTGTGTTTACAGGGGTTTCATGAGAGATTCCTGTCCTAACTGTACATGTGCATCAGATACCTGTGTGTGTTTACAGGGGATTCATGAGAGATTCCTGTCCTAACTGTACATGTGCATCAGATACCTGTGTGTGTTTACAGCAGGGACGTGCGGTCAGGGTAGGCAGGGTAGGCAGTGCCTCACCAAAGGAAATGTTGACATTACATTTATTAATTCCAAGAGCTTTATTAATTCACCACATTATTAATTGCATTTATTTTATTCCAAATATTAATTTTTGTAACAAAAAAAATCAGGAATACTCATATAATACTCCTTTTGCCATAGTTTGCTCGTAAAAACCATTGTTTCATGCGGGAAATTCAAGGCCATGGCCATTGAGACAGAGGTTCGCAGTGCCTCTTTGGTCCATAGAACGTAGTTTACGGAGATTTGCGCATGCGCAGTCAGTTCTCATGTTGTCTTGAATGATCAACATTGAGGCAGAGACCGAGACTGCTTCATATCACGTGATCCACTCGCTCTCACTTAATCAGCGATTCTGACTTTGCTCTGTATGCAGGCAGCGATGTGATGATGCCTGATATTAACTTGGGTTGCTAAATTACCTGAATGAATATACAGTGGCTTAACTTTGTTTTAAAAAGCGTATGTGTGTATAAATGAATGAATCACGACATACACTCACCGGCCACTTTATTAGGTACACCTGTCCAACTGCTCGTTAACACTTAATTTCTAAGTAGCCAATCACATGGCGGCAACTCAGTGCATTTAGGCATGTAGACATGGTCAAGACAATCTCCTGCAGTTCAAACCGAGCATCAGTATGGGGAAGAAAGGTGATTTGAGTGACTTTGAACGTGGCATGATTGTTGGTGCCAGAAGGGCTGGTCTGAGTATTTCAGAAACTGCTAATCTACTGGGATTTTCACGCACAACCATCTCTAGGGTTTACAGAGAATGGTCCGAAAAAGAAAAAACATCCAGTGAGCGGCAGTTCTGTGGGCGGAAATGCCTTGTTGATGCCAGAGGTCAGAGGAGAATGGCCAGACTGGTTCGAGCTGATAGAAGGGCAACAGTGACTCAAATAACCACCCGTTACAACCAAGGTGGGCAGAAGAGCATCTCTGAACGCACAGTACGTCGAACTTTGAGGCAGATGGGCTACAGCAGCAGAAGACCACACCGGGTGCCACTCCTTTCAGCTAAGAACAGGAAACTGAGGCTACAATTTGCACAAGCTCATCGAAATTGGACAATAGAAGATTGGAAAAACGTTGCCTGGTCTGATGAGTCTCGATTTCTGCTGCGACATTCGGATGGTAGGGTCAGAATTTGGCGTCTACAACATGAAAGCATGGATCCATCCTGCCTTGTATCAACGGTTCAGGCTGGTGGTGGTGGTGTCATGGTGTGGGGAATATTTTCTTGGCACTCTTTGGGCCCCTTGGTACCAATTGAGCATCGTTGCAACGCCACAGCCTACCTGAGTATTGTTGCTGACCATGTCCATCCCTTTATGACCACAATGTACCCAACTTCTGATGGCTACTTTCAGTAGGATAATGCGGCATGTCATAAAGCTGGAATCATCTCAGACTGGTTTCTTGAACATGACAATGAGTTCGCTGTACTCAAATGGCCTCCACAGTCACCAGATCTCAATCCAATAGAGCATCTTTGGGATGTGGTGGAACGGGAGATTCGCATCATGGATGTGCAGCCGACAAATCTGCGGCAACTGTGTGATGCCATCATGTCAATATGGACCAAACTCCCTGAGGAATGCTTCCAGCACCTTGTTGAATCTATGCCACGAAGAATTGAGGCAGTTCTGAAGGCAAAAGGGGGTCCAACCCGTTACTAGCATGGGGTACCTAATAAAGTGGCCGGTGAGTGTATATAGATATAGATCCAACAACTTGTCGTGAGTCCTTTAATGGTGCAGTGGTAGAACTTTTGCCGAGCATGTCAGAGGTTCTGGGTTCTAATCCGCAATCGAATAGGTTTTTTTTTTTTCATCAAAACCGAATATGTTCATCAGTGGTTGTATTTTATTATGCAGGGACACGTTTGTGTGCATTTTTGTTTAGTGATTTCACCGGAATGAACAAAGAGAGTCTCCGAAACGGATTGAAGCGCGCGTGCATGTGAAGACTGCGTGAGCCACGAGATACACTGTAACCGCGCCACCGATTGCAGCGGCAAATTACGCCCCTGTGATTATGCCACATTGATAGGTCACAGCCTACCCATCAGTGGCGGATCTACGGGGTGGCAGCTGCCACCCCTGGGATCAGTCTTGCCACCCCTGTTGCCACCCCATTTATAAATCAGATAATATTTTTTAAGTGTATTTTATGTTCATAGCCTACACGTTGAAGGCCAAGGAGACCCGCACCAACCTCCTCTAAAACAGAAATCGCCGATATAGAATCCCCTCCCCCTCACAATGGTTTCACCCATCATCAGCACGGCAGCGACCCCCGCGAAATTTCAGCAGTCACGCCGCCACCTGGGCGAGTAAGGGGAGGCTAGGCCTGGGCAGGCTCTGCACAGTGTATCTGTCTGCAGTACGCAGTGTCTTTGAGAAGAGAGGCTGATAAGCAGTTAGCAGTGAGTTTAGAGGTAATTAGTTTGAAAAAGTCCATAGCAGACAGTTAACCCTGCAACAACCACATTGTTACGTTATTTACATCCGCAATACTTTGTTGTCTCATTGAATTTTTCTATGATCGTCAGGTCAGATAAGGGTCTAACGTTAGTCTAGCTCTGTGTGTGTGTTTAAACTACTGCTTAGGCCTGTCGCGATAGTCAATCAAATTAATCGCACTATAAAAAAATTAGCTCGACCATTTTTCCAGCCGCCATAATTTCCATTTGCATGCTTGTTTGTTTTCCTCGTCTCTCTCTCTACCAAACAGACTGGATGACAACTCTTGGTTCCAATCCACGTTGTAACATCATAACAATACTGTCAAAACTGGTAAATGTTTAACGTCGTAAAAAGCGCCCGTGAAGCGAAAAACGCAAAAAAAAAAAAAAAACTCAACAGTTTCGGCGAGCTCTCTGGAACCGTCTAGTCGAACTGAAAAGAACGATATAAGTTTCAGAATTTTAAAGATAGCTAAAGATAGCTTGATCGGCGAACCCCAAAAGCACCGATCAAAAAAGCCGACCACGTGACGTAAATTACTCGCGCGACTTTTTTCCACCTGCATGCATGCGCACGGGCACACAACATCAGAGCGGAGCTTGCCAGTGTCAACATGAGTTCTCCCTTCTGGAAGTTTTTCAAAGTGTCTGACAGAGACGTTGCTAACGGCGAGATTTAACTATTTGTTGCGTGTATTCTAATTCTATTCACGAGTTGCATGCGCTTGATGAACGCTCTGCTAGTTAACTGGAGATTAATTAGATGTCCGATGTTCGCGGGACACGAGTTGCACGCGCTTGATGCATGTCTCATAAATCGTTAAAAAAATGTAAACGTCTGGGAGAAAGAGAAGACATATAGATCTATCTATCTGAATAACAGTGTCGACGCGAAAGAGCTTTATTCGGTATGTTTTTCTGTGCGCACAGCCGCACACACACATAACGTTACACACACACAACCGACGCGAAGCGTGCAGCCCTGCACATAGACCGCTATACAGCGCGCGAGGTCTGAACTGAGCCCTCTTTCGCGTCTGAATGGGCAAATACACACACAATTATGTCTAAATGTCAGTTTTGGAGAGTATTCGCGTAAACACAGTCGGTTATGTCTTTACAGAGCGTACAGCAGCCTGTGAGAATATAGGACGTGCATCAGTGCAATTGGATCTGCACAGTCGGTCAAGTGACAGTGCGTCATAAACCTAATGCCGTTTGTACACTTAATATTAATCAAACAACAAAATAAAAAGAGAAAAGCATTCACTGCTCTTTTAATAGCTTTAATAAGGATTAATTATATTTAATTCATAGGCTACAAATAAATATGTCTGCTTGAAAGAATAAAGAATGATGTATGTAAAAGAGTGCATCATTCATTGAAAAAAAAAGACTGTTTTACTTTAGGAGAAGTGTTTTTATTTAATTTTAAGATATTATTTTATGTCACAGTGCTTAATCTGTGTCTGTATTGCATGTTCAATCTTTAAAAGTTATTCATATTAACAGGTTAATAGATGTTTTCTACAGGAATATATAATGGGTTTGGAAATTTTAGAGAAATTCTAAATTAATGCATTACAATTTAACTAAACCCATTATATTTTAGTCTACTGTAGATTTAGTCAACTAAATTCTTATTGTATTTTGTCGACTAAAACTAGACTAAAGGAGTCTAGGAGCTGCCTGTATCCAGGATGGCTTCACAAGATTGGCCACGCAAGATTATAGTCAAGGTTAGAAGTTTGACATTACCTCTGGTCACTAACGCCATGCTGTGACTTCCGGGCTTTCCTCTGCTGTACCTATCTTGGCCTCCTCTTCTGGAAGACTGTTCAGCCTGACGTTGCTTCCAGAAGGCCCTTTCCTCAGCAAGGTCTCGCTCTACCAAAGCTCCTGTGCGCACCAAGTCATCAAAGGTATTCACTGTTCCTCTCAAAATACTAGCAATACGGGGATTACAGTTTCTTAAGGCAGCCTGCAGAATCTCTCTCTCAGACATCGTTGGTTTCAGTCTAAGGCATAAGGCTCGATACTGGAAAGCAAATGTTCGAAGATCCTCATCAATCCCTTGTTTTCTCTCTCTTATCCTCCTTTCCGCTTCAACCTCATGATCATCAGGTAAAAAGGACCGCAAAAAGGCAGTTTTGAACTGACTCCATGTTTTAACTTGTGCTTTCTCAGCCACCCACCAATCCTTGGCGGTATGTGTCAGTACTGATGGCAGAGTTGCTAATATCTCAGCATCACTCATGGGTCGGACAGCCAGATACTCTGCACATTTTTCCAGATAGGCTATCGGGTCTTCCTCTCCGGTGCTCCCAAATTTAGGGAATTCAATTTTAACAGCCATTCTATAAGGCAGCTGGTGTAGCATTGGAGTTAAATGTACATCTGGTGTTGATGTGGTAGTCGGTGTGGAGGTAGCTCCAGGTGTAAGACAAAGCGAAGATTGAAGATGGTTGTCTCTTCTTTTCATGCAATCCATTATTGTTTTACCCATCTCTGGTAGCTGGTCTTCTATGGTTCTTTTCAGGCGGTTAGTCTTTTCTTCTACAAAATCAACAAGATCCTCTTCCAACTTCTTCACACTTTGGTTGAGTGATGATTGGGTGGTCATTAGCTGTATCAAGTCTGGCTTCATCCCCTCAATAGCAATCAAACGCCGGTCATATTGCTGAAGATAATTCTGAACAGAGGAGTCCACTTCATGAACACGTGCTATACTCTCTTTCTCCATATTACCAATTCTAACCTCCAGTTGTCTCACCTTTGTTGCAATAGTAAGACTGATCAGACTTTCATCCTCCTCTTCGGGTGGTGGAAGACAACTTGAGTCATTGTCTTCTTCTGGAACAGCCACTCCTCCTTCTGACTCTAAATACAGGCTGTTGAATGAGCAAATCAGCTCTCGAACTGGCTCCCGTCGGGTTACAAAAGGTTCAGAAGTATAGTCTGGTTCCATTTTGAGATTAGACTCAACGTTGTCTCATGCAAAGGCCTCAACCAAGTCTTAAAGTAAAATATGAGGTAGTTATCAGTCACAACCCATATATTCTTAAATTGCAACCAAGCACTTGAGTAAACACACATGGAAAGAATAAGCTTATTCAAAGAAAACATACAAAAAAGCACCCTCTCATTTCACTCTTGAGGAAAATTGTTGGGATGGTGATTCAGGTCCCTATTCGGGCGCCAAATTATGTAACACTCAGGTCAAAGGTCACATAAATAAATGAGGCGGGATCAATCACCATTTGCCAACAATATATTCCCTTTAGGTCAAGTATACATTTTATCACCATACAACAAGCAAAACCTCATAAATGTGCACCAACTCAAAAGTCCAGAGTTATCCCAATTGTCCATGGTCCATCACCATTATAGGTGTTTAAGATGTTATAAGTACATTGTCCATGTTTGTTTGCCAAGGGTTAATTCCACGGAAAAAGTGTCTTTTGCGCAGAAGTCCAGACACACTGTTCCACGTTGAAGACAACAACAAGAGCTTGAACTAGTTGAGAACCCTCAATATCAAGCAGATACCAAAACCCTCTGGTCAAAATAAAACAAACAATATAACATGAGGTTCAGCAAGCAAAATACTTTTGCACAATATACCTTTGTTCATAATAAAGAAACAAATAAAATCTACTCACATTGAGAAGTTGAACACAAAGGTTCCTCAACAGGGTTTTCCAAGCATGAAAAGAGCATGTGCTCTCAGCTAACAGGTATGCCTAACTCACCCTTCCCTCTTCCTTTTACACTCTTGTCTAGAGATAAGGGCTCCCTAGTGCCCTCTAATGGCCTGGAGTAAAATTGCAACTCTCATTCACCATAGGAGACAGGTGACAGTTTACTAGAACTGTTACATACTGACTTACTACAGGTGAAATTTGAACCATACCTCCTTTACTGTACGTACAGTACACACATATTAATATGAAAATAGTACTGTATTTCACTTAAAGTGTTTTTTCATGTTTCAAAGGTTGTAGTAATTCCCTAGTGACCAGACTGACTTACTACATGTGAAATTTGAACCATACCTCCTTTACTGTACGTACAGTACACACATATTAATATGAAAATATTACTGTAATTCACCTAAAGTGTTTTTCATGTTTCAGAGGGTGTAGTAATTCCCTAGTGACTATACTGACTTACTACAGGTGAAATTTGAACCATACCTCCTTTACTGTACGTACAGTACACAAATATTAATATGAAAATATTACTGTAATTCACCTAAAGTGTTTTTCATGTTTCAGAGGTTGTAGTAATTCCCTAGTGACTATACTGACTTACTACAGGTGAAATTTGAACCATACCTCCTTTACTGTACGTACAGTACACACATATTAATATGAAAATAGTACTGTATTTCACTTAAAGTGTTTTTTCATGTTTCAAAGGTTGTAGTAATTCCCTAGTGACCAGACTGACTTACTACATGTGAAATTTGAACCATACCTCCTTTACTGTACGTACAGTACACACATATTAATATGAAAATATTACTGTTATTCACCTAAAGTGTTTTTTTCATGTTTCAAATGTTGTAGTACGTTACTAGTGACCATACTGACTTACTACAGGTGGAATTTGAACAATACCTCCTTTACTGTATGTACAGTACACAAATATTAATATGAAGATAGTACTGTTATTCACCTAAAGTGTTTTTTCATGTTTCAAAGGTTGTAGTACATTCCTAGTGACCATACGGGCTTACTACAGGTGAAATTTGAACAATACCTCCTTTACTGTACGTACAGTACACAAATATTAATATGAAAATAGTACTGTTATTCCCCTAAAGTGTTTTTTCATGTTTCAAATGTTGTAGTACGTTACTAGTGACCATACTGACTTACTACAGGTGGAATTTGAACAATACCTCCTTTACTGTATGTACAGTACACAAATATTAATATGAAGATAGTACTGTTATTCACCTAAAGTGTTTTTTCATGTTTCAAAGGTTGTAGTACATTCCTAGTGACCATACGGGCTTACTACAGGTGAAATTTGAACAATACCTCCTTTACTGTACGTACAGTACACAAATATTAATATGAAAATAGTACTGTTATTCCCCTAAAGTGTTTTTTCATGTTTCAAATGTTGTAGTACATTCCTTGTGACCATACGGGCTTACTACAGGTGGAATTTGAACAATACCTCCTTTACTGTACGTACAGTACACACATATTTCTATGAAAATAGTACTGTTATTCACCTAAAGTGTTTTTTTCATGTTTCAAATGTTGTAGTACATTCCTAGTGACCATACGGGCTTACTACAGGTGACATTTGAACAATACCTCCTTTACTGTACGTACAGTACACAAATATTAATATGAAAATAGTACTGTTATTCACCTAAAGTGTTTTTTTCATGTTTCAAATGTTGTAGTACTTTCCTAGTGACCATACGGGCTTACTACAGGTGGAATTTGAACAATACTTCCCTTACTGTACGTACAGTACACAAATATTAATATGAAAATAGTACTGTTATTCACCTAAAGTGTTTTTTCATGTTTCAAAGGTTGTAGTACGTTCCTTGTGACCATACTGACTTACTACATGTGAAATTTGAACAATACCTCCCTTACTGTACGTACAGTACACAAATATTAATATGAAAATAGTACTGTTATTCACCTAAAGTGTTTTTTTCATGTTTCAAATGTTGTAGTACTTTCCTAGTGACCATACGGGCTTACTACAGGTGGAATTTGAACAATACCTCCCTTACTGTACGTACAGTACACAAATATTAATATGAAAATAGTACTGTTATTCACCTAAAGTGTTTTTTCATGTTTCAAAGGTTGTAGTACGTTCCTTGTGACCATACTGACTTACTACATGTGAAATTTGAACAATACCTCCCTTACTGTACGTACAGTACACAAATATTAATATGAAAATAGTACTGTTATTCACCTAAAGTGTTTTTTCATGTTTCAAATGTTGTAGTATGTTCCTTGTGACCATACTGACTTACTACAGGTGGAATTTGAACAATACCTCCTTTACTGTACGTACAGTACACAAATATTAATATGAAAATAGTACTGTTATTCACCTAAAGTGTTTTTTTTTTCATGTTTCAAATGTTGTAGTATGTTCCTTGTGACCATACTGACTTACTACAGGTGGAATTTGAACAATACCTCCTTTACTGTACGTACAATACACAAATATTACTATGAAAATAGTACTGTTATTCACCTAAAGTGTTTTTTCATGTTTCAAAGGTTGTAGTAAGTTCCTTGTGACCATACTGACTTACTACAGGGGGAATTTGAACAATACCTCCTTTACTGTACGTACAGTACACAAATATTAATATGAAAATAGTACTGTTATTCACCTAAAGTGTTTTTTTCATGTTTCAAATGTTGTAGTACATTCCTAGTGACCATACTGACTTACTACAGGTGGAATTTGAACAATACCTCCTTTACTGTACGTACAGTACACACATATTAGTATGAAAATATTACTGTTATTCACCTAAAGTGTTTTTTTCATGTTTCAAAGGTTGTAGTACGTTCCTAGTGACCATACTGACTTGCTACAGGTGAAATTTGAACAATACCTCCTTTACTGTACGTACAGTACACAAATATTAATATGAAAATAGTACTGTTATTCACCTAAAGTGTTTTTTCATGTTTCAAATGTTGTAGTATGTTCCTTGTGACCATACTGACTTACTACAGGTGAAATTTGAACAATACCTCCTTTACTGTACGTACAGTACACAAATATTAATATGAAAATAGTACTGTTATTCACCTAAAGTGTTTTTTTCATGTTTCAAATGTTGTAGTACATTCCTAGTGACCATACGGGCTTACTACAGGTGAAATTTGAACAATACCTCCTTTACTGTACGTACAGTACACAAATATTAATATGAAAATAGTACTGTTATTCACCTAAAGTGTGTTTTTTCATGTTTAAAAAGTTGTAGTATGTTCCTTGTGACCATACGGGCTTACTACAGGTAGAATTTGAACAATACCTCCTTTACTGTACGTACAGTACACAAATATTAATATGAAAATAGTACTGTTATTCACCTAAAGTGTTTTTTTCATGTTTCAAATGTTGTAGTACATTCCTAGTGACCATACTGACTTACTACAGGTGGAATTTGAACAATACCTCCTTTACTGTACGTACAGTACACACATATTAGTATGAAAATATTACTGTTATTCACCTAAAGTGTTTTTTTCATGTTTCAAATGTTGTAGTACATTCCTAGTGACCATACTGACTTGCTACAGGTGAAATTTGAACAATACCTCCTTTACTGTACGTACAGTACACAAATATTAATATGAAAATAGTACTGTTACTCACCTAAAGTGTTTTTTCATGTTTCAAAGGTTTTAGTACGTTTCTTGTGACCATACTGACTTACTACAGGGGGAATTTGAACAATACCTCCTTTACTGTACGTACAGTACACAAATATTAATATGAAAATAGTACTGTTATTCACCTAAAGTGTTTTTTCATGTTTCAAAGGTTGTAGTACATTTCTAGTGACAACTCATCTAATTTAATTTTTAACACATTTAATTTTTGATAATTTTTTTTTTAAAGGTTTTAGCTTTATCATGCTTTCAACGTAATAAATAAGCAACACCCTTATTGTAAAGATTCAAGTTACAATTTTGTTATAAAGTCCCCAAAATACAGATATACAGTGGTAATCTATATTGCAACAAGGATAATAAAGGAGCCATTTCTACAGATATTCTTTAATGAAAGTGTAACAAACTACAACTATTCTTAATGTAATAAACAAGTACAGTTTTAGTACAAGTACAAGATTGATTAAACTGTTTAATTATGTACACAGTGAGCACAACCATTGTGCATCTTTTCCAGGTATCTTGTCTGGTGATAGTCCAAGGCAGCATGCGTGGTACCATCTTTGGCACTGTTCACATTGTATCTTCAAAAGTAAAGATAAATGTAACATTAAAAAAGTAAACACACTAATTATTGTATTGCTATGGTATTCTTAAGTGCTTCTTCTGAATTCAGTAAACTTACCCAAATCATGTTGATTTTGGACTTTAGTTCCTTACTTCCACAGTGTGAACAGTAATCCTCTTTGGACTCTACAGCAGAATATTTATTTATTTGGTATGTATGTATGTATGTATGCATGTATGTATGTATGTATGTATGTATTTATTCATTCATTCATTCATTCATTTATTGATTTTTAAAACATAAGCATGTATGTATTGTAAAGACTATGGGCGGATCTAATCCGTGGGGAATTTGCATATCATAATTAATAATTCATAATTAATAATTATTCATACATGTTTGGATTAGATCAGTCTTACATGTTAATAAATCTCCCTCTAAGGGAGGATGTCCTTTTACCTGCATATTTGACTGTGTATCCTTGCATTTTAACTACAAGTTGATTACAGTTAATTACACTGATCACGTCTTACAAAACAGGCAAAATTAATTAGCTCAATTGCCAGAATAATATTGTGGGGATCCACAATATCATCTTACTTTATAGGATTTCAGGAAACGCAATTCTCTGGCCAGAAGAATTGGGTTTGCTGCCCTATAAACACATACTCTTTAAAGTATCTTTAATTGATAAAGCGAGTAGGACCTGTTTGCACTTAAGGGACTTGAAAATGAGCAAAGTAAATGAATCAATCAAATGAATATAATGGATTTAATAAAGGCATGTCTACTTATATATTTACTACAGTTGCCATGGAATATATATATACATATATATTTACAAACATAATAAACAAACAAAACACGATAAGGCATCGATGAACGAGAAAGGCATTGCGTTTGGACAAATGGAGACACGTGTGGGAGAGTGAGGGTGTGAGAGAGAGAGAGAACGGAGAGAGAGAGAAAGAGAGAGAGAGAGCATTAGCAGCATTATCCTGGACTTCACCTTTTCTGTAACAACACGAAAACATCATCTTAAGGCTTCTTAGAAGCTCTGTAACAAGAGATACTTGCGCAAATGTAATCTTGGTCATGCACTCTGTGTCGCGTCGGTCCTGCACCGTGAGCGGTGTCCTTTGTGTGGGAGGAAGCGTCACGTGGTCACGTGCGCGTGCTTCTGGTTCAGAGAGAGCGCGCGGTGGTTTAAATGTCCCTCGTAGCCGGCTTTGCTGAAGAGATATGTCCCGCGGTGTTCTTTTCACTCGTGGAATTAAAACACAGGGACTTATCTTAAGACTGAAAAACACAAACTAACTAGAACGCATAAAAGAAAGGCGAAAGACTCGCCTCGAGACGAGACGTTACATTCTGAAACCAGGACGAGCACGGAAGAGCTCAGTAAGATCTGACTCGGAGGGAGGTTCAGTTCTTCTTTAAAGGAACCTTCTGAGGTGCGAACTGGCCAATGGCATTCAACGAAACTTTGGCGGCAACCTCGGCTTTGTCTTGTCCGCGTTCGATTTATGGCCGCATTCACAGGTTTTACAAGCAGTCAGAATTTGGTCAGAATCATTCCAAAGATGATTAAACATAGTAAAATACATTTTACGGCTTGTTCAATTACATAGATGACCTCGTTAGATCACAAAGGTTCGGAAAATAGGAAGAAAGACGTATAAGGAGAGTTATATTGCAGAGTTACATTAAAAGCATAATTAAATGCCCTTGTAGTACGTTTAGAACTACCATACACTCCCAGATCCCTTCATAGGGCCTGGACAAATCGACAAACATAACATATCAAATATATCTCCGTAAAGTCTTTAAATGAGTGAATTAAAGCTTTGTGTATGTGCGTTTTCAGAGGGGACTCTTTGACCGCATGGCATTCCTTTCTCTGCAGAAAGGAGGGGGGTTAGTTTGATAAGGTCTGCTTGAAGCTCGAGCCACAGTCATGAAGTGTTCTGGTGAATCTCGCAGGACATTTGAATATGTCAGTTCATTGGGTGTTTAAGAGAGAGAACCCTCAAGATTTCTTATAACACCCCTGTGTCACAAAGTTAGCGAGATGTAATGTAAATCAACAAATGGGGAACGAGGATTGGAGTTTATCGAGACTAAACATGCTACACAGTGATTTCTGTTTCTCATAGTATGCAAGTCATGTCTCAAACATTAACCCATTAGAGTTTACAAGGCCACACAGACCAAACAACATAAAGGACAAATCATGAGATGGAACATTGGATGCATGTATCACATGGTTATATATACATATATATATATACATAGAAAATATAGGTTTAAACCAGGGTTCGTTTATTCTTCTCAGCAAGAATAAGGAGGAATCACACTCTCTGGGACATTCCAAGGGGTAATAAAGCTCAGTCTTGTAATAGAACACCCCGTTCTTGGTGTGTGTGTGGGAGAGAGTGTGTGTGTGTGTGTGTGTGTTTTTCCAAGTTCCAGGCCTTTTGGGGCTAAAGGCTTTGGGATTTTAGCATGGGGGTATTTAGTTATTCAGATTCACCTTCGCCCAGTCCTTACAATATCCCCCTTTTTGTCTGATGAAGTCCCTGTGTGGACTTAAATCGGACAACAATCATCACAATTGACGGATGACAGGTGAATCATGATGATAGGGTAGCAGGTGCTCTCGAGCCGAGGCTGAGGGCTCAGCTTGATTAAGTTTGACGCAGCCTCCGGCGTGGTACCCTCTTCCTGAGGGTCCCGTGAGCTTGGCTGTAGATTTTCGCATCTCGTTGAGCCTCCTGATTGAAAGTCAAGTGTCAGGGTGTGGTTGATTACCGTAGAGGTACCCAGCGCAGGATCAGCTGCAGTCCAGGATTGGACAACAGGTGAGGCAGTTAAGGCGGGCAGTTGAGACACAGCTTGGAGGGCTATGTCGATGGGGACAAGGTCAGTTCTGATTGGTGCTCTTCGCTTGGAAGAGGATACGATGCCAGGTCGTCGAGGTGAAGGATGGCACCTTTGATGCTTGGATTACACGCTCTGGTCGAGCAAGGTGACACAGGTGTCAGTGTCATTTTGGTCGTCAGTGAGTGCGGCTGTGCGCACAGGAGTGTTAAGGAGTCCCCCTTTCACCTACAATCTCTGCGTGGGTCTCGGTGACCTGAGTGCGAGGCTTGGCTTTGGCAGGGCAGCGTGTGCCGCTGATCTGCAGCCCGCAGATTCCGTCAGTGTTGTCTGTGAGGAAAGGTTTGTTAGGGGCAGAGATACTGAACGTCTTTGGTCAATGTGCACATGTGCGGATTCGGAGCTGGGGCAGCTTTGTGTCGCTGTCGTGTGAGGCATCCACGTCCAGCGTGCATATCTTGAAGTGAGTGTTACTTTTCAAAATCTGGCATTGACAATGTTCTTGAGCTTCGGCTTGACTCTAGGATGGGCAAGTTCAGGAGAAAACCCCCTTTTCTCTGCTTGTGGTCGACGCAGAGTGGGATGGCACTACCCAGAGAGTAGGCAAGGTGTATTTGTAAAGAGTCAGTTGGCGTGGTGATGGCGGACACCAGCACGGTTTGCATGAGGCCTAAGGGTATCAGGTGCGGTGGAATTCTACCCATGGCGAGGCTGTCGATTGAGGGGTTCACTCCCCGCAGCGGGTTTGTCCTCAGGGCTGTTACCAGCTGAGTTTGAGCGACGTCATCCTGGGAGACAGTAACAGCTTTTTCATGGAGTTCACTGTTGGGGTCGGCAGAACGCTGTGAGTGTTGAAAGTTACCACAATTCCCTTTAGTGTCTTGTCGATGGTCTGCAGGGATGCACTCTGTGTCGTGAGTTGCTCTTTTATCTGTGGAATCTCAGCCTGAATTTCGGCTACATGCCACCTCACGGTGGCTAGGTTCACTGCATTCACACTAGGCATACAAATGTTAAACAGAGTTCCGACGGCAGTGGCGGCTCCGAGCAAAGCTCGTAGGAACCATTGGGAGCGGCGGTTGTGGCCACCTGGCTCCGCTAGCGTGACAGTCATTTTCTCAAGTTGGTTGAGCATGCGTTCAACATCAGCCTCAGCGTGAGTGAGGGAGTCCTCTGTCCATCGGGCACCTACCCAGCTGTATTGTGTCGTTGCGCAGGGGTAGTGTGCTCTGTAGACGTTGCGAGGATCAGGTGGCACGTACACTTTCTGAGTTTGGGTCCGGCCATTGGTGATGAGGAGTCCCGGTTGTTCCTTTAGGACGATGACTGATGCCGGATTTGGTGGTGTCCGATTGCGGCTGCTCTCTGGTTGGCTGGAGGTACAGGATGGCGAAGCACAGCAGCATCCTGGTAAAAGTGAAAGAGAGAGAAAGAGAGAAAGGGAGAAAAAAAACTTTTTGGCGAGTGTCGTCCTTGGTTGGCTGGGACTTCGCTTTGAGGATGCCGGTATGCCACTTGCTTCGGTGTCTTGCAAGTGTCTCTGGTGCTGCGTCATGAGCATATATTCGCATGACCCCCCTTTTGCACTGTGGCACCACAAGCTGTGGCGCAGTGATGGCATCAAGTGCAGAACGCTGAATGTTGTCTTGTGCACGCAGCATGTGCCAGGTGCATAGCGGGTGTTTGGGGCACCGGTTGTCGGTGGGTCTAGACAGCGTGCTAGGGTGGTTGGAGGGGTCTAAAAGTGGTGGTGACTCCGAATGTTCATGAAGTTGTTATGGTCTTTGGCGAGCTGGAAGGTGCATGGTAGCGAACTTGAACCTTGACTTGGTGTTGAGGCTGTGTACCCTTGGATGGCTGCTGGAGTTCTATGAACTCTGTGACCTTAGAGTCTGGCTTTGTTGTAGTTCTCGTTACCTCTATGACCGGCCAGTCTGGCTTTGGTAACCTGTGTGACTGGAGGGGGGGGAGGGGTTCTTGAACTTGGGCCCAGACTGTCAGGTGTTTGAAGTCTAGTAAAGGCTCAAAGCGCTCTAGCAGATCTTTGCCAATCAGAAAGGGGTACGTGTCCATTTGTGAGATGTACACAGGGTGTTTCAGACTAAAATAACCAATTGTCAGGTGAATGTGAGCTACCTGTTTGAGCCGGATGTCGTTCTGGCTGTATGACTGCACAGTCAGCTCGCATGTTTGAGATGTAAGAGTTCGATTTTGTCTCTCAGAGTCTTTAAAAGAGTTTCCGGGCCATACCCCGTTTGATCATGTGCCCGAGGAGTCTTGGCGTCGGGGCTGGTGTGGTGATCGACGGGCGGTTAGGGCCGGTCTTGTGTAGTTCTTTGCGGAGACAGACAAAGTAGCATTTCTTGGTCTTTTGGGATTTTGGTCCTAGACGTGGGAAGTTGTCAGCTGTGTTAGCTGTGTTAGCTCTGTGGTCTGTTGTTGACGAGCAGTGTTCTGTGTGCCTGTTGCAGGTTTTATGCTGAGGCATAGGATGTCGTGTTCGTCCCTCTTGTTGTCTTTGTAAAGTCTTTTGTGAAGAAGCTCTTTAAGCAACTTCAGGCTCTTGGCTGTCTCGGATATGGCAGCACTGTTTTCGTCTGATGTGTGTTCAGACTTGTGCTGACCAGTGGCAGGTCGAGAGGGGTTCTGCTCTGGGCTGTTGAGGTCAGGCTAAGCAGGGTCTCTGTGACATTTTGGCACACTTGTGGTGAGTGACTAATGCATGGCCCTAAACGTACAGAACTACTGCTTAAATGGGTTCGCTAGATATGTAGCCTAAAGCTAAGTGTCTCTTGTTTAGCTAGCTAGTGACGTGTGTCTTGTATCCTTATCTTAGCTGTGATTGTTAGGAGGCTAAGAGTTATGTGGTTCCAAGATTATTCCCTGGAAAGGGCATAGCCGAGATAAAATAAATGACGTAAGATGGTTCTTATGACTTAATTATTTCTCTGGACTTAACTGGGGGGGGGGGGGGGGGGGGGGGGGTCACTACGGCTTGACGAAGTGAAGGATAAGAGGGAAACGGACAGCTTTCTCATTTGAATTTTGCTTATTATCAATCCTTAGGATTATAGTTGTGCCCTAGTAAGTTGTTGAAATTACTTGTGCTGCAGGGTCACGAAAATGAGTGCACTGGTTGAAACTAAGCCAAAATAACAAATAAGGGTGTCTCTGTTTCCTTTCTGGGCCCTATGGGAAATGGAACCACATTTGAACAAGAGAGGAAATTAAATTAAATCATATAGATGACTGATTAGCCAAGGGAACAGCTGACTGCTGTTATTATGAAAGTTAAAGAAATGAAAGAAGTAACAAGAGAAAAACTAAATTTAAAGCAAAAGGGAATAAAGTGATCAAACACCGGGAATGATCGGTTTAGTCACCTGTCGATGAAAATTCCTATTGCTATATGAATTATTCTCTAGCTACACAGTTTACATTTAGTTAAACGTAAGTTTAATTAACAGGGTATCTGCAAAGTTAGCCTTCGACGGTTAGCAAGGACGATGCCTTCACTAGTGAAGGTGAACTTAAGCTGCAAAGAAGTGTAAACACGGAAAGTGAATAATTAGAAACCTTAACCGGTGTTAAAGAAAGTATTCTTGAATACTTTGCATTGTGTGAACACAAGTGGTGATTAAGGGCTCAAGTAAATTATGCTAGCTGCTAACTGTAGAAGTTATTATGTAGCTTAGCCTAAGCTGGATGGATGCTAGGTTAGCGTAGCGTAAGCTAGCTGGATGCTATGTTAGTTTAGCTCAGCGTAAGCTGAAAGGATGCTAGGTTAGCTTAGCGTAGCGCAAGCTAGCTGGATGCCATGTGAGTTTAGCTTAGCGTAAGCTGGAGGGATGCTAGGTTAGCTTAGGCACCTAGGCTGGTTTGTTTACAAAGTGACATCACAAGTTAGCACTTCCTGTGACAAGTCGTTGTCATGGGAACCAGAGCATGTCAGACAATTCAACAGTCCTTAAAGAATGTCTGTACATTTTTCATGGATTATGCATGTTTAAACGGGTTAACAGGATGCACCTATATTTTAAGTCTTTCTAGGACTCAGTGTTACATTAAGTAAAATGCAGATGTGTTTTGGCATTAGCTAATTTTACTCATGGAACTCTTCTCTTTATTTTACGTAGCTTATTCTATTTGTTTACAGAGTAAGGAAATAGATTTGCTGTAAGTCAAAGCTTGTCTAAGCATATATGGTTACGTCCCTCTCGTGCACGAATGCTGACTTCTCAGCGAGTAACAGTTTTGATCGCTAGGTAGCTCTCTGCTTGTAGATGCAGCAAAAAAAATATTTAGGTGAATTACATCAATCTAACAATAATTTGTAAGGCCTTTACATTTGTAGACACCCAGGTCTACCTAGATATAACTCTGTCCTGAGCTTTCTTTGTTAGACACAGGTTTAGTCATACTACCATTTGGATTTCCTTTTAATCAAAGCATAATAGATATCGGTACAGTTTACAAGCTGCTGAGATGAGGTTTCTTCGTCAAACAGACTTACGCTTTTACTGCTGAACATGCTACTTTTACTTTTAGTTGGAAATCTAAGGCTATTTTACTTAGAGTAGAGATGTCAATTCCAGCTATCGTTTTATCTGCATTTAGACAGGCCAGCGATCAAAGATGTGTATTGCACGTTGTGTTCTGGTTGGATCGCAACGATCAAAAGCATCTCGTAGGTTAACAGTAGTTTAAAACTGTGGTGGTTCTCCTACATGGAAACTAATGTACAGCAGTGCATTTTTCAAGAAGTATCTAGAAACTGTTTGTTTCAAAGGGGTCGTGTATAGCCTGTTGGCAGGTGAGGCTTATAGGTGAGCCATTCAAGATTTTCTTTAAATCAGTAAAGTTCAAATTTTTCTACTGCAGAGTCTTGCGTCTTTTTGAGCACAACTTTTCATCTACTTTTTAAAAGTTCTATGTCCTATGCTGATCAGGGACCCTTTTAGCAGAGTCTTGCACTGTGTTCGTGCAGTGTCTTCTGGTTTTGCAGTTCAAAATCATTGGGGTTTTGGACCCAGCTGTGGGACAGTTTGCTCTGTGTGCCTGTTGTGGGTCTTACGCTCAGGCCTAGGGTGTAAGGCTCGTACCTGAATTTTCGGAAAGTCTCTTGTGAAGAAGCTTTTCAGCGACTTCAGGGGCTCGGCTGTTTCAGACGTGGCGGCACTGTGTTTGTCTGATGCGTGCTCAGACTTGGGCTTACCAGTGGCCTGGAACGGACTCGACTCTCTGTAAACAGGGCTATGGTGTTGTGGGACGCCCTCTGGAGGCATCTGGTGGGATGCAGATTTTGAAGGAACAAAGTTCTGAACTTGACATCCGCTTCCATATTTGGCTGGTTCAGTGCTCCGAAGTAGGTTTGTCGGAGTCGGCTGTAGTAGGTCTGTGGGGTTTCAAGTCGGACCTGCTTGGGGTCCATGGCGGTGAATAACCCTTGGTCTGATTCTGGATCAGAGAATTCACGGATCAAAGCTTGTTGCAGCTGCTGGTAGTCCGTTTTGATAGTCTCTGTTTGACGGTCGAGGAAGCTGCGCACATCACGGCTGGACGTGATTCTTAGCAGGTACAATTTGTCCCACGCGGTCGCGTTGGTAACAGTTTGTAAGTGAAAGTCAGTGTCTTGTAGGTAGGCGTGCACGTTGTGGCCTCCTGCAGGGCTCGGAGTGAACGTAGGGAGGTTTCTCGCCAGCTTGTTAAGTCTTTTGGGAGCCCTGCCGTTGTAAGTAGCAGGGGCTCTCCTGGAAAGGCCCCCCCTTTTTAGCTCTGGGTTGTAGGCTGAAAGGTGCGGACCAGCTGGTCAGGGGAAACTTTGTGGTGTGCGTTTCCCTTTCCCGGTCATTCTGTAGTCTATAAGAGTGTTTCAGCTATCTGTGAACAATGTCAATTTCGCATATGATATTGTCTTTGTGCTGAATGAGTTCATGGATTTCAGCTCGGGCCGCTTGTAAGTGTTTTACACAGGCCTTTGCTTTAGTGTCTCTTTCTTTAGTTCAGTCTCTGCTGAACGGGCTTGTGGATGGTATCGCGGGCCTCTTGCGGGTTGTTTTTTTTCGCAGGCCATGGCTTTCGAGTCTCTTTTAGTTCAGCCTCTGCTCTTTGCAAAGGGGCTTCACTTTTGTCGGAGTTTCTCGTTGAGTACCACTCTGGTTGTTTTCTCTGAATGCTCTCTTCGGTCTGTGTGCCGATGAAGATCAGGCAGGGCAGTATGAAGTCTTTCCACTTCCTTCTGTAGCTCGGGGTCGTTGTCGTCCTCGGCTTGCATCCTTAGCGTTGCAACTTCGTGCTCCAGGGCGAGGCGGCTCCTTTCACGGAGACGTGCTTGTGCGATGAGCTGGCAAGCGAGGTTTTGGACGTGTCTGGCCGGTCTTTGTCGTGGGAGCTTTGGCTTGGTTTGTGCGCCATCAGCTTGTCCACGTCGGCGCTGCTCTTGGCTTTGGAGCTCTGAGTCACTGTCTCCCGGTTGTCCCAGCGGGTTGTGGGACTGTAGGACCGGAACATACTGGTTTCAACTGTGGGCGAGAGGAACACAACACGCACAGAGAGACCAAGCAAGTTTGTTCTACGTATAACGAGCTATAATACGGCTATGCCGCGTATGCAAATTGTGGTTAACTGATGCAGACAGTTAAATCATTCGGTGGGACAATTTGGTTAGGTCAGCATGGGCCTGAATAAAATTTAGCAGGGCGGTAGCTTAAAGGGGGTCACCTTTTGATGCTAGCGGCTTGTTGTCTAATTATTATTCAGCGTTCCTTGTTGTCTCAGATAGGTTCTGTCTTCTAGGTGAACTGAAAGAAACAGAGCACGACAGAAAAGAGCAGTGGCAAGATAGCAAAGTTTGAAGTAACATGCAACCATCAAAGATGGAAAGGTCTGTAATGAAATGGCGTTAATAGTACACAGGAAGAGTTACAGGGGAAAAGGAGGCCGGACACTTCAATGGCCGGGGGAATCTCTAGATTCTGTGGCCAATATTAAGTGGATGGGTTTAATACCTTTTTCTAGTTTAACTGGGTGAAATGAGGTCATTCGGGTTGGAGTTCAGCATCGCGGTTGGTCTTTCTGTCGTCCCCCAAACGCCTGACAGCAGTGTCCCGGGCCCCTCCGTACATCTGTACCGATGTGCGCCCTCTCACGCAACCTGACTTTGAATCACAACCGGCGGTGCCAAATTGGTGATGTCGTGTTGCGGGCCGCACTAACGGAGAGACACGGGAAAGTCCGAGACTCGCGCTCAGTCAGCGCTGGGGACACAGGTCAGATGAACCAGCATGCTGGACTCCAAGCAGAGATGACTGTCAAATCACCACACGCTCTTTAGTGGATTCTACCTATAAACACAGAATAGTGTGAACGAGTGGCTTGACAGTGAATGAAAGCTTTCTTGTTTAAACTGAATTGAGTAATTACGTATGTAGAAAATAGAAGCAAAGGTTTTACTAGATAATGGTAAAAAGGAAATTATGAAAATGATGTTAATTATCAAAATAACTTAACCCAAAAGAAAGAGAAAAAAAAAAACATTTCCTTTAAGGAAAAAAAAAAATTAACCCTTTTTTTTTTTTTATTATTATTTTATTATTAATAAAAATTAACAATCAGAAGTAATAAAGTAGGATGTACCCCGGGAGAAGACAGGCAGTAGTGGCGCGTTTGGGCCACAAAGGGTTTTGGGCCACTCCCTCCTAGTGGTCACCCTGGCTGACAGAGGACTTGATTTAAATTGCATTCACTGGTTTTGAATACAATTCAGATCGAGCGTATGCATAGATGTTAAGTAACTTCTAGAATAGTTGTCATAACGTATCAAATCAAAATTATTAAAAATAATTTGAAAAAGGAAATATAGAAGTAAAGCCATAAAACCATTCCCCACAGGGAAGGAGACTTCATTCAAATTAATCTTGAAATTTGTTTGTTTCCAACCAAATTTGAATAAGTGTAGGAAATTAAAGGTTGGCATTATTTTTGATGATGATCACGATCACTGTGGTGTATCAATGATAATAACCAAAATAAAATCAACTGGGAGAAAGCCACTTCAAAACAGAATGAGAGTAGACAGTAAGAGATAAGCTGACTTAGCGGGGGAAGGCCACAAGGGGGCCACCCTCCTCCTAAGTGGTCATCAGAAACTGCTAATACTTACTTTTGAATTTTAAATTCAAATGTGGTTTGAACCAAATTCAAAATAAGTGTACACAGTCAGAGGTGAAATCATGTTAGTAACACTGGAACTTGCACATGCATTGAAAGTTAGAAACACACTTTCAGAAATTCACTGGAAAAATCTGAAATTGTGACGAGAGAGAAATTTAGGAAAGGATGACCTTGTTACCGGTGTCCACGAGGTGGTGCTATTTCGCTCATGGAGGGTAAAGTCAGGACGTGGAGGCCGTCTGATACTGGAAAACTCAAGGGCGCGCCCTAGCGTTTGGCAGTAGCATTGCAACCCGCCTGCTTTCAAATGTGATAGTCTCAGAGGACATGCAAAAAAAATAGTGCGGAATTTAAATCTCGACGGATTTCTTTCCGGTGCTATATTTCACAAAACGGCGTGGCAGGATTTTTTTTTTCTACACACACACATAGGGTCACAGGAATTATACGTCTGTCGTTCGTATCCAAATACATTTATCAAATAGCGTTTTATGATTAGAATGTTTTTATGTTTTGGATTTTTCTGTGCTATATTTCACAAAACGGTGTGGCAGGATTTTTTTCCTACGCACACACATAGGGACAACAGGAATTAGGCATCTGTTTTTTTTATTCCCACATACGACAATTAGCACTATGATTCACACGTGTTCACTTATAAATTTTAAACCTCGGCGGGTTTTCCTATTTCGACACGTGTACACGGAAGGATTTCTTCATTTCCGCACATTAATATGGACAACAGGAATTATACGTCTGTCATTCGTATCCAAATAACATCTATCAAATAGCACTTATGATTAAAAATGTTTTTATGTTTTGGATTTTTCTGTGCTATATTTCACAAAACGGTGTGGCAGGATTTTTTTTTTACACACACACATAGGGTCACAGGAATTATACGTCTGTCGTTCGGATCCAAATACATTTATCAAATAGCATTTTATGATTAAAATGTTTTTATGTTTTGGATTTTTCTGTGCTATATTTCACAAAACGGTGTGGCAGGGTTTTTTCTACACACACACATAGGGACAACAGGAATTATACGTCTGTCGTTCGGATCCAAATAACATTTATCAAATAGCACTTTATGATTAAAATGTTTTTAGATTTTGGATTGTTTCTGTGCTATATTCTAACAAACACGTTTGGCAGGATTGCTTCGCTGCGCTGTGCGTAAATAAAACAGGGATTATTCGTCTGTTTTTTCGACTCCCATAACATATTATCAAATAGCACTTATGATCAAATATGCGTTAGGTTTTACAATTGAGTAGCTACGTCAATGTTTTAACCCGGAGTTATCGATAATCTAACGATTATAATTAATATCAGGCCTGTTTAAGAATAGTGAAAGAGCATCGTTTCACTAAATCTTGTCTTCACCGTGGCCGAAGAATCTCGTTCCGCCAGGGGAGTTTAATATTAAAAATGTCGTCTTTAAAAGAGGTTTCTTCGTCTTTTATAGGACAAATTTAATACTGTGAAACTATGAAACTGCAGTTTACTTCTTAGCTTCGCTGGACTGAAACGGCTTTTTGCCTTTAATCAGTCAAGGTGAGTTCGCATAGCGTTCGCTCAACCGAGGTGCACGTACAATATTAAATCACAATATAGACAAAGATTGAAAACCTAATTTGCTCAAAAACAAGTTTAAAGTGTGCTCGTATTTTCTCCACCATTTGTAAAGACTATGGGCGGATCTAATCCGTGGGGAATTTGCATATCATAATTAATAATTCATAATTAATAATTATTCATACATGTTTGGATTAGATCAGTCTTACATGTTAATAAATCTCCCTCTAAGGGAGGATGTCCTTTTACCTGCATATTTGACTGTGTATCCTTGCATTTTAACTACAAGTTGATTACAGTTAATTACACTGATCACGTCTTACAAAACAGGCAAAATTAATTAGCTCAACTGCCAGAATAATATTGTGGGGATCCACAATATCATCTTACTTTATAGGATTTCAGGAAACGCAATTCTCTGGCCAGAAGAATTGGGTTTGCTGCCCTATAAACACATACTCTTTAAAGTATCTTTAATTGATAAAGCGAGTAGGACCTGTTTGCACTTAAGGGACTTGAAAATGAGCAAAGTAAATGAATCAATCAAATGAATATAATGGATTTAATAAAGGCATGTCTACTTATATATTTACTACAGTTGCCATGGAATATATATATACATATATATTTACAAACATAATAAACAAACAAAACACGATAAGGCATCGATGAACGAGAAAGGCATTGCGTTTGGACAAATGGAGACACGTGTGGGAGAGTGAGGGTGTGAGAGAGAGAGAGAACGGAGAGAGAGAGAAAGAGAGAGAGAGAGCATTAGCAGCATTATCCTGGACTTCACCTTTTCTGTAACAACACGAAAACATCATCTTAAGGCTTCTTAGAAGCTCTGTAACAAGAGATACTTGCGCAAATGTAATCTTGGTCATGCACTCTGTGTCGCGTCGGCCCTGCACCGTGAGCGGTGTCCTTTGTGTGGGAGGAAGCGTCACGTGGTCACGTGCGCGTGCTTCTGGTTCAGAGAGAGCGCGCGGTGGTTTAAATGTCCCTCGTAGCCGGCTTTGCTGAAGAGATATGTCCCGCGGTGTTCTTTTCACTCGTGGAATTAAAACACAGGGACTTATCTTAAGACTGAAAAACACAAACTAACTAGAACGCATAAAAGAAAGGCGAAAGACTCGCCTCGAGACGAGACGTTACATTCTGAAACCAGGACGAGCACGGAAGAGCTCAGTAAGATCTGACTCGGAGGGAGGTTCAGTTCTTCTTTAAAGGAACCTTCTGAGGTGCGAACTGGCCAATGGCATTCAACGAAACTTTGGCGGCAACCTCGGCTTTGTCTTGTCCGCGTTCGATTTATGGCCGCATTCACAGGTTTTACAAGCAGTCAGAATTTGGTCAGAATCATTCCAAAGATGATTAAACATAGTAAAATACATTTTACGGCTTGTTCAATTACATAGATGACCTCGTTAGATCACAAAGGTTCGGAAAATAGGAAGAAAGACGTATAAGGAGAGTTATATTGCAGAGTTACATTAAAAGCATAATTAAATGCCCTTGTAGTACGTTTAGAACTACCATACACTCCCAGATCCCTTCATAGGGCCTGGACAAATCGACAAACATAACATATCAAATATATCTCCGTAAAGTCTTTAAATGAGTGAATTAAAGCTTTGTGTATGTGCGTTTTCAGAGGGGACTCTTTGACCGCATGGCATTCCTTTCTCTGCAGAAAGGAGGGGGGTTAGTTTGATAAGGTCTGCTTGAAGCTCGAGCCACAGTCATGAAGTGTTCTGGTGAATCTCGCAGGACATTTGAATATGTCAGTTCATTGGGTGTTTAAGAGAGAGAACCCTCAAGATTTCTTATAACACCCCTGTGTCACAAAGTTAGCGAGATGTAATGTAAATCAACAAATGGGGAACGAGGATTGGAGTTTATCGAGACTAAACATGCTACACAGTGATTTCTGTTTCTCATAGTATGCAAGTCATGTCTCAAACATTAACCCATTAGAGTTTACAAGGCCACACAGACCAAACAACATAAAGGACAAATCATGAGATGGAACATTGGATGCATGTATCACATGGTTCTATATACATATATATATATACATAGAAAATATAGGTTTAAACCAGGGTTCGTTTATTCTTCTCAGCAAGAATAAGGAGGAATCACACTCTCTGGGACATTCCAAGGGGTAATAAAGCTCAGTCTTGTAATAGAACACCCCGTTCTTGGTGTGTGTGTGGGAGAGAGTGTGTGTGTGTGTGTGTGTGTTTTTCCAAGTTCCAGGCCTTTTGGGGCTAAAGGCTTTGGGATTTTAGCATGGGGGTATTTAGTTATTCAGATTCACCTTCGCCCAGTCCTTACAGTATTCTTCAGTATGTATTATCCTTTTATGCTAAAGATATTATTTAATCTTATTCTTAGACTGATACAGTACATTAAATCCTATAGAGTATTCCTAGAGCTATCATATAGAGTTACTGGTAAAACTTTACAATAAGGTTAATTAGTTAACATTAGTTAAATACTTTAGTTAACATGAACTAATAATGAGCAATACTTCTACAGCATTTATTAATCTTAGTTCATGTTAATTTTAACATTTACAATACATTATTAAAATCAAAGGTTGTATTTGTTAACATTAGTTAATGCACTGTGAACTAACATGAACAAACAATGAACAGCTGGATTTGTATGAACTAAGGTTAACAAAGACTAACTAAAGTAGTAACAAATGTGGATCTAGTTGTCAGTTCATGTTAGTTAATACATGAACTAATTCTAAATAATGAACCTTATTGTAAAGTGTTACCAAGTTACTCGATGCTTGTTGTATTACCTGAAGAATGAAGAATCTCCTTAGCCATTTCTTTTCTCAGATGAACAATGTTATTTGGACTGGGATCAATGATGAATGGATCAGGAATTGCCGGAAATTTCTCCATCACCTCTCTTGCCATCTGAAATGAAGGCAAATGTTTTATGCAAAGGTAATTTTTCTGTAGGCCTTCAATTTTAAATATACCTTGTAACGGTTGTAAATTAATGTTTTATATAATCTGCTGAATTTTTTTTTACATGTTGTCATTAATATGTTGTCTGTCTAAATCTTTTGTGTTTGGTTACAATTATAATACAATAAAAATCACCTGCATAACCAACACCCCACAACTCGTTGCATCTTCCTGCACTGTGTGGACAATGGTGCTGGGTTTCCATCTTATGTTTACCCAGTCTCTTTTGCCATGTAAATTGAACCGTGTCCTAAAATATTGTCTAAAAGGAAATTTTTAAGAAGTAAAAAAATATATATATATGTAACAGATGTTTATGTAACAGATGTAACAGAATTTTTTTAAGTACATATTATATCATTTTTCTCGTTGGTCGTACCGAAAACGTGCTGCTGCTCCTTTTGAGTCCTTGAGGTCATTTGAGGAATCAGCAGGGTCAACAACAAATATTTTCTCTGACATGGCATGAAGGAACTACAAATTTATTTCCCAGGTTGGTTCCATTACAGAGAAGGTAAAGAAAAAGATATAAGATAATGTGATTATTTGTTTCCCTAATCAAACGTATATGTAACCACATATTCCAACCAAAATAATTGAATATTCACCCTTGTTTATATACAGTTTGCATTGGATTAACAGTACTACTTTAAAACTGAAATGCATCATATTTTCAATTCATCAAATGTTTTGCTTACCACAAACTTCCAGTGATTTTGGTTTACATTTACAAATCCCACTGCACCATCATAATTTTTAAAATTTTCCTGTAAAGTAATTTAAACTGTTAGACTGAATATAATCCAAGGTATTTATAGTTGCAGATTAGCAGGCTGCATATTAATTCAGTAGCATACACAAGGTGCAGAGTATTCTTATCATATTTCAAATACTTCAGCCTAACAAACCGTAATGATTTTTTCAAAATATGTTTTAGTATTGTGCCAGACCAGTGACTCTATTTCAATGTCATCTATTGTAATTCAAACTGTATGGATCATTATTTTATGCTGTTCAATTTTACTTACTTTCTTCAAGCTTTGTCGTGAAATTTCCTGTATTCCTTTGAACAGGATAACTTCTGTGGTGTAGTGGTTTAGGACGTACAGTCTATTTGTGCTTGTACTTTTATTCATAGTGGCATGCATATAGTACTCTATTGTCTGGAAAACATTAAAAAGTGAAATGTTTCTATGTCCAGTATTGAAATTCCATTTATTTTAAAATCACTGATCATGGAAGTACAGAAAAGTTATACTAACCTCTCCCATCAAAAGATTGTGAGGCTTCAATGTAATAAATTCCTTGTGTCTAAGAGACATCCTCCAGGTCATGTTGTTTGCTGATTTTTGGACAGCAACAATCACCTCACAACATTTCTTGTCCCACAGATCTTCTGCCTGTAACCACAAAGGCAAAACAAGCAGTGATTTTTACATGAAATACTTAAAAATACTGTAGTGTACTTTTTTTTAAAGTAAGGTAATAATTATATTGTACATTGAATTGGACATACTTCCTGTACATATATTGGAGTTGTCTCCAAAGTAGCTGAAACATCATTGCCCTTATCAGTGTAAGTATCACGTCCAGCAGCCCCTGTGGTGGTCAGTGTGGACAAGTCTACCTTCTCGATGCTGGAAGTTTTGAATTGTGTTTCACTGTGATTCTTAGTATCACCATGCCTTTTTGGCTTCATTGTCTGTGTGTTTTTGGGAGCAGATAAAGCCTCTCCAAGCTTTGAAGTAGGTTCCTGTTTTGGATTTGTTTTTGGGACAGTCGTGGAGATGTCTTTCATCTCAGTCCTTGAGTCTGTGAGTTTCTTTTCACTAGCTTGATTCACTGCAGTCGTGCCGTGATTTTTGAACTTCCTTGGCTGCTTCTTTTTAGGACCTGGTATTGATTCAGGGACAGAGTAAAACTTGGACTGTCCCAGTTTGGAACCAGTCTTTTCCTCTTTTTTGGCCCATGATTCCTCAGAGAATTTGATGTCTTTTAAATTCTGAGGTTTGTTGAGGAGTTTTTGTGAAAAGCCATGCTGCATTATGTGTTCAATGTACCTTCCTTGCAGAGAAGTATACATTTTTCGAACAAAGTTGCCTGGTCGCAGTCTGCGTGCTTTCATTAGGATGTGTTGCTTAACAATGGCAAACCATCCTTCTACATGGCAATTCGTTTCTCGTGTCTTGATGTCTTGTTTTTGTCCTCCATCTTCCATTAATATAATGTCTTTGTCAGCTGCATGTCTTTGTAGATCACCCAACATGACTCCACTCCACATTGGAAAGATGGCCATGTATGTTTTAAAAAGCATTTGAATGATGCTTGGACAGAAGTACAAGTTTACTTCTGAAGACTCTGCCTCTTCAGCGACTGCTGTGATTGCCTTGTCAAAAACACTTCTGAACAAAGATGAAAAGCGAGACCTTCCTACAATTGTTCTGGACTGCTCATCCTTATCATCTGAAGTATTCATCTGGACTCGGTTTTCAGTCATGTCTTTGTCCAGGGTGAAGCACTGAATGAGTCTTTGAAGAGCCTTTACACTGTCTTCTACCGAAGCAGTCTTTGTCCTTGTATGTAGGATAATGCAGAGAGCCTGAAAGATCTGAATGGCTTCATCCAGAGTCTGGCTATTTTGCAACCTTGCGAACACAAAAATCACAAACTCCCTGTGTCCCTTGTCTGTCACATGCTTGCAAATGGTCTGGGCAACAGCCTTAAGAACATGGGCTGAGCAAAGGTGTATCACAGTGAAGTTTTTGGTTTCCATCCACTTTTCTTTGCCCTGGCAGATATCAAAACATCTGTCAAGGTATGACAGAACACTCTCTCTGTTGAAAGCCAGTAGAACAGCTTGTATAAGTGCCCAACTGTAGTCTGTTTCCACATACTTGATTGTCAGTGTAGTGAACTTTGACAGGTTGTGCACAAACTGCATTAGCCAGAAAGAAATAGATGGCACAGTGTGGTCATTGGACAGCATTTCAGCAACAGGCAAAGGTGGTGCGCCATGGCCTTGACCTGCCAAAATGAGGGCATAGTACAGAACTCTCTTTTTCTGTTCTGGTATTTTAGATACCACAGTTCCAGTGGCATCCAAATAGAGTGTTACTGGTGACTTTTTCCTCATGTGTGTCACTAGGATTGACATTCCCTTTTCAGTGTACATGTGACAGCTGAAAGGATCCACCTGTAAGTTCTGAATGTAACCTGGCAAATGTCGGTAATTGGTGTCACATTCTTTCATAATTCGTTGTGTTAAATGAAGTTCCAACAAGACATTGTCATGTAGTGATGCAGCCTTTTTTACCTCAGAGGAAATTACTTTTAGGATGTCTCTGTTAAGAGACCTTGTTAAATTCCCAGCCATTATTTCTTCCATAGGAGTCCTCCTGAGCTTACTGTAGTACACTCGGCTCACTCCTTTATGGATGACTTTTGCAATTTTTCCCCTACGGACATTGGATGCCTGGCGTTTTCGAGTGTGTTCTTTTAAATGGCAGATTGGTCCACGGCGATAAACAGTCATGAAAACTGTTCTCTGCATGATTGTGGGTTTTCTCTTCATTATAAAGATGTACTGAGCTTTGCACGTTGGAAATGTGCAAACTGCACGTATGTTTAAAAAGGCACAATTTCTCTTCCTGCTGTGCATCAGTCTGGCATTTTGGTACTTGAAGGCAAGTACACAGTTAGGGTTCACTTTGTTGAATTCCTCATATATGACATGAGTCCATGGTTTCCTTAATTTCACTGAACCTATTGTTGGTTTTATTGCTCTCCATTTCTTCTTGTCAAGTGAAATCTTAAAGGTTTTCGGAACAGAACAAACCTTTCGAACCTTCTTTGACTTTCTCTGTGGTAGAATCTCATCTTTAACATTCTCTGTAGCTGTAACCAAGGAGTCCAAAACATCTTTAACTGTTAGTGACTCATGTTCGAGGTCCGTCCTTTCCTTGGAAATATCTGTCGCTGTTTCTCTCAATTGTGTTGGAGTATTATGTATGCCACTCTCCACGCTGAGTGTTTCTTCTGGAATTTCACTTACATTGACAGTAGTCCCAACAGTTTCCTGAACATCAGATTGAGCAGTCTTGTTGATGTTTGTTCTATCAGTTTCATCCTCTTGTAGCAACGGTTTTGTAACATCATCAGCACACTTCCACCCGGCATCATCAGTTTCATCTTCACTAACATGTATTTCACTGTTACTGTCTGTTGAGCTCTGTAATGTAAAAATTGTTCCACTTTCTTTAGGCTTGTCTTTTGTCATGCATGTGTCATCAAGGAGCTTCCCTTGAGTATCAGACAATGTTAAACCAGGATCTGGTGGCTGTCTCTTTTTAAGTTTCCTTGATATCATCACCTGGGGCCTCATGTACAAAGACTTGCGTTGAATTCATACTAAAACATTGCGTACGGACAAAGCTGTAAATGTGCGTACGCACCAAAAAAAACAGATGTATGAATCTCTGCGTACGAAGGATCCCACGCATATTCTCTTTGTACATCCCAATTAACGTAACATTTAGCGCACATGCACGAGCACAACGCCCTACCCTTAATTAAATAAATTTAAATATGGTAATGAGTCCACTTTGGCAAAAGAAAGCAGTAAGAAAACGGCAAAAGCAAGCGGCAAGAAACGAAACTTTACAGAAAGTGAAATGGAGGTGCTACTATCGGAGGTAGAAACGAGAAAAAATATTTTATTCGGAACTTTGTACTCCAGAATTAATAACAAAAGGAAAAAAATATGAGTGTGAGAGTTTGGCTGATGCCGTCAATGCGTTGGATCTGTAAGTCGCTGTAAATGACCTTAAATAGAAATGGTCTGATATAAAGGTGGACGTTAAACGGAGAACTGCTGCGCACCGAAAGTGTGGACAGAACAGGCAGTGGTAAAGGGGTCGATGAACTTACACCCTTTGAGCAGAGAGTTGCCTCAATTATGGGTGACACTTCCCATACAAAAATGTAATATATGGCCATATATGTACTTATATTTTAAATAGCATGACATATATCTATTCTATACATATATTTGACTTATCTGAGAACACAATATATGCCTGCAACATAGGCTATATGAACATTTATGTGTCCAAACATGTGAAGAAAATATTTGAGTTCATCCATATATGATACCATATATCTGCATATATTACAGTATTGGTTTCTTGCATATATGGACAACATTAAGTATAAATATGTGACATACATATTTGTTTTCCACATTTAATAAATGTATGTAATATATGCATGTGATACTGATGCATTTTTAAAGCTGTGGCATATGGTTATCATGGTACTTTGTGGATGTATTTGTTAAAAATGACAGAAAACACTGCATTATTGTATTAAAAATACTATATTTGGTATTCACATACAGCCACAAAATCTGCAACTATAGGCATTTAATTACAAGGTATTCAGATATATTATATAAAACAGTATGGAAACAAGTACTGTGGTGGCGGTTTTATGATATTCATTGATCTTTAGAAAAGTCAGATGATTCAAAGAATGTCACATGTGTGTCTCTCACTTGTAGTGAGAGAAGATTCTGTTTATGTACCTGGGGAGGCAGAAGGGGGAGACACTCCAGAGAACAGACGAACAAGGACCTCTGACCTAGATGTCAGAAGGCCATTTGGTGCAGGGGGGGGCTTAGTGGGCCAACTAGTGACGTCTATGGAAAACTACTGGGAGGAAGGCTCTGGGGGGAAGAAGGCCTTGAAACTAAGATAAAAGCTAGTTCAGTCTGTCTGGAGGTGTGTCACTCTTCTGCACAGGGTAACAACTGTGTATTAGACTGCTCCTATTCTTGCAAGAATAAATACTTCTATTTCTATAATTTGACTATGAGTGTCTCTTACGCAGTGATGTTTGTTTAATGAATTTTCGCCACAACAGTTTTGGTGTCAGAGTGGGATTCCTTGGAAGTGCCTTCTGGACCTGAGAGCGGACGGTGTTTGGCCACCTGGACTGAGCAGTTCCAGCTCTACCTCGTAAGTTTCAGAGAGAGGGGCCGACCGCTATCAGGGCCAGGAGAAACTCCACTGGAATTAATTGAAAGAACCCGGTGGCAACAGAAGCATCTCTGGTAAGAGACAGTTAAATTTATTTTCTTTTGGGTAAGGTAATTAAAGCCAGGTTTAATTGGGGGGAAGAGTGAAATTGAACCATATTGGCTGAGGGCTGTTTCTGTGGTACGTAATCTGGATTGATTAAGATCTACGGACAGATCAAGAGATTTCAAACAGATGCGAGAGAGAATTATCTAAGATTGATTAAGATCTACGGACAGATCGAGAGATTTCAAACAGATAAGAGAACCTGAAAATTAGTTGTTCCATCACGGAGCAAATTGTTTTTAGGTACCGAGGCTAATTAAGGGGAACCAGAAAATAATTTTTGGTAAACCATAATTAGGAGGGCACTAACAGTGCAACCCGACCGATTTGGGTTAAAAGAAAAGAATCGGATTTGCTGGGGACGCCCAACAGATTAAAGAAAACGCGCGTTGAAGAGAAATCCACAGAGAACAGAAAAGCAGCCAGTATGGGGAAAACTCAGAGCAAGATTATGAAATATGATACACCGGTGTACTACCAAATGAGAAAACATTATGGTCAGAAATATTGATATTGAGCGCCACAAGATTAAAGGTGGTGCGGGAATCAGTTGAACAGGGCAGTGAGAAACAAAAGTTGTTGTATCTGTGTTCAACATGTGTAAAAAATGTGAACAGATAATGGATTGAAGATAAAAAGTCGAACTGCCAGGAGAAATAATGTTTTTACTTCTTCATCCAGTAAATGGATGCATGACATTAGATGTCTATAGAACTTAAATTTATATGATAAGGATTGAAGTAGCAAGCAGCAATAAGGCTGGCTGTGTGAAATAGAGGGAACTGTAAGTGAGAGACTTAATGGAAGAGGGAAGTGAAAAACAAAAGGTTGAGACATGTGTGTGTGGGGATTGTAAGCAAACAATCATGAACTGGTTAGATAATGAAGGAACTGGCATGTAGAGAAAAGAAAGGAGAGGATACAGAAGGAACTGGCATGTAGGGAAAGATTGAGAAGAAATATAGTAGAAAACTATATGTGATGAAAAGAAAATTTCTGACAGAATTTATGGAAGTCAAATTAACTGTTTAAATTGTATGAAAAGTGAGTTTCAGAATAAAAATAAGGCATTGTATGATTGACAGGGATTAACATGATATGAAGAATGTTTTAAGCAAAATGGGGAACAATTCTATATTTTGATAAAATAATGATTGAAATGATGATATATCTGCTTTATTTTATTAATGTTAAGAAAATAAGGGTATTGAAGCAAGTAGCTATAATGGTTGTCTGTGTAATTTACGGACTGAGTAATATAATCTGTTTTGGAGAAACAGTAGAGATAAGACTGAGACAATAATGATAATATTAAGTTGAATCTGCAGACTAACCATGTGATGGAAGGAAAAAGGCTTCAAACCAGTTTTAATGAAAATAATGATGTACGGTACAAATTGTAAGGTAAAGACAGAAAACAAATTCGAATATTTTGAGCATTTCCATGCAGCTTACGAAAATTAATGTTCTGCCAATAATAATGATGAAGATTATGATTCGGCTATTGTTGTATCTGCCATTGGTGGACTGTAACAAGAATACAGAGAACTGCTTATCAGTGGCTCTGTTTGCATTCCTGGTTGGGACACACTGCTACAATGGTGTGCAGTAAGTTGGAGCCGTTTGCAAGCTCACAGTTATCAAACTAGGCAAGGTGTCTGTGGCTGTAGTTGAGGCTGAAACAAACCCACCAGGTGACAAAGTGTTTTAATTTTGGTCAGCAGGGCCATTTAACACATAACTGTAAATGCCCACCGAGAAGGTGTTTAAAAATGTGATAAAGTGACAGAAATTTGAGGTATTAATGTGGGTTTGAAAGTAGATCAGTGTTTAAATGACGATATTAAAGTTCTCTTACGAGAGGTTCTCTCGTATTGCGTAAGCTAGCTTACGCTACGGGAAAGATTAATCTTTCTGAGAAATTGAAGCCAAAAAATTATCCTATAATTTTGTATCTATTGTCAACGCAGTTCAGCTGCAGCAGAGCATGAGCGGGCTAGCTAGCAGCTCATTGGCTCGCTCACAGGGAACTGCTTAAGCCTATGAGGAGACGCGATTGAACTCTCGTCCAATGAGAGTCATGATGCTCTCATTGCGTCATACCCCGCCTGAGCGGGCGAGGTCAGAGAGTATAAATACTGGCGTCTTAGGCTGTAACTCTGATTTTCATCTCTTCAGCGAGGCTACACGCATCTGCTGATCCTGAGAGAAGCCGCCGCCGCCGTCGTCGTCGCAAAAGGCACCTTCTAGCGAGCATCTGGGAGACTGAGGAAGTCGGCCGTCTTCGCCACCTTCAGCCGTCCTGCAAGCTAGCGCCATCCGACGACGTATCCTTTTCAATTGTATTTTGTTTGTGTACCTTCACAAAAGAGCAGCGAGCGTCTTTTTTAAGATGCCTCGCACACCTGCGGCTCATGCCGCGTCCCTCTCAGCGCCAGAGCCCGCCTTCTTCTGCGCTCTCTGCCTGGGACTGGAACACGCAGAGTTTTCTCTCGCCGACGGCGGATGTTTCCTCTGCGAATGGGCTTCTGTTGTCGACCCTGCGGGCTCGACTCGAAGCGTTAAGCCGCCTCCCCCTCTCACCGCCCACGAGCGCTGAATGGGGGACGAGCCGCTTACAGCTGTGCCAACCGCGGCTAGCTTTCTTACTTTACAAGAGAGCTAGCCCGACCCCGTGCATACGCGTCACCGGCAAGTGGGTTTATAGTGCGCTAGTTCCGTCGAGGCCGAACTAGTCGCTGCTATCACGCCCTCTTATCTGCTCGCGCTTTTCAGCCTGTGTCTTCCCCCTGGCTCAGTGGTGGAACACAAAGCTTTTCGCGCCAGAAACCCGTGTTCGATTCCGGCTCTCGCAGATAATTGTTTATGCAGCTCTGAGCTCACGGCCAGCTTTCTTACGTTACAGAAAACGGCCGCGCTCTCCCGCCTGCATATAACGCCGCTACATAAAGCTGGACAAATGGGTGTGTATCAGTTCCGCCGAGACCGAACCTGTTACTACTATCACGCCCTCTTATCTGCTCGCGCTGTTATGTTTGTGTCTTTACCCCTGGATCAGTGGTGGAACACAAAGCTTTTCGCGCCAGAGATCCGTGTTCGATTCCGGCTCTCGCAGATAATCTTAGGCAGCTCTGAGCTCGCGCCCAGCTCTCTTACGTGACAGAGAGCGGCCGCGCTCTCCCGCGCTCATGAGAAACGTTCTCATTTCCGAGCATAAAGCTGGACAAATGGGTTATAGTGTGTTAGTTCCGCTGAGGCCGAACCTGTTACTGCTATCACGCCCTCTTATCTGCTCGCGCTATTGTGCTTGTGTCATTACCCCTGTGGCTCAGTGGTGGATCACAAAGCTTTTCGCGCCAGAGACCCGCGTTCGATTCCGGCTCTCGCAGATAATTTTTTATGCAGCTCTGAGCTCGCGCCAGTTTTCTTACGTGAGAAATTGGCCGCGTTCACGACACGGCCGCGCGCATCACAAGTCCAGCCTCTGCAGGCTAAAAATAGTCTCGTGCCCGCTTGCTGCGCTCACGTTTCTAACACGCACTTGCATACGACGCGCGTCACAAGTGCAGCCAATTCAGGCTATATATATATATCCCGCCGCTCACGTGACCAGCCTCAGCTGAGAAAAGGACGGCTATTTCTCGCCGCGGCCGAACCGCCGTCAAAGTTTCGCCCTCTGTCAGTCCCCGTTCACACGGCTACTGCAGCAGTGTACACCGCCATCAACAAGCCGGTCTTTTTTCCCGCTTGCATGTGCACAAACGCCGTTTTCACCGCAACCCAGAGAAATCTAAAGAGCATAAAAGCCTCCTGTGTAGAAAATGTGCCCACAACACTGTGTTCACTCATACACAAAGCACTGCAGGTGCACAAACACCGTTTTCACGGCGACCCAGAGAAATCTCACAAAAGAGAGCATTAAAGCCTCTTGTGTAGAAAATGTGCCCACAACACTGTGTTCACTCATACACAAAAGCACTGCAGCTCCCGTGTCTCACACAGAGTCCACTCTCATAGAGCGGTTCCTACCCGCTCGAGTTTCAGAGTGCATAAGCGCGCCCACGAGCCCGTGTGCGCGTCCCCCCTCTGCTCACTTTGTTACACGGCCCATAAACTCCTCTCTGAGTGTAAGTCCCGCTGTCATAAACACTATGAGCGCGCTCACACAGCCCGCTATGTGCAGCGACGGGGACCATGTAGCCATTCACCCCCTAGCGTTACGCTTCAAAGCGTGGGAAGCTATTCCGGGAATTTCCCAGTGGGTGCTAAACACAATAGGCTAGGCTATCGTTTACAGTTTCACCGCCGCCCTCCAAGTTTTCGAGCGCGGCTAGAAACTACTGTGAACCTAGACGCGGCGACGCTGCTCCGTTCAGAGATAGCAAAACTATTGTGCAAAAGGGCTATAGAGAGAGTACCTCTGTCTATGAGCGAGTCGGGGTTTTTACAGCCGTTATTTTCTTGTTCCCAAGAAAGACGGCGGCCTCAGACCAATCTTAGACCTCAGAGTGCTGAACAAAGTTCTCATGAAGAGACCGTTCAAAATGCTCACTATCAGAAAACTCCTCGCGCATGTGCGCCAGGGGGACTGGTTCATTTCACTAGATCTGAAAGATGCTTATTTTCAGATTCAGATAAATCCCCTTCACAGGCCATTCTTATGTTTCGCCTTCGAAGGCCAGGTTTATCAATACACAGTCCTTCCGTTCGGCCTATCCTTGCCACCTCGTACGTTCACGAAGTGCATGGATGCGGCGCTCGCCCCCCTGCGGAGTCAGGGGCTGCGAATACTGAACTATTTGGACGACTGGCTGATTTTGGCACAATCACAGAGAGAGATACTGTCTCATCGTACAGTTCTCCTCGACCATCTGAAAGGTTTGGGCCTCTCTGTCAACTGGACAAAGAGCGCACTTCAACCCAGTCAGACTATTTCCTTCTTGGGTATAGAGCTAGACTCGGTCACGATGACGGCTCGCCTATCAACACAGCGCGCGCGCCATGTTCAGCGTCTCGCCGCATCTTTTCAGATGAACAGACTCACACCTCTGAAAACTTTTCAGAAGGCGTTGGGCTATATGGCCTCAGCCTCCGCGGTGCTCCAGCTGGGGTTACTGCGCATGCGCCCGCTTCAGCTCTGGTTGAAGAGCCGTGTGTCTCACCGTGCGTGGACCACGGGCCGCCAGCTGATAAAGGTAACGCAGACCTGTATTATAGCTCTGCAGCCATGGACCGTGACAGAATGGTTTCAGCGGGGCGTTTCCATGGGGACTTTTTCTCGCCGAAAAGTCATCTCGACAGACGCATCCAACACAGGTTGGGGTGCGGTCTGCGAGGGCTCACCGGCCGTCGGCCCCTGGTCAGCTCAAGAGAGCCTCCTTCACATAAACTGTTGGAGATGTTGGCGGTCGAGAACGCGCTCACGCGCTTTCTCCCGCGCGTTCACGGTCACCACGTGCTGATCCGTTCGGACAATATAGCCGTGGTCTCCTATCTAAACCGTCAGGGCGGAGTCAGATCCAGAAATCTTTTCAGACTGACAGAACGCATATTAGTTTGGTCGCAGTGTCACCTGCTCTCGCTCAGAGCGATGCACGTGCCGGGCCATCTGAACGACGGCCCAGACAGTCTGTCCAGGAACCCCATTCCCCCCGGGGAATGGTCCCTGCACACTCTTACAATCCAAAAGCTGTGGCGAATATTCGGCAGAGCAGAGGTGGACCTCTTCGCCTCAGAAGAGAACACCCATTGCCCAATATTTTTCTCAAAGAGCGACGACGCGCTAGCCCAGACCTGGCCCAGCCGCCCGCTTTATGCATTCCCTCCGGTTTCTCTGCTACCACAGGTGCTTCAGAGAATCAGGGAAACACGCCACTCGGTGCTCCTCATAGTTCCGCGTTGGGAGGGTCAGACTTGGTTTCCGGAGCTCACTCAGCTGTCACAGACAGCCCCGTGGCCCATTCCAGTCAGAGCAGATCTCCTCTCTCAAGCTCGCGGCACGATCTGGCACCCCCACCCAGAGCGCTGGGCGCTACACGCGTGGGTGATCAACAACTACCCGTTGCTTTGCCAGAGGGAGTGTTAAACACGATCATGCAGGCTAGAGCGGCCTCTACGAGAAGGCTCTATGCGTCTAAATGGTCTGTGTTCTCAAAATGGTGCACCGACAAAAAATTTGGACCCACGGTCATGCGAGGTTCCTTCCTTGCTAAGTTTTCTCCAAGAGATGCTGGACAAGGGCAGGTCCCCGTCCACTCTCAAGGTGTATGTGGCGGCCGTCGCAGCGTTCGTTGAACCCCGGCGCGGCCAGTCACTGGGCAAAGACGGTTTGGTCATCCGCTTCCTCAGGGGAGCTAGAAGGATGAACCCCTCACGCCCCTTCGGTGCCGATTTGGGATCTTTCCATAGTTCTCGAAGCTATGAAAGCCCCCCCATTCGAACCACTAAACACCGTGGACCTCAAATACCTCTCGTTCAAAGTCGTTTTTCTGCTTGCGCTCGCATCAGTAAAACGTGTGGGAGACCTTCACGCGCTGTCAACTAGCGCTTCCTGTCTTGAGTTTTGGCCCAATGACTCCTTAGTCGTTCTCAAACCTAGACATGGTTATGTCCCAAAAGCGATTGGTACCCCGTTCAGGGCACAAGTTATTCTTTATCGGCTCTGCCTGCATCCGATAGCGAATCTGACTCTAATCTCCTGTGTCCGATCAGGGCCCTGAGATTATGCATTTCCCGCACTGCTCCGGTCAGACGATCTGAGCAGCTGTTTGTTTCGTTTGGTGGGCGCACCAAAGTGTTGGCTGCCTCGAAACAGACACTATCTAGATGGATAGTTGATGCCATTGCAGCCGCATACGCGTCAAAAGACCTGCCATGCCCTCTGGGCATCAGGGCTCATCCCACTAAAGGCATGGCCTCATCGTGGGCATGGTCCAGCGGAATTTCCATTCATGACATCTGTGTGGCAGCAGGATGGTCTTCCCCTTCCACCTTTGTCAGATTTTACAATCTCGAAGTTCCCGCCTTGCAGGCTAAACTACTAGCTATCTAGTATGTTACAGTTTCTCTGGTAAGCTGCACAAAAAGAGTTATTCACACAGACCGGTTCCCGCTCTGTCTCTCTTATCAAGTGCTTAGTACTACACAATCACCGGCCCGCTCTGCTGGCCCTGTCACATGTACATATATTTTTTCCCACTATTAAGGGTTCCCCCGGGTCTCCCCTGGGACTCATAAGTGGATGCTTAGCACGCACGGCGTTGACCAGGTGTTCCCGTAGCGTAAGCTAGCTTACGCAATACGAGAGAACCTCTCGTAAGAGAACGAATCGGTTACCTAACGTAACCTCGGTTCTCTCTAGATGAGGGAACGAGTATTGCGTTCCCGGCCGTGCTAGTGCTACTAGCGTTCTCGCTTCATTCTATGAAAACCAGAGTTACAGCCTAAGACGCCAGTATTTATACTCTCTGACCTCGCCCGCTCAGGCGGGCTATGACGCAATGAGAGCATCACGACTCTCATTGGACGAGAGTTCAATCGCGTCTCCTCATAGGCTTAAGCAGTTCCCTGTGAGCGAGCCAATGAGCTGCTAGCTAGCCCGCTCATGCTCTGCTGCAGCTGAACTGCGTTGACAATAGATACAAAATTATAGGATAATTTTTTGGCTTCAATTTCTCAGAAAGATGAATCTTTCCCGTAGCGTAAGCTAGCTTACGCAATACTCGTTCCCTCATCTAGAGAGAACCGAGGTTACGTTAGGTAACCGATTCGTTTTCGTCTGAGAAAGAACAAGAGATAAAAATAAGGTCATAAGATTGAAAACTTAAGGAATTCCTTTTAAAGGAAAGATCTAAAGTACCGGTTGATGTAAAATTACAGATAATGACTAAAAAGAAATTTGAGTTGCAAAATATGGAAGTAACTAAAAGGATGATTGTGTTTTAATGAAACACTTTAAAGAGTTGTACGAAAGTTAGTGTGGATCCTAATAGCAGATTGATAAACTCCTAGAGAAAACATTGAAGTCAGGTGTTAAAACTATGGTAATTGAGAACCTAACAACTAAAATTGAGATGAAATTTGAAACGTTACTAAGAACTAGAATAATTATTATTCTTTCTTTAAGATAAAATAAGCAGAATCAGTGTTATAGGATTAACAGTTGCTAAATGTGTAGAAAGGCATTTGATTAAACAAAAGCCTGTTAGTGTTGACCATGAAAAGAACAGAGCTGATGTTTTGGTTTTTAAAAGATAAGCTTGTGATTTGGCTGAAACAGTTTGCTTATCTGGATCTGGTGTGTGTGTGACTGAAAGTGCCAGTGCGACAGACTCAATTTGAGTGGAAATTTGTAATGTCTAAATTCCTTGATATATGGGCACAAGACAATAAAAATTATGTTTATTTGAACACGTATGTAATTTCTGGCAAAGATGCCTTAAGCTGGGCTAGAGTTAAAGAATGGTAGGTAAAGTATGATGTTTGATGTTTATAGAAGTGCAGTGTACCAGTTCTGAATGCCTCAGAGTCTCTCTCTCATTCAATGACAGCTAAGAGCTGTTATCTGAGCCTGTCATAAGTGATAATAAGCTATTGATAGTAAAGCACAGTGTTTCAGTTGAAAATCATAGACACAGAGATGTTAAAAGAAATCATTGCCATACAGAGGGCAATTTGTATTTGTAAATGTGACATTTTGATTAGCTTATTTTAGGACCAGTGACTTCTTTGTCTCATTTAGTCTCCACCATTCAGGACCGATGGCTCCGGCTACAGATGAAGTACACTGAATGTACGGTTGTGATCTAAATTCACTGAGCATAATCTAAGCAGCTAGGTTTCTGCTTTTAAGAATGGATTTAAGTGATTAAATACGGTTGTTATTAACCTGTCTCCCTGTGTGAACACTATTAGGCAATAGGAATGGCTCTGGTGACTCTTGAATGTGCCTTTCCTAAGCTCCAGAAAACAGCTGAGTTCTGTTGAAATAACTGATTGTGTGATGGGAAAGAGCGGTCACCAGTGTGTACGAGTGGCTACTCAATGACGGGATGATCTTCCTGGCCAGGGGACAGCCCAACGCAGGGGGTCACGAACACTGGGCATCTCCGGATGGAGGTGTTATATGTGAGAAAGGTATGAGAGTTGAGCGCTGATTACTGGAGGCCACCGGGGTCAGCAGAGCATTGAGAGGTGAGATGCGCTGTGAGGAGTTACGGCAGTCTGACCCAGAAAATGTGAGTTTCCTCTATACCACTCATGAGAAAACCGCATTCACTGCATGGCTTGTTTTCAATTGTGACAAGTGTCTGCAACTATGCCAGGGGACAGCATCCTGATGGAAATTATAGATAAAGAGCTAATGGGAAATGTGCTTTCAAGAGGTGATTGTCATTATTTGTTGGGGAGACAGTAACAAAACTTATTAGTTTATATCAGGAACATGATGTTGGTTCCCTTATGGGTAAGGAAAATTATAGAAGTGTTGATTTTGAAATAATATGTCTATAAGATGGTTTTAACTCCTGAAGGTCATTAGACATGGTGGTGACTAAAGATTAAGACAGTTTTTGTAGAGTTTGGTGAACTATTAAGGGTTCTAGACTATGATTAATTAAGTTTCAGTCTTAGGAGGCTGTTGAAGAGATTATTTGTATAGTGAGAGAGACTGCTGGAGGAAGGGATTGGTACTCTGTCTGTCTTTCTGTTATCAGGCCTGGGAAGGCAAGCTTAAACAAAATAATGATAATGAACCAAAACAACCCAGCTGACTTTTCTAGAAAAAATTTAAATGAATAATGAACAGACATGCTTTGGAACTGGTTAAGAGTAAAGTTTAAGTAAAGTTAGGTAAAGGCTACAGGAAAAATGTAAAGTTTAAAATCTTATTTAAAATTTAAGTCCTTTTAACGATGATATAAGGAAAGGCGAACATTGAGAATGAGCAGTTAAGATATGTGTGTCCAGTATGAGTGTGTGTGTGATGGTGACAGCACTTTAGGTCTTGTATGTGTTAGTTTGGGGTACTAATATTCCGCCTGAATAGTGTGTATATTGTGTCTTTAACCTCTGGAGAGTGGTTTATCATTACAGATGGGTTAAGGCAGGTGACAAATTTTAAAGGCGGCAAATGCTGAGTGAATCTGATGAAAAGATGATACAGAAAATAGGACGAGCTTTAAGTTGATTGGTCATCAAGCTCTGTCTGGTAATAATTACTTTTGTCTTTTATGATGTTGATTTGAATTACGTTCTGGATCAGTTTACGTATTTGGGTAAATTGGAATTGTGGAGTTGTAGATCACAATCTGGCATGGGCTGAGATAAATGAAAATGTTGTAGATTTGATGGGAACACAAAGTGACATATTGGCTAAGTCAACATGAAATTATCAAAAGAGCCCCTCACATTCATGATTATTGTAAGCAAAGGAGGAGAATGCTATTTGACTGACATTGACCAAGTCTGTACAGCACGACCTGACCTGAGAAAAATTGATGACTTTGAAAATGTTTGTAGATGACTGAATTAAGAGACCAAACAACAGGCCTGAAAAGCAGGATCCTCGGTGAGACTGAGGGCCGTTGCCCTTCAAATACTTCGATAAAAAAGATGAGATTGTGGCTTTAAGTGAGGAATGTAATATTTTTGTTTCAGAGGCAGAGAAAGATGTCTGGAGGAAATTTGTCTGAAGGACAACGTTTGGGTTAGTGTTGATGGGGAAACTTTATAAAAAACACTATGTTAAATGTTATATTAAATTGATGCTCGAGTTGTGTCGTGCATCAAGAGGGAGATGGTATAACAATTGCCAAATATGGTTTATTAAGGGGTTCACATTTGCTGAATAAATGTTGGGAGAACACTAGGGGTAATTGGATAAAAGCCCTGAAAGAAGCCATTTTTCTGCCTAACAAAATTGATGTCTGCGAGTGTGCCGCACACACCAATAACAAAGATTGTTTCAACAGGAAACGCCAGGGCATCGAAGGCCACGGGAGAACAGTAGACTGTAAACTGTACTTTACGGACAATAACCTCAACATTTGCTTTCCTTTGCAGAGGATTGAGATTTTTGATACAGGGCAATATGTGCCGAGTAAAATAATGGCTATGGATGAAATTGGCTAACTATCCTGGCCTGGGTTATTATTATGGCTGAAAGAAAAGGTGCCACACCTGCGCAGCACATAACTTAAAGTTTTCCTTTTGCAGAATGTCAGGATGGCTGGAATCAAAGAGGTTAAAATAAATCATTGCCATTTTGAGGGCAACTTGATCTGATTATGTTCCAAATGTATAAATATTGTATTGTTGATATGAGCACAGGGGGGAGTGTTTTTCAGGGGAAAAGGACCCTGAGTGCTATTATGGCAGCAAGTGCTAATATGTTAGTGATAATATGTTTCAGTAAAATGAGAAGAAACAGAGTTGAATTGGCTAAATGTAAACAAATGGTGAACGTTCCACAGGTCACACCAAAAGGGACGGCCGGCTAGACAAGCGGTCAGTAACAAAAAAAATATACTTAGGTTTTTCATTCACAGGTGAAAATAGCCAGGAAATGGCTCTCTCCTCAAACAAGGTTGTGAGGTTGGAGATGTGACACCTAAGTCAAAGCATCTTAAGCTTCACCAATCAACCTCAGATACCCCAAAACGCTGACGCCAATGTGAAGCATAACGTGGGGGGAAAAAGGACGTGCTAGTAACGTAACCTCCTCCACCAACGTGGGAAGCCCAGGGCTACGGCTCGCAAAGAGCTACACCTGGCGAAGACGGAACGTCGATGGGGCAACGGTCAACACACCTGGAGGAGGATGGGGTAAAACTAACGGTTTAAGTTTAGCAGAGGAGTGTTTTTGTGATGACTTTGATGATTTTATTTGATTGAATCAAAATATGTATTGGTATAGATCTAATGATTTGATTGATTAGTGCAAATGTTTTCAGGAAAAGTAGAAAATCCATTAATTATGGTGAAGTAATGGAAATGTGTGTTAATTTTGAACAACTACATTGATTAGGAGAATTGATAAAATTATAAAACTTTTCTGGAAAGATTTTTTTGAATAAGGCATAAAATAGAGCATACTAAGTAAAGTTTTAAGATTTAAAAGTTAACAGAATATGGCTAGAAAATATTTTGGTGGATTAATGGTATGTGTTATTCTGATAATTTTGTTATTCATGGGTGAATATGAGAAAACTGGAGTGTCTGTTCAATTGGTGAAAATGACAGTCTATCCGAATGATGATGATGATGAACAAAATTATGCAGACAATTCAAATAGCGATTACAGTGAAATGTATTAATTGTTGGGGTATGTTTTTTCCTTCCTTTTTCTTCTTATGAATGCTTTGAATTTGGAATGAAGGATTTTTTATACTTTGTATTTTATAACCAGTGTGAATTGATGGTTTTGGTTTTCTAACTAATCTGTACACTATTTCTTATTTAACTGAGATGACTGAGGGTTCGATCTAGGTCGAGAGTGCAATAGCAGTGTTTATTCATTCAGCCCGGTTTCAGATAAATTCTTTACTTGCTTGCTAATATTCAAGGGACTATCCTTACAAAAAACAGCCTAAGCTTTTTCCCTTTTCTAAATAATGCTTCACAAATGTTTAAGGAGAGCATAAGTGATGATACGACTTAAAATTTTCTTTTTGTTTATTATTGTGATTATGAGTAATCTGAATGATAAAAAAGTGAGGAGTTGTGGTGGCGGTTTTATGATATTCATTGATCTTTAGAAAAGTCAGATGATTCAAAGAATGTCACATGTGTGTCTCTCACTTGTAGTGAGAGAAGATTCTGTTTATGTACCTGGGGAGGCAGAAGGGGGAGACACTCCAGAGAACAGACGAACAAGGACCTCTGACCTAGATGTCAGAAGGCCATTTGGTGCAGGGGGGGGCTTAGTGGGCCAACTAGTGACGTCTATGGAAAACTACTGGGAGGAAGGCTCTGGGGGGAAGAAGGCCTTGAAACTAAGATAAAAGCTAGTTCAGTCTGTCTGGAGGTGTGTCACTCTTCTGCACAGGGTAACAACTGTGTATTAGACTGCTCCTATTCTTGCAAGAATAAATACTTCTATTTCTATAATTTGACTATGAGTGTCTCTTACGCAGTGATGTTTGTTTAATGAATTTTCGCCACAACAGTACATATATGCATGTATACATATATGCGTCTTACATATATTTAACATTTATTATATAAAACAGTAGGCTACTATGGAAATAAGTACATATATGCATGTATACATATATGCGTCTTACATATATTTAACATTTATGTGCATACAGGAAAATATATGTCACTTACATGAAAACGGCCATTTTTGCTATATTTTGAAATATATGTTTCATATATGTCTATGTGTTTTAAATATATGAATTTTGCATATATTCTCATATAGGCAGCAGACACAGGCCTACATGGGCACTGACAAATATGTAATTTACATATATTGACATATATTACATTTCTGTATGGGTTTACTGTCTCTGGAGTATATGCTGCTGTAAGGACTGGGCGAAGGTGAATCTGAATAACTAAATACCCCCATACTAAAATCCCAAAGCCTTTAGCCCCAAAAGGCCTGGAACTTGGAAAAACACACACACACACACACACACACACACACACTCTCTCCCACACACACACCAAGAACGGGGTGTTCTGTTACAAGACTGAGCTTTATTACCCCTTGGAATGTCCCAGAGAGTGTGATTCCTCCTTATTCTTGCTGAGAAGAATAAACGAACCCTGGTTTAAACCTATATATTCTATGTATATATATATATATATATATAACCATGTGATACATGCATCCAATGTTCCATCTCATGATTTTTCCTTTATGTTGTTTGGTCTGTGTGGCCTTGTAAACTCTAATGGGTTAATGTTTGAGACATGACTTGCATACTATGAGAAACAGAAATCACTGTGTAGCATGTTTAGTCTCGATAAACTCCAATCCTCGTTCCCCATTTGTTGATTTACATTACATCTCGCTAACTTTGTGACACAGGGGTGTTATAAGAAATCTTGAGGGTTCTCTCTCTTAAACACCCAATGAACTGACATATTCAAATGTCCTGCGAGATTCACCAGAACACTTCATGACTGTGGCTCAAGCTTCAAGCAGACCTTATCAAACTAACCCCCTCCTTTCTGCAGAGAAAGGAATGCCATGCGGTCAAAGAGTCCCCTCTGAAAACGCACATACACAAAGCTTTAATTCACTCATTTAAAGACTTTACTGAGATATATTTGATATGTTATGTTTGTCGATTTGTCCAGGCCCTATGAAGGGATCTGGGAGTGTATGGTAGTTCTAAACGAACTACAAGGGCATTTAATTATGCTTTTAATGTAACTCTGCAATATAACTCTCCTTATACGTCTTTCTTCCTATTTTCCGAACCTTTGTGATCTAACGAGGTCATCTATGTAATTGAACAAGCCGTAAAATGTATTTTACTATGTTTAATCATCTTTGGAATGATTCTGACCAAATTCTGACTGCTTGTAAAACCTGTGAATGCGGCCATAAATCGAACGCGGACAAGACAAAGCCGAGGTTGCCGCCAAAGTTTCGTTGAATGCCATTGGCCAGTTCGCACCTCAGAAGGTTCCTTTAAAGAAGAACTGAACCTCCCTCCGCAGTCAGATCTTACTGCGCTCTTCCGTGCTCGTCCTGGTTTCAGAATGTAACGTCTCGTCTCGAGGCGAGTCTTTCGCCTTTCTTTTATGTGTTCTAGTTAGTTTGTGTTTTTCAGTCTTAAGATAAGTCCCTGTGTTTTAATTCCACGAGTGAAAAGAACACCGCGGGACATATCTCTTCAGCAAAGCCGGCTACGAGGGACATTTAAACCACCGCGCGCTCTCTCTGAACCAGAAGCACGCGCACGTGACCACGTGACGCTTCCTCCCACACAAAGGACACCGCTCACGGTGCAGGACCGACGCGACACAGAGTGCATGACCAAGATTACATTTGCGCAAGTATCTCTTTTTACAGAGCCTCTAAGAAGCCTTAAGATGATGTTTTCGTGTTGTTACAGAAAAGGTGAAGTCCAGGATAATGCTGCTAATGCTCTCTCTCTCTCTTTCTCTCTCTCTCCGTTCTCTCTCTCTCTCACACCCTCACTCTCCTACACGTGTCTCCATTTGTCCAAACGCAATGCCTTTCTCGTTCATCGATGCCTTATCGTGTTTTGTTTGTTTATTATGTTTGTAAATACATATATCCCATGTAACCGTAGTAAGTAGTTCTGCCGTATTAAATATCCATTATATTCATGTGATTGACTCATTCTCTTTTGCTCAACTTCAAGTCTCTTAAGTGCCCAAAAAGGTCTTTAGCTATAAGCTTACAAATTAAAGATACTTTCAAGAGTATCTGTTTATAGGGCAGGAAACCCAATTCTTGTGGCCACAGAATTGCTTTTCCTGAAATCCTATAAAGTAAGATGATATTGTGGATCCCCACAAATATTATTCTGACAATTGAGCTAATTAATTTTGCCTGTTTTGTAAGACGTGGTACGTGTAAATAATTGCAATCAACTTGTGGTTAATTGCAGGGATACACGTGCATGCATGCAGGTGAAATGACAGCATCCCGTAGCGGGAGATTTATTAACATGTAAGACTGATCTAATCCAAACATGTATGAATAATTATTAATTATCAATTATTAATTATGATATGCAAATTCCCCACGGATTAGATCCGCCCAGAGTCTTTACACTGCTGTGAGACTCGGATTTACTACTGGACTGCCACAAAGGTAACCAATTTCTCATTTGTTTTTACTTTGGTACACATATAGCTTACCCATTTAATTTTCAAATGCATTAATGCTGACCAAAAGTAGTCTACACCAGAGATTTTACGTATCCATTGCATTTGGCAAATGCGTGTACCCATTAATAACAGACTCAAACAGTGGCGGTTCTACATTGAATTACACCCTGGGCGAGACCCCCTTCGAGCGGAATTATAGATCTTATATAATTTATAATTATTTTATAAATTGCAAATTAATAGCAATGCTTCCCACATGTGGTGGTGCGATAGACTTGTAGAACAATTCGTTGTGTACATTGCCTGTAAGAGTCGCCAACGGACAAAAACTATGAGAAATGTACGTACGCCAGACATGAGATTGGCGTGGAGGAACGCACATTCTCACGTTAATTTCACTGTTAGTACATCCGACCGTGAGCGTGAAAGCTGACGTACGCCGTGTTTTTGTGCGTACGCAGTGTTGATACATGAGGCCCCTGGTCTTTCAGTCCCCTGCGGTTGTCATGCCAAATAACCCATAACCAATGTTTGTTTTGTTTGTTGTCATTTCCAAAAATCGACAGTGACAGATCTGTCCAAATCTCAGAATTATATGGAATGCTATGTTCAACATTCACTTTTGAGAACTGTCTCACGACAACACTGAAACCACCTGCTAAAGCCCACAGGTCCTTTGCTGCCTTTTGTTTCTTACCACGGGTCATATTCTACAAGGGTATTGAATAGAGAAACAGTGTTAAAATACAAATTAAATAGTATTAACAAAAATATTACAATAACAGTAATAAAACAGTAAAACTTTAACATATATCGTTGAAGTTTACGGCTTGAAAACGTACATATACTATTTTACACATGCTACAAACTGTACATTCTGTAATGCTAAATAAATATAGATACAGTATTTGGCAATCTTAAGAAATTGATTAATTAAAATGTGTGAAAGCTTATACTAAATACACATTTTTAAGTACATAATAATTAATTTTACATATGAACAAATACGTACACACACTCATAAGCACAAACATTAGCTAGGAGTCCAAGCAAAAGGTACTGAACCCTTAATGCATTTTCAATCATTTGTATTTTCTTCTTCATATTATTATTGATATTTTGTCACCCTTAGACCAGCATAAAAAAATTATAATAATAAAAAACAAACATTTTTATTAATTTAATCATCGTTGAGTCAGAGGCTGATCTAGAGGCCTATTTGTAGGTTTGGCCCATAAAGGCTATTTTGCCTATATTGCAAACACCAAGATTACATGGCAATTTTCCTGAGTGTCTAATGTCTGATGCTAACAGCAAATTCTAAACATTTTAACCAAAACCCAGTGGAGATTAAAGACTGATTACTTTGAAATCAAAAGCTATAAATGCATTTGTTCAACTTACATCAGCTACTTGTGCTTGAACCCCAGTAATCGATAATATATTCCACGTAGCTTTTATGTCAATATTACTATCAATATATATATATATATATATAGGCTAATAAAACACCACAGGCTAGTTTATGCACCACAGGCTAGTTTATGCTCATTGACAGTCGACTGGTAGTCAGGATTATCAATTGTTGTTTTTACTCACCAGTTTTGAATGCTGTAGATAAGAAAAAAGAATACAAAATAGCAGAAAAAAGAATACAAGAACAAATAAACATATCACACTGATTCGGTAATATAAGCGCGGAAATCGAGCCGTTCGCGAAAGCAACTATGATGCGCTGTCTCAACTGTTTTGTTCAAATTAAAAATCCGTCAGAGAGCAATAGGCTATAAAGATTTTTTCTGAAATATATCTTATATATTTTTTTAAATCTTTCTGTCTGACGGATTTGAAAAATAAGGTTTTTATGAACAAAATAGTAATTAATAGATAAAAATAAATAAATCTTCATAGTAATTTTCCAAAGACAAATTAAAGCAGTAATTTAAAATGATAATTCTAATGATATCAGATCTATTGTGGACATGTACTGTACATGTACATATATATATGTGTGTCTGTGTGTGTGTGTGTGTGTGTGTGTGTGTGTGTGTGTGTGACATAAACTGATGGAAATACATATACATACAGTACTGTGCAAAAGTTTTAGGCAGGTAAGATTTTTTTAGTTTTTAAAAGAAGTCTCTTCTGCTCACCAAGGCTGCAATTATTTGATTAAAAAAAACAAAAACAAAAAACAGTAATATTGTGAAATATTATTACAATTTAAAACAGCGGTTTTCTATGTGAATATAGTGAAGTGTAATTTATTCCTGTGATCAAAGCTGAATTTACAGCATCATTACTCCAGTCTTCAGTGTCACATGATCCTTCAGAAATCATTCTAATATGATGATTTGATGCTCAAGAAACATTTATGATTATTATCAGTGTTGAAAACAGTTTTTACATTTTTATTTCATGATGCTATGATGAATAGAAACTAAAAAAGAACAGCATTTATCTGAAATCTAAAGCTTTTGTAACATTAAACTCTACCCTTCAAAAGTTTGGGGTCAGTAAGAATTTAAATTTTATTTTTGGGGGAAATAAATATAATAAATCAATACTTTTATTCATCAAGGATGAGTTAAACTGATCAAAAGTTACAGTAAATACATTTATAATGTTAGAAAATATTCTATTTTAAATAAACACTGTTCTTTTTAACTTTCTATTCATCAAAGAATTTTGAAAAAATAATAATGAATGTTTTTTGAGCATAAAATCAGCATATTACAATGATTTCTGAAGGATCATGACTCGGAAGATTGGAGTAATGATGATGATAAATTCAGCTTTGATCACAGGAATAAATTACACTTTACTGTATATTCACATAGAAAACCGATGTTTTAAATTGTAATAATATTTCACAATATTACTGTTTTTTTGGGGGGTTTTTATCAAATAATTGCAGCCTTGGTGAGCAGAAGAGACTTCTTTTAAAAACTAAAAAAATCTTACCTGCCTAAAACTTTTGCACAGTACTGTATATGTATACACTAGGTCGGTAAGATTTTTAATGTTTTCAAAGACATCTCTTCTGCTCACCAAGGCTGCATTTATTTGATTAAAAATACAACAACAACAACAACAACAACAACAAAAAAACACATTTTGTGCAATTTAAATTTAAAACTGCGGTTTTGTATGTGAATAGATAGTAAAGTGTAATTTACTCATCCAAATACGATGATTTGATGCTCAAGGAAACATTTATGATTATTATCAATGTTGAAAACAATTATTATTATTTTTTTTTATTAAGGATTCTTTGATAAATAGTAATTTCAAAAGAACAGCATTTATATGAAATAGAAAGCTTTTGTAACATTAAACAATACTGTTCAAAAGTTTGGGGTCAGTAAAAAAAATTAGGGGGGGAGGGGGGGGATGAAAGTAAACATTATTCATCAAGGATGAATTAAATTTATCAAAATGTACAGTAAAGACATTTATAATGTTATAAAATATTCTATTTAAAATAAATAATCTATTTTATTCATCAAATAATTCATATTTTATTCATCAAATAATTCATATTTAATTCATAATAATTAATAAAAATTGTACACAACTTTTTTCAACATTGAAAATAATAATTAATGTTTTTTAGCATAAAATCAGCATGTTAGAATGATTTTCTGAAGGATCGTGTGACACTGAATACTTTAATTCACCATATATACATATGAAGACTTTAATTCACCATATATACATATGAAGACTTTAATTCACCATATATACATATATACATATGAAGACTTTAATTCACCATATATTTATATATATATACACACACACACACACACACAGAAGAAGAAGCCTAAACTGATGAATAAGAAACGAAGAGTCGAAGCTCCAGGTCTCAGAAGAATGAACTTTATTGACAAACAACAAAGTGAGATGCCAGCTGGCCATCTGTACATATGACTTGCAATAATCAAGCTTCAGGTCTTATACCTTTTCTTATCAGGTAGCTAATCAGCTATCTTTTTCTTTTTTTCTCAATTAACATGTTTTTAGTACCATCTTATAACCACACACATCATCTCTTTGAGCTTGTTGTACTTTTCCATCCTCACAGACCCTTTGATCTGGTTTAACCTGGTTTCTGTCTCAGACACAGCAATACAAACCTTTAAACACACTTGAAAAAACTGAACTAAAGAAATATTTTCATTCACACACATTTGTTTTATTGGAACATTTATTCGGTCACTTGAATAAAAGAAAATATAGTAGCTATGATAATATAAGGGAATATATCCATGAAAGAACTTGCCTTTAAAAATAAAAATCTGCTGCCTCAATGGGAATTTAACACAGGGGTGTCCTGACTTATGCACCCTTTATTTTAAGGAAGAACATTTATTTATTTAGGATACATTATTCATTCACAAAGAAAATTGGTGTCCTTAAAGATTGTAATTTTTAATTAACGCATTAAGATCAATTTCCAAAAGATTACTTTTTTATTTATTTTTTAGTCAACTGTATAGGTGTATTCATTTATGCTTGGCACTATACATATTTGTGTACTGTACATTGTTGAAGATTTTATTATTTAGAAAACAAGTAATTTAGCTATATAAGAATACACAATTATTTCCTCTGTGTGTGATTTTGGATTTCCTCTCTGTGTGTGCTGTAACAAGGCCTAGAATGCTGAGACAACAGAGAGTGCTATTTCAGTATGTCACATGGTACAAAAGTATTTCTCAAAATATCTATATGTATGTATGACCTTTTTTGGAAAGGATCAATGGCATATATGTGAGAAGCTGAGCAGAGCTCGGGAGTGGTCTCTGGCAAGAGGCCCTCGGCTTTGTTCAATTTAATAAAGTCTAATTATTTTCTGTTATCATGGATCCCTGAGAAATCATTGACCCGAAAAGATTGTAACCACAACAACATACAGTAAAGGAGATATTGTGAACATTTCACCTGTAGTAAGTCAGTATTACTGTAGTCAGTAATTACTACAACCTTTGTAAATACAACTACAACATGAAAAAACACTTTAGGTGAATTAAAATAATATTTTCATATTAATATTTGTGTACTGTACATACAGTAAAGGAGGTATTGTTCAAATTCCACCTGTAGTAAGTCAGTATAGTCACTAGGAACGTACTACAACCTTTGAAAAAAAAAAAAACTTTAGGTGAATTACAGTAATATTTTAATATTAATATTTGTGTACTGTACGTACAGTAAGGGAGGTATTGTTCAAATTCCCCCTGTAGTAAGTCAGTATGGTCACAAGGAATGTACTACAACCTTTGAAACATGAAAAAACACTTTAGGTGAATAACAGTACTATTTTCATATTAATATTTGTGTACTGTACGTACAGTAAAGGAGGTATTGTTCAAATTCCACCTGTAGTAAGCCCGTATGGTCACTAGCAATGTACTACAACATTTGAAACATGAAAAAAACACTTTAGGTGAATAACAGTACTATTTTCATATTAATATTTGTGTACTGTACGTACAGTAAGGGAGGTATTGTTCAAATTCCACCTGTAGTAATTCAGTATGGTCACAAGGAACGTACTACAACCTTTGAAACATGAAAAAACACTTTAGGTGAATAACAGTACTATTTTCATATTAATATTTGTGTACTGTACGTACAGTAAAGGAGGTATTGTTCAAATTCCACCTGTAGTAAGTCAGTATGGTCACTAGGAACGTACTACAACCTTTGAAACATGAAAAAAACACTTTAGGTGAATAACAGTACTATTTTCATATTAATATTTGTGTACTGTACGTACAGTAAGGGAGGTATTGTTCAAATTCCACCTGTATTAAGTCAGTATGGTCACAATGAATGTACTACAACCTTTGAAACATGAAAAAACACTTTAGGTGAATAACAGTACTATTTTCATATTAATATTTGTGTACTGTACGTACAGTAAAGGAGGTATTGTTCAAATTCCCCCTGTAGTAAGTCAGTATGGTCACAAGGAATGTACTACAACCTTTGAAACATGAAAAAACACTTTAAGTGAATAACAGTACTATTTTCATATTAATATTTGTGTACTGTACGTACAGTAAAGGAGGTATTGTTCAAATTCCCCCTGTAGTAAGTCACTATGGTCACAAGGAATGTACTACAACCTTTGAAACATGAAAAAAACACTTTAGGTGAATAACAGTAATATTTTCATATTAATATTTGTGTACTGTACGTACAGTAAGGGAGGTATTGTTCAAATGTCACCTGTAGTAAGTCAGTATGGTCACAAGGAACGTACTACAACCTTTGAAACATGAAAAAACACTTTAGGTGAATAACAGTACTATTTTCATTTTAATATTTGTGTACTGTACGTACAGTAAAGGAGGTATTGTTCAAATTCCCCCTGTAGTAAGTCAGTATGGTCACAAGGAACGTACTACAACCTTTGAAACATTAAAAAAACACTTTAGGTGAATAACAGTACTATTTTCATATTAATATTTGTGTACTGTACGTACAGTAAAGGAGGTATTGTTCAAATTCCACCTGTAGTAAGCCCGTATGGTCACTAGGAATGTACTACAACATTTGAAACATGAAAAAAAACACTTTAGGTGAATAACAGTACTATTTTCATATTCATATTTGTGTACTGTACGTACAGTAAGGGAGGTATTGTTCAAATTCCACCTGTAGTAAGCCCGTATGGTCACAAGGAACGTACTACAACCTTTGAAACATGAAAAAACACTTTAGGTGAATAACAGTACTATTTTCATATTAATATTTGTGTACTGTACGTACAGTAAAGGAGGTATTGTTCAAATTCCACCTGTAGTAAGTCAGTATGGTCACAAGGAACATACTACAACATTTGAAACATGAAAAAAACACTTTAGGTGAATAACAGTACTATTTTCATATTAATATTTGTGTACTGTATGTACAGTAAGGGAGGTATTGTTCAAATTCCCCCTGTAGTAAGTCAGTATGGTCACAAGGAATGTACTACAACCTTTGAAACATGAAAAAAACACTTTAGGTGAATAACAGTAATATTTTCATATTAATATTTGTGTACTGTACGTACAGTAAGGGAGGTATTGTTCAAATGTCACCTGTAGTAAGTCAGTATGGTCACAAGGAACGTACTACAACCTTTGAAACATGAAAAAACACTTTAGGTGAATAACAGTACTATTTTCATATTAATATTTGTGTACTGTACGTACAGTAAAGGAGGTATTGTTCAAATTCCCCCTGTAGTAGGCTAAGTCAGTATGGTCACATGGAACGTACTACAACCTTTGAAACATGAAAAAACACTTTAGGTGAATAACAGTACTATTTTCATATTAATATTTGTGTACTGCACGTACAGTAAAGGAGGTATTGTTCAAATTCCACCTGTAGTAAGCCCGTATGGTCACTAGGAATGTACTACAACATTTGAAACATGAAAAAAACACTTTAGGTGAATAATAGTACTATTTTCATATTAATATTTGTGTACTGTACGTACAGTAAGGGAGGTATTGTTCAAATTCCACCTGTAGTAATTCAGTATGGTCACAAGGAACGTACTACAACCTTTGAAACATGAAAAAACAATTTAGGTGAATAACAGTACTATTTTCATATTAATATTTGTGTACTGTACGTACAGTAAAGGAGGTATTGTTCAAATTTCACATGTAGTAAGCCCGTATGGTCACTAGGAATGTACTACAACATTTGAAACATGAAAAAAACACTTTAGGTGAATAACAGTACTATTTTCATATTAATATTTGTGTACTGTACGTACAGTAAGGGAGGTATTGTTCAAATTCCACCTGTAGTAATTCAGTATGGTCACAAGGAACGTACTACAACCTTTGAAACATGAAAAAACACTTTAGGTGAATAACAGTACTATTTTCATATTAATATTTGTGTACTGTACGTACAGTAAAGGAGGTATTGTTCAAATTCCCCCTGTAGTAAGTCAGTATGGTCACAAGGAACGTACTACAACCTTTGAAACATGAAAAAACACTTTAGGTGAATAACAGTACTATTTTCATATTAATATTTGTGTACTGTACGTACAGTAAGGGAGGTATTGTTCAAATTCCACCTGTAGTAAGTCAGTATGGTCACAAGGAATGTACTACAACCTTTGAAACATGAAAAAACACTTTAGGTGAATAACAGTACTATTTGCATATTAATATTTGTGTACTGTACGTACAGTAAAGGAGGTATTGTTCAAATTCCCCCTGTAGTAAGTCAGTATGGTCACAAGGAACGTACTACAACATTTGAAACATGAAAAAACACATTAGGTGAATAACAGTACTATTTTCATATTAATATTTGTGTACTGTACGTACAGTAAAGGAGGTATTAATCAAATTCCACCTGTAGTAAGTCAGTATGGTCACTAGGAACGTACTACAACCTTTGAAACATGAAAAAAACACTTTAGGTGAATAACAGTACTATTTTCATATTAATATTTGTGTACTGTACGTACAGTAAAGGAGGTATTGTTCAAATTCCACCTGTAGTAAGTCAGTATGGTCACTAGGAACGTACTACAACCTTTGAAACATGAAAAAAACACTTTAGGTGAATAACAGTACTATTTTCATATTAATATTTGTGTACTGTACGTACAGTAAGGGAGGTATTGTTCAAATTCCACCTGTAGTAAGTCAGTATGGTCACAAGGAATGTACTACAACCTTTGAAACATGAAAAAACACTTTAGGTAAATAACAGTACTATTTTCATATTAATATTTGTGTACTGTACGTACAGTAAAGGAGGTATTGTTCAAATTCCACCTGTAGTAAGTCAGTATGGTCACTAGGAACGTACTACAACCTTTGAAACATGAAAAAACACTTTAGGTGAATAACAGTACTATTTTCATATTAATATTTGTGTACTGTACGTACAGTAAGGGAGGTATTGTTCAAATTCCACCTGTAGTAAGTCAGTATGGTCACAAGGAATGTACTACAACCTTTGAAACATGAAAAAACACTTTAGGTGAATAACAGTACTATTTTCATATTAATATTTGTGTACTGTACGTACAGTAAAGGAGGTTTTGTTCAAATTCCCCCTGTAGTAAGTCAGTATGGTCACAAGGAATGTACTACAACCTTTGAAACATGAAAAAACACTTTAGGTGAATAACAGTACTATTTTCATATTAATATTTGTGTACTGTACGTACAGTAAAGGAGGTATTGTTCAAATTCCACCTGTAGTAAGCCCGTATGGTCACTAGGAACATACTACAACATTTGAAACAAATGAAAAAAAAAAAACACTTTAGGTGAATAACAGTAATATTTTCATATTAATATTTGTGTACTGTACGTACAGTAAGGGAGGTATTGTTCAAATTCCACCTGTAGTAAGTCAGTATGGTCACTAGGAACGTACTACAACCTTTGAAACACTTTAGGTGAATAACAGTAATATTTTCATATTAATATTTGTGTACTGTACGTACAGTAAGGGAGGTATTGTTCAAATGTCAGCTGTAGTAAGTCAGTATGGTCACTAGATAATTACTACAAGCTTTGAAACATGAAAATAATTTGAAAATAATTCACTTAAACACTTTAAGTGAATTATTTTTATTTTTATTCAAAAAATATGTTTGTACTGTACATACAGTAAGGCAGGTATTGGCAAAATCTCATCTGCAGAAAGCCAGGGTCGTCACTAGAAACAACTAACACCATTAATTATTGTACTTCGGTTTGCACTGTGAGCTGAATTTGCAGACGGTCCCTAAAGCAGCGTATGTGAATATGCAGCGAATATCGAACCTAAAACTAACTTTACCCCGCTATTTAAGCGTGTGATAATATCGCTGCGCTAATAGTGAAGCAGTAACGTTACAAAAACACACACAGAGATAACTTATATCTCTGATAACGTTGCAGTAACGTTAAACCTATGACAGTTAAGTTAACGTTAGTTACCCGTGAATGAAAAATGAAAAAAAATTTCTTACCTGATATCGCCAGTATTTTTTACAGACCATGTACGACCTCTTCCTCTGTTCACATTCCAGCTTCTGTTCTTCATTGACATATCAACAAAAATTTGCTCAAAATGTAAGAATTCAACAGGCAGATAATCCAGGTCTGACCGAGTAATCAACGCAAAGCAGCAGCTGCTCACCGACCGACATAGACATATACACGACCGACCGAGAGTAACGGACGTATTTTCAAATTTAAAATAGGCGCGCAGAGCCGCGCACATTCTCATTGGACAGTTTCCTGGAAAACAGACAGATTAACCAATCATGCTCAAAGTAAACCGGCGAAACAACCAATAACAATAGCAATAGTTTGCGCGAGTTAACATAGCTGTGTATTACATTTTATTTGCAATCTGTATTATTAATTAATTGGTCAAATGCTGCACTGCTCTCTTGAGAGGGTGAAACTATTATTATTAATAATGATAATAATTATATTTACAAATATATGTATTGAAGAGCTGTTATGATAAAAAAAACATTAAATGCTAATTAATTATCATAATAATACGTTAAAAGGCAGATATTTATGTTGTTGAAAACATTACGTACAGATCTTGTAAAAAAAATTCAACGTTGATTTAGAAGTGTTTTTTTTGTTAACCTTTTTCAACCATTTAGCAGAGAGAATGAAGGGCACTATATGTCACTTTGAGTGATTTATGGCCCTTCAATAAAAAGGTTCCCACGGGTGGGGGCCGTGGGGGATCCCACTTCCGGTCTGACCATCTGGAGCGCGGGAATTTCCCACGCTAGCCACGCCCCCCATCCCTCCCACTTCCGGAGAGGTCATGTGACCGTGGGAATTTCCCCCACGGTACGGAACCCCTGCCATCCGAACCGGTACCGGACTGTGCACCTGCTGTACACCTGTTACGGGCACCTGTCTTGTTCAATGTAAAACTGTTCAAAATAATGGAAAAACATTCAAAACAATACATTTTCAATCTTTTTAAGAAGGATGACAGAAAACAGAGATAGGTTTAGTGTTAAAATAGGTTAAAACCATTAAGTCAATTTATATCATTAAAACACAGTACATGTCTTTACCTTTACACATTATTTAGTAAAATGTTTCATTTTACATAAGACAACTGTTTTCAATCACAATAATAACTAAAACAACCTGTATTAAAATTATATCATGGAAATACATCTAGGCTATTTTCTAACACACATATTAAGAAAAAGTCGTACTTTTCACAATTACACGTATAGTGCTTAAAACTGTTAAGCCCATTTATATAATATCATTAGTGTTCATACACTTAAAACATTAATGAAAAAGTTTAAAGAGTGTTTTCTTAAAGTTATCAAAATGCGTTAATATTAAAACATCTAAAACACCATTTTAAAAATGTTCAGTCATTTACAGAAAAGTATACAAGTTAAGAGTTTTTTCATTACAAAAAGGTCATTTAACTTTCGCGTATTATTTGCAAAATGTTACATTTGACATAAAACATCTGTTTTAAAAAGTGTTTTCAATCACAATAATAACCTAAAACAGCATGTGTTAATTTTATCAAGCAAATAGTTCTATTTTCTATCATACATTTAAAAAAGTTGTGCTTTTTCACATAACATGTAGTGATTAAAACCATTAAGTCAATTTATATCATTAAAACGCAGTACAGGTCTTTACCTTTACACATTATTTAGTAAAATGTTCCATTTTACATAAAACATCTGTTTTTAAAAAAAAGTGTTTTCAATCACAATAATAACTAAAATGATATCAAGTAAATAGTTATGTTTTCTTAATAAAACATCTAAAACCGCATGTATTAAAATTACATCAAACATATAGGTCTATTTTCTATCATACATTTTAAAAAGTCTTACTTTTCACATAACACGTATAGTGCTTAAAACTATTTAGCCCATTTATATCATTAAGACGCAGTACAAGTATTTACCTTCACACATTATTTTGTACATTTTTTTACATAAAAGATCTGTTTTAAAAAGGGTTTTCAATCACAATAATAACTAAAATGATATCCAGTAAATAGTTATGTTTTCTTAATAAAACATCTAAAACCGCATGTATTAAAATTAGGGCCGGGCCCAGATAGCAAACTGACATTGAATCAACGTGGAAACGACGTTTCTCGTGACATCGAAACAATGTTGATCTCCGACGTTGATCCGGCATCGTTTTGCTCATCGAATTAACGTTGAATCAACGTCAGACACCCTATTCAAAACTAACTAAAAATCGACGCAATTGGTTTGCTTTCCTAACGTTGAAACGATGTCGATTTTAAGTTAGTTGAAATTACGTTATAGAATCAACACATATTCAACATAAAATCAATCAACACATATTCAACATAAAATCAATCTGATTGGTTTGCTTACCTAACGTTGAAACGATGTTGATTTCAGTTGGGTGAAACGATGTTGTACAATTAAAAATCTCACACTTAATTATAAGTTAGCTTGCATGGTAATGTATTAAACACACAAACATCACATTGAGTTATTAGTGCTTTATTTATACAAAATATAAATGTACACATACGTTTTTCTATTTAAGACAAATATAGAAAAGGCATTTACACTCAAATAGCCTACACAGAAAGTATATAAGTAAATTAAATGTGTTTTTTGTAATATTTAGGAGGATCTGTTGACAAAAATCTGTTTTTCAGTGGTGTGTAAATACCTTACTTAATGAACTATGTTTTCATTAGCTTAGGAGGCATTTCTTTCTTTCTTTTTTATTATTGAACAGGATCACTTTACAAACTCAAATAGGGAACGGCATTTCTACCTACACACCACAGGTCTCCTAGGCTTACATCGACATGTTTCTACAGTGGCCCTAAACGGACAAACGCGTTTCCTCACTATGTTGTTCTTCGTGCAAAAGAAGCGACCTTAAGTCAGCGAATAAAACACTTGACACATTGATGAACAAGTAACAATAATATTCGCATTAACATAATCTAATATAAATAGTCTCAAGTTACAAATTAAAAGTGATATTTACTCAATGGTATTTTGAACCAAATGCATATGACTTCTATTTTCAGTGGGGCGTTGGGCACACAAGGAGATGCAAGGCAGAAAGTTAAGAGACTGGCAGCCTTAGTCACAATTTACTATTATCGCTTCTTTTCTATAAAATAAAATAATGGCGAATTAGACTGTGACTCTTCTTTTGTGTTCCACAAAATAAAGACATATGGTTTAGTCGAATATTTATCAATAAATGTTGCCCTTGAAAATAGAGGACAGAAGAATATAGCAGATACTTAGTTTACCTTCGCAATTAAAATGCAAGTTCCTTGCTCTTGTAATATCAGGGATGTAAAATATTACACATTTTTCACAACTCATTGGATCTACACAAATCATGCAAATAATCTATTCTGGATTCAAAACAGTGATTTTTACTTAAAGGTAAACAAGAACAAGTTTGCATCCATGAATATTCATCTGTGTATGTCCCTTTGTTATATTTGTATACAGTACATCTACAGTGTATGCATATTTATTATAATATTGCTCATTTATTAAGTCTATCTATAGTCTAATCATACTTTTTTACCCAAGCACATTTTTAATTCCAAACCTAATCATTCTTAATAACTACCATTCATTTTTAATAATAATGTATAAGTGATATATAATTGTTAATGAGGATATCTTTATTCAGGTGTGCATAATTAAGTAGGTTTTCTTTGACAGATAAAATGGGTCAAAAAAGAGATTTATACTGAAAATAATTAAATGCCCATTTGAAGGATGAAATAAGAAAATTAAACTGACCGACAAGAAATGCTGATTGGGTCAACAGGGTCCAGCCCTTGGTAATTATTAATATCACTTGATTCTACAGTACAAGTCAAAAGTTTAGAAACTTTACTATTATTAATGTTTTTGTCTCTTCTGCTCATCAATGCTGTATTTATTTGATCAAAAATACAGAAAAAACTGTAATATTGTGAAATGGTTTTCTATTTTAATATACTTTAAAATATATTTTAATCCTGTGATGCAAAGATGAATTTTCAGCATCATTACTCGTCTTCAGTGTCACATGATATCATATTATACACAGGAATAAATTACACTTTACAATATATTCACATAGAAAACAGCTGTTTTACATTATAATAATATTTCACAATATTACTGGGTTTTTTTTTTTGCCTATTTTTTATCAAATAAATGCAGCTTGGTGAGCAGAAGAGACTTTGACCGGTACTGTATCTTGATTATATACAAAATAAATCGTAGGTAATAAGATTGATGTGGTTTGGCATTGATAAAATGTCCTTTAAAAAAACATGATCATATATATCCTCTTAAATTATGCATATACTGGTACTGTATTATATCTAGTATTATTAAAGCAAAACAGAGTCCCTATAACAGTACAATTTGTAGATGTTAAGTCTTCGAGAAAATGTTTTAGGAATTGCAAACTTGTTTTGTTCCTTTCTCTCTCACAAACACAGCACATCAGTTACACCTTTTTAAATCCTTCATTGCAGATGCACAAATCCTATTCTACAAATTACGAAACTCATAGGCTCATATTTTTGTTGAGAACAGTAACATTTTGGCCAATCATGCACATTTCTTTGTGTATGATTTTTGTGAATCATCTATACTGTTTGGCTATTTTCATGTTAAGTGCTAGCTAGTTTAATTACCATGTCAATTTCAGTTAGCTGTGGTATGTGTAGATAAGATCATGGACTGGTAAATCTTATCATCACCATGGAAGTTCGTAATAATAAAAAAATCGTATCCTATAGATACATGTAATATTATCTCATAATTTATCTAATATCATCCCATATACCTGGTGTCATTTTAAGACCTGCAAGGATCCATTATACTGTTACACGTTTTCTTTCTCAACTTTTTAAAAACATAACTGACTGGGTTTACTTGAATACTCATCAAGACCAGCATTTTGACATTATTTTGTGTATTTGACTGTTAAAAGTCAATAAGCAGCGGAAAAAAAACTCAATTTAGTACTGAGATGCAGCTTTATCTGCGATCACTTTAGGTGTGAACACAAAATCTGTGGGAAGGAGTAAAAAATATTGCACAATACACACAATCCCATGCCAAAATTCTATAAAATACTATTTGTTACATGTTGAATTCATGTTTATAAAAAAAGACGCTGCAGAGCGTAACGTCATAAGCTCAAACCCCTTGTGTGACCGCACCTTAAATGTGAGCATACACATTTCTTTCATTGTGATTTGTAAAATAGTATTTGTGCACCTCCAATGAAGAATTTGAAAAGCCGTAACTACTGTGTTGTTTGTGAGAGAGAAAGAGAGAAACAAAGTTTGAAACTTCTATTAAAATAAAAAACTTTCTCTCTGTGACTTTAAATTTACTGATGTGTGACTTCTTTACACCTACAAATTCCACTGTCACATGTGGTCAGTTTTGCTATAATAATACCCTCACAGAACATGGTAGTAATCGGCCATCCATGCCAAAGCAGAGGTCGGTGTGGTGTACATCTGTCCAGGCCAACATCTGATGCCTTGATGCTTTCCGCTGGGGATCCCAGAAAACCTGCAATAAAAAAATAGTACAGTTCAAAATCTATCATAAATCCATCTCATCCGTTATAAATGATCGTTCCAGGTTCAATTTAAGCTACCGTAATTCCTCAAATAAAAACCGGTATTCAAATAAACGCCGGGCCTCTGATAGTGGCCGGGTGCGTGATCAACGCGGACAAATAAAGGCCGGTCTCAAATTAAGGCCGGGGGAAAATTAGTGTGGATAATCTCCTAAATGCCTTTCATTGAAGAGATGTTACACCTGGCCACTTCATGCGTGTTCTGTTATCTGATAGCTATCTGATCGTGAAAAGACCAGGAAAAAATGCCATCCGAAGCGCATTCGAGATTATTTAAATCCGATTGCTCAAACCACTTCTTCAGGAGATCTGAGACGCGCTCCAGATGAAACTGGACAAGTGTAAGTGCATCTGGTTGTTGAAAGCACGTATACATTTTACTCCTCCCAAAAACGCAAAAAAATAAACGTGTAAGAGCGTGTTATGTTATAGCAAGATGTGACGACGCGACTGCAACACGCATCACGGCAGCTGAGCATCTATTCATAAAGTCAACGTGCAAACTATTGCAAATCAAAGTGAAAGTCGCAAACAACACAATCCTCATCATTAAAAATACAGAAATGAAATGATCTTACCAGGGCTGTTGCATATCTCTCTTATTGCGGTCTTTGATATTGAAATTAGCTGATCAATCAAATGCAGCTATGTTGCTTTCGGTGATGTGAACTCCATTAAATCTGCATATTCTGCGGAAAATTTAAGATTTATATCCGTTTTGCGAAAACACATTTGTGACCAGGTTTAAATGGAATTGTTTTGATAAATCAGATAGCTTTCCGATCTGAGAAAACGCATTAAGTGTCCAGGTGTAAACTGCCCCTAATGTGCATCAAGTTCATCGTAATGTAGGCTACAGCCAATAGATGGCACTGCAGTAGCTAACGGATGTAACGCGCGTATCATTTAGTGCTGCTATAGTGTAACGGACTTTTCAACAACTTTATTGAAAACGAACTTGTCTTGAGGAGAATGGAACCCAGACGGAAATTTGATTTACATCTTTTTTAAATAAAGGCCTGTCTCTAATAAAAGCCTGCTTCAAATAAAAGCCGGTTACCATCTGCAGTTCAGGTAAATAAAGGCCCCGGCTTTTATTTGAGGAATTACGGTATGCTCAATATTAGGGCTGTACGATATTGAAAAAATTGCATTGAAAACAATTTCACCAGATTATTTATTATTTAATACATTTAATAAATAATCTGGTCAAATTGTTTTTAATTCTTAATTCATCATTCTAAAATAATTGGGTTTTTTTTGTAGAGGAGTGAATCTGCATAGAAAATTATAAACAAATCACAAGCATAGATAATACAATAGAAGAAAAATACAATTGAAATAAGCAGTGCATTATGTTTTTCAGGAAAATCTAACTGTTAGCAGATACAGAAATATAATTATTGAATGTAAAATAAGTCTTCACTGTAAAAATTAAATATAACTATTAATTAATTAAATTGATCTTTGTTAAAGCTAGTTCTTGACCGTGTTGGGGTAACGAGTTACACAGTAACGGATTACAGTAACTAGAGATGTTCCGATACCTGGACTCAGGGTATCAGCCGATACCGAGGACTGATCCGATACCTGGGTGTGTATCTTTATCTATACAGCTGCAATTCATACTAGCCCTGTATGAATTGATAGAATTATTTAATGGTGTGCTTCAGACTTATCACTTAATTAAACATGAACAAATGCATACAGTGAACTAGAGTTTTTTTATTATCTGACATACATTTCACAGCAATATATTATTTATTTTTATTTTCTAATGATTGCTCCAACAGTGGACCTTTTTTCACCAAGCTGCTTGGCAATTTCCCCGTAGCCCTTTCCAGCCTTGTGGAGGTGTACACTTGCTTTACTAGTCTATATGCTTTACTAGTCTATGTATGCACGCAGAGAAAAACAACTCTCAGAGAGCGCGCGCAAGTACTGAATAGTTTAAAATCGTTTGAATGTTTAAACTGGTAAGACTTAAAGACGTGCAAATGGTAAACTTTATTCACGATGCAATGCTGGCCCGAATAGGCAAGTGAATATTGTGTCCCGACTCCTGAACGAGAGCGTGTAGTTTCACCGGCTGCAGTGCTGGACGCTTGCCTTGAGCAGCCCTTTGAGAGACGAGAGAGAGACACGCAGCACCATTGAACTCACGCTGTTGGTGAAATTGCGTCACGCAGAAAGTTTTAAAATGACTGATTTGATTTATAATCTGTGTGGATTCATTTACTAATACAACCGTACCTACACGCTAAAGTGAATCAATGTTTGCGGGAATGATTAAAATTGCGCAATAGCCTGCCGCGCCGAAATTCGAGCCCTGAATTGGCTACATTCAAAAGCACAACAGTATCGATACGGAAGCTGCTGTATCGATACGCGCATTGCCAGGAGTTCATGACGATGTATCGCAGTATCGATATTCTGAGCACAGCCCTACTTGTGTTTACATTTTAAACCATTTAAAATGTTTCATTGAGCATGTTTGTGGTTTTTGTAGTAAAAAAGCTATAATTTTTCTATTCGGATTTTGTGTTTTTTGTGTGATTTTGGGTCCAGTATGTTGATACAGTACATCAAAGTGAAAAACTAATTGTCTGGTCATATAGGTGATGTTGTGCTGAAAACAATGATACCAAATATTGGTATGGTAAACATTTGTTTATGTTGCAAAATAAAATAAATAAAAAGTACTCAAAAACGGCCAAAATAGCCCAAGACTCTGAAGGGTTAAAGAAAGATTTTGTGCTTTCTGTTTGATGTCTCTGTGAAAGTTTTAAAGCATCTTTTAGTGCCGCTTTCAGAGCGCTCACCTCCACATTGTGTTTTCCTCATAAATGCGAACACGAAAAATAAAATAAAATGAATAGGCCTATTTTATGTTCTGTGGAGACTACTGTTATAGCCTACTCATAATTTGTATTCTGAATAACGCCGGTACATGTTATACTCCCCAACACTGATATTAGTATTAGAGATTGACCGATGTATCGGTTGACCAATATTTTTCCCGATATTTAAGCATTTTCCCATAATCGGGTATCGGTTTTGTAATATCGGATTCGCCGATAAACAGGGCCATCTTGTGGCCGTTTTGAGAATTCCGCCATTGCAGCCCGCGTCTGAGGAGATCAGTCAACAACAACTCTGTGCACAAGTAAAGTATACCGGTATGTTCTACTTGCTTTGCTTTAATTATTCAACTTTATTTAACATAACAGACATGCAGAAATAAGATTTGAGACATAAATGCCTGATATACCGGTAGTTTATTTATGCAGCTTGGTTCTAAAAAATTTAGACGAACTCATGGAGTCACGTAGCTTAATCCGTCATGTCCTGCCCCAAATAAAGACGTAACTTTACATGAATTAAATGAAACAGACATGAATGAGTGCATGTTGAAAATAAAAGCGCTGAATTGAATTATCTATCTGTTGTATTTGCTCACCATTAGTCTCGGAAAAAAAAAGTTTGTTTGTGTTGCTGAGCACTCGGTTCGGTTGATGATCAGGAATGCTCAACCACGGCCACTGAATGAAACTTTTGACAAGAGTATCTTGTTTAAACACCCTATATTATAATTTACTACATAGCAATTATTTCGCTAATACACATCTAAATATACCGCTTTGTGGAAATTAATTATCTGCACACGCGCGATCGCGGAAATTAATTATTTATTATCTGCACGCGCGATCGCGGTTGAGTAGCCTTAAGTTATAGTTCTGTGTAAATGCATAGATAAACAGCACTTTGTCAGAAAGCATTTCATGATCTAGACCGACAAAAATATTATTAATTAATAACATAGTTGGAAAATGCGATGATGTATGCTGTTTTGTTTGTTACTTTCCTGACAATGTTATATTCCAGCTAATATTATTCAGTGAATTAATATTACTCAGTGAATTATTCCTCACTCTTTAATATTAAATGGCACATAAACCTTCTAAAACTGTTTAAAATGAATTACATTTCTGCAAAGGTGATATGACTCCCCTGTCAATTATTTTCTCCATATGAAAACATTAGACTTTTAACATTTATTTTGCCTATTGTTAACATTGTTGCTGCTGATGCTTATAAATTATATGTATAATTTAGATATAAATTATATAATGTAATAATATAAATGTTTTTATTGTAATTTGAAGATTTAATTTAACATGAAAGACTAATTAAATTTTTCCCCCAATATGTTAGAATAATTGTTTTGCTTTATTTTTTACCTCAAAGCTTTTATTTTTAAACAAAGACACTTAGTAGCGCTCATTATATTTTGGACCCAGACCCCTCTATTTATTTGTCTATAAATAGAAAGGTTTTTTTTGTATGCAAGGAGGGAGTGATTGTTATAAATAAAATGGTTTGTTCAGTTCATTTGTGTTGTAATAATTGAGTTAAAAAACAGAAGTATAACAGTAAATAAATATCGGTTCTGCATATCGGTTATCGGGCACATAAACATGCAAATAATCGGTATCGGTGAAAAAAATCAATATCGGTCGATCACTAATTAGTATATAACCTTCTGCAAGATATTTTAATAACACGCTTTTGGCGGTTATAGAGTTCTAATGACGGTTATAGAGTTCTAATAATCTATCTAACTATAACCGTCGGTCTCACAGTTATATAATAACCGTCACCCCTAATTCATAGTTTTACATGTTATACAATAAGTTGACTTAACTGTATTGTTATATAATTGTTGGCACTGGCACTTATAAACACTAAATGGGTAAAAATTGCAATAAATATAGTTTTGGAGCCAAATGTTGGAGTTGGAATAAATACCTCTGGTTTTTCTTAGAAATAAAAGCCAAATGCTTGATCATTTTACAGCCACATCATTTTCGTTATGCATTATTTTTTTTGGTTGTTTGAAAAACACACAAAGATTTTTTTATCCGATTAATCGATCGATAGAGTGCAAGATTAATCGATTACAAAAAGAATCGATAGCTGCAGCCCTAGACTATAGGAACGCGCTTTCCTGCGTTACCCAAGCCGTGTTTACCTGCGTGTAAAGCTCTGATCTGTTTAAGTGGTGCGTGCATGCCTGTGTGTGTGCTTCCCTGGGCACCATTGTCATAGAGATCGATTTGAGTGACGCAGCTGCTGGTGCGAAGGGGAGCGGGAAATGGAAACGAAGACAGGGGGTTTTGGCCAGTGGCGATATTCACATTACTTTCAGTTTATTGCTCGAAAGGACAAAAATATTTGTGTGAAATGCACTCTATGCCTAGGCAGGCAAGTACTGGCCATCGGGACTACCGGGAGATTCCCAGTAGGCTGACGTGCCTTTTGGGCCGATACATGTCATACTTTTTTGCTTTTGCTTTTTTTTGTCTTAACGGCCCAAAAAAACTCATGCATCGGCGGCCCATTTGTTTTGTTTTGCTTAATTGGCGGCACTAGGTTAGTGCCAATAGTTTAAAAAAGTCTGCGTTTGTTGTTTTTTTCCTGACAGCTTACCAGCCCATGAAACACAGATTGGCCTATTGGTTCTTTTCTTGATTGACACTGGCCGGCGGATCGCAGCCGCTGCGGAATAGCCCAATGCCTGCGTGACTCGTCATGGACATAAACAGAGAGCTAGCTCCGGCAACAGTGTTCTTCCGCAAGACGCATACAGTTCTGTTTATTAACTCTGCTAGAGCGCTAATTTATCCAGTAATAAAACAAGTGAAGTCTTTATGAATCAATCATTCAAACCGATTTTAAAAATAACCTGTTCTACACACATCTTACATGTGTGTTCAAGCATATTCTAGCCCTTCTGAGAGGGTATTCTCCACTGTTGGAGATACAATAAGCTAGGAGAGGTCCCAAATTATTCTAGAGAATGCAGAATTTCTTATTTTCCTTTAGAAAAAAAAATAAAAAAATGCAACAATTGCTTAATAATATGTTGAATTTGTTTAGATTACCAGTCTGTTATGGCTCGTTTCCACTGAGCGGTACGGTACGGTACAGTACAGTACGGTAGGGGTCGGTATTAAACCATGATCCAGCTAGCGTTTCCACCGCCAACAGTACCCTTGCTTGATAGGCGTGGTGTTTGCCGGAAAGAAGCGATCGACGTCATGTTCGCGCAAAGAAGAAAAGCAATACAGAACATAGGGCTGTCACTTTTGTGAAAAAATCCTGTTCGATTTTTGAGACATAAGTGTTGATTGAATCGATTGTAAAATCGATTTTCCATGTCTAAAGACGTTTCCATTTTCAACACTAAATATAGGCAAATCCTGCACGGACAACTAACAGGCATTATTAGAACGAGCGTAAAGAGGGCGCTTGAGACGCGCACAAGTCAGAAATATTTCTGATGATTTATTGGCGTGAACTTTCGTGCAGAATGACAAACAGGAGAGCAACTGTCAGGGATTGAAATTAACACCCGCCAAAATGAACTTTGTCGGGTAACGCTGTCAAATCACGAGTTTGTTTCACTATGTTTACTCACTTTGCTGGGGAAGTTCGTGTAGCCAAAGCTGCGCTGGTTTAGCACAAATACGCAACTCGTGAGTCCTCTTGATATATTAAATACAGCGTATTGCGCAGAACCTGTGCATTTCTAGCTTGCTTGAACACACACGTCACTAAGCAACAAATAACGGCGCGCTTGTTCACTTGCATTGAAGTATTGCTAATATTAAAACGCATTTGGTTAACAGAAAAGACATTGTTATTTTCCAATATCCTAACTTACATGTTCTGTGTACTGTATTGATCTGTCCACCTAAAACACATTTTTGGTTTAAAAAAAGAAAGAAAAGAAAAAAGGACGTTAAAATCGATTCCCTATTTTCGTTTTCGAAACTTGTTTTGGTTGGTCCGATCGATTGTGCAATCGATTTTCGAACGTAAAGTGACAGCCCTAACAGAACAACAGTGGATGATGTACAGCAGATCTTGTTCTTGCTTCTCGGCATGTTTGTCACACGAAGACAAGCGCCGAGATTAGGCGTTTCTCAATACCAAGTAGCCTACGCAAAGTTCGAGGAGAACGACTCCCGAGGACGCGAGTCCGGTGATTCTCCAAATGGAACAGCGTGTTCTTGAAAGCGCCACTCAGCTCACATGCTACTCCGGTTATCTCTGTATGTACATTTTAAGCAACAATAAAACGAAATATGTTATAAAACACCATTCTGCCTCTTTTCGTTTTCATTTAAATTCATTTTAAACATTATAGGCACTCAAATGTGGTTCAGGCAATGCACATATTGATTCACTGCATAATTAGCCTATTTATAACAAAACGAAATATAAAACACAACCCTGCCTTTTTCGTTTAATTAAAAAAAATATTAAACATATTACAGGCAATATGTGCATTTGTACAAATGTTGCAATAAACAACATTGGTGATAATCTTGTAATAAAATAAAAAATGACAAAACTCAACCCTATCTCTTTTTGTTAAATTTCAATAGCAATTATAAAAGTATAAGTAAAAGCTAGGTACAAGAAGCTATACAATAAGAAATAAAGCAAACAATTCAGTCAAGTATACAAATTCAGCACTCAGTCTAACGTTACAAGGTAAAGTTAAATAGCCTAAATAAACTTAATTTAGCCCTCAACCAAACGATTGGCCAGGGAACGAATTATAGATTCACGAGACTAAAGATCGCCCGTTAGGTCTACACGAGACGAATTATATCTCATGTTTAACCACTACAGAGACACCAGAGTCAGCGGCAAATCTCAGAACGACTAGCCGAGGAAAGGCTGTTCCATGCGGGGAACATAAGCGCCCGGTGATAGCCTGGAATGAATCTCATAACCTGCATCAAATATAATAAATCTTTATAAATAAACCACATATTTGAGCTTTAAACAACTACATTCTCGCCTGAAAAACTCTTAAAACTACATTTCGTGACACAATAACAGTAGTATTATATTTCAACTGTATATTAAAAAAATGCCGCATTCCCCTTGTAGCACGCGCAAGTGACGATACTCTGTCAACCAATCAACGTTCTGCAGTGAGTCTAGCTCCACCCTTTAGTACCGTACCACTGTGCTAGGTAGCCCAACGGAAGGGTACCCAAAAAGTGATATGGTACGGTTCGGCTTTTTGGTACCATTCACAACTTTTGACAGTGGAAACGCAAATAATTGCGTACCGTACCGAACTGTACCGTACCGTACCGCTCAGTGGAAACGACCCATTAGACTCATTTGACAAGTACTGTAAGAAATAAACACAAAAAGGATTGTGGATTTTTCCCTTTAATATTTTTTATTGAATGGGAACCGGAACCGAAACCAGTGTTGTGCCGAATTTTGACCCCCTGCCAAATTATTACTGCCCTCGTTGAAGTCAGTACCTGATTGCCTAATCCTAACCCCACCCCTAATCCTAACCCCTCCCCCACAACTAATCCTAAACCTACCAATGCCAGGGGGGTAATAATTTGGCGGGGGTCGAAATTTGGCACAACATCGGAATTGTTTGGCAGAACCAGAAAATTTCTTGCGATTCACAACCCTACTATTATTAGCTAAGCCTTCTCAAGGACAATCTCACTGAAAAAAACTGGGGTTAATGATTTTAAAATGTGAGACTTCTTTCGAAAACATACATCTTATAGACCCAAAACCTTTGAGCAGTAGTGCACAGTGTGTTTGAGGTTTTGCTTACTAGTCATATGGTTCATAGCCGTGGAGATTTTCTTGGAGGGGGTGCAGCAGGCCATCTAAGAACATAACATGCAATTTGTCAAAAAGCCAACAATGTTACATGATTTTCAATATAACATAGGGTTTATAACAAGGAACCAAGCTAGAGCAGAGGTGAAATGCAGAAAAGAGAAAGAATATATGTATGAGAGAGCAATTCTTAAGATAACATAATTGTGAAATAAATGCATATGAAAGTATTATCATGAATAAACTATAATTCACCCTTTTGTTGTTTTTTTCTGTTGCTCCTGTCCTGAAATCACACATTATTTATCAATATTTGTAAGTGACGTCACTGATTAACAGAACAGTTAGTGCATTATTTTAGGTTAAATAAATTAGCTTATTTCCAATCACCCATTGACAAATTACCAGCAAAACAAAACTATAAAAAAAACTGTTATCTACACAAAGATGTGGTTAAAATCCCAAACTTTCATAAACAAGAGCTTCGGTTGAGATGCTAACGACTCCGGTATGCTACCGGACTTTTTCGAAGACACAAAACCATTTCTACAAAGTAAATATTCGACAGAAGCGTGTCAATTACACGTAAGAAAGGTGTCAGGGACGTTTGTATGTATTGTTTGTGTGATTTTGTTGACTAAACTTACCTCAAAGCAGTGAAAACAACAGCGAAAGACGGGAGTTTTGCTGTTTGTCAGTTGATGACGTTTCCCCGTTTCCATCTGCTCTGCTGCTCGCGCTCGCGGCTCGCGCTCCTCCAGTGTTTGAATGAGACTCGAATGTTCACGCGCACATACATACACTTCAAGTCACGCATTTAAATAAACATCTAGAATTAAAACATAACAATTTTAAATCTCATTAATATTAAATCATTAATTTAAAACTAATTTTGTAGATGACAAATTCATGTGCAAAACGAGGACAAAGTGGCACTTAGTTTAAGAATTTGTTAACACAACCACTTTATTTTATTTGAAAACGTACTTGCAATTAATACCATAACTTTGCTTTTGATTTTATTTTTTATCATAGCCTATAAAGCCAGTCTTTAGTGCTTTCAGATTCTCTTAATGTTTTATATAAAATAAAGATGTCCTGTAAGTGCTTTTACAATTTGTATATAGAATATGAAAGCAGTATTGATTGTATCAATATATATATATATATATATATATAGTATCAATATATATATATATATATATATATATATATATATATATATATATATATATATGTATAGTATCAATATATATATATATATATATATATATATATATATATATATATATATATATGCTAGGCTATATATATATAATAAAAAAAATATATAAAATAGCTTTAGAAATGGTAAACAGTGTTGAAATAAAAGTATTGCAAAAACTCACTTGATTAAAAACTATATACATTATCATTAATATATTTTCATGAATATTTTTCACATGGTATAGGCCTACTACACATGCATTTTTAAGCTTTATGTTCTATGCATTTTGTGCTTCAGGCTATGTGTGATAAGGCTATTGATAATCCTAACACGTCATGTGTTTTTCTGCGTTACCGTTTGCAGAATCGCATATGTGCTTTAATTTAATTTTTAATATGAATGGCATCCGAAAAAAAAAGAAAAAAAAAATCAAGTGTGAACTTCGAAGACTTCTCGAGTGCCAAGATTTCTCTGCTCACTAAACAGCCACTTATTAGAAAAACTTGTGACGTTTAGCCTACTTAGCTTATTTAATTTATAATAAATTAAAATCATATCAATAATAGAAAAGACATGCACGTCCTATTCCGTACGAATAGGGCTTTAGTGCAGTAAGTGCACCCGATTCTTCTAACCAAGTTTCAACATATAATCTACGTTATGATTTCGAACATTATGTGTTGGTGGTATCTGCTGAATCAACCCCATTTCGACGTTGAATCGATGTTGCATTTTCAACGTAATAACGTTCTGATATAACGATCAAATAGTGAACGTTGATTCAACGTTGAAATTTGATCGACGACTGATACTAACCTTTACAACTAAAAATCAACGTTGAATCGATGTCGGTCTGCTATCTGGGGGGACTTTAACGCGTTAATTAAGATTAATTAATTACAGACTTTAACGCGTTAATTAACGCGATAACTGATTTTAATTTCTTATTTTTGCACCACGGAACGTTTCTCACTGGATGAATAACATTCTCATTTTCCACTAGATATTTTCCTATATCTCATCAGCAATTGTGATGTCGGCCCGCTCTGCACCAGCTGACCACTAAGGAGCGAATGTACAGTGAAGTGACATCACTGCCAGATTCAAACTGTGCTTTCGCGCTGTGGCTGAGCCAAAGACGGACACGCTCAGCGCTTGTCATAAGCGAATCGATCACAACTGTTCAGTGTTTTTAACCACATAATGTTTATTTTAGGTTTTAGACATTCATATAATTTATAGCAAAACACATTTATAGTTTGTAAAATACACAATGGTGTCTATGGAAGCAGCAATAACAACCAAGGAAAATATATTTGCCGACGGTTTTTATTCATATCAGACACACAGTGTAAATAACTATAAAGTCAACTCTATTCTACTCCCAGTTTACCGGCCACTTACTTTCATGTATTTCGGGAGAAACTGATGAATTCACGCGCTGTAATAAATCCAACAGAGACAGGAATCTCTGAACTGCAGCCCAAACACGGCGCCCATCTCACGTTACAGATCAAGATCATTTATAAAGATTTTTTAAACAACAAAACAAACTCACTTACACATATTTGAAAATCGGAAAAGAAAAAAGTTGATGACATGGTGAGCAAGTTTTTTAATATTTAGAAATAAAAGCGCTACATATGTCATGCAGCGCTATTTTGGCTTTGGTGAATCACGTGCCAAGCCTGACGCGTCACCCTGGAAACCTTTTTTAACTTAAAAAAAAACAGTTTACAGAAGGTCTTTCTAAAATGTAGGCCTACTATATTTCTAAATATGCTATTGCTACATTCAATGGCAAAAATTGCACTGGTCTGCTGGACTTGGTTGAACAAAAATAAACAATATTTTGTTGCTTATTATGTATTCAGTCATTATTCAATGGTATACTAAAAATCCATGTGAAAAAAATTACTCCACACTGTTCTCAGGTCAAATATTTATGCGATTAAAATGCGATTAATTTCGATTAATTAATTACAAAGCCTCTAATTAATTAGATTAATTTTTTTAATCGAGTCCCGGCCCTAATTAAAATTACATCAAGCAAATTGTTCTATTTTCTATCATACATTTTAAAAAAAGTTGTGCTTTTCACATAACACGTAGTGATTAAAACCATTAAGTCAATTTATATTATTAAAACACAGTACAGGTCTTTACCTTTACACATTATTTAGTAAAATGTTCCATTTTACATAAAACACCTGTTTTATTTTATTACTGTTTTATTAAACATATTTGTAAAATGTTAAAAAGCATTTTCTAAAATGAAAACATCAAACAAATGTATTAAAGCATATCAAAACGTTATGTTAAAAATCATTATATTAAAAAACACACACATACATTTTAAAAACTGACTTACGTTTTTACGTCCTGTTTTGTTATCCAGTTTAAAGATGTGTAAATGTAACTTCCCGGGAGCTCAAAGAAGCACAACCGAACAGTCCAGAGACAACCCAAGACTGACAATAGTAACCGATGCACAATAGCCAGACGCAAGCTCCACCCCTAAACCCCTCCCACACCTAGACCCCACCCACACCAGGTGTTGACTCGTGAGAAAAAATAACAACAGATTCCCACGCTCAGGGTCATCGTGACCGTTCAGCTCATAAAGCCCCTCCCCACTTCCGGACTGTCATGTGACCGTGGGAATTCTCTCAAGGTACGGAATCCCTCCCATCCGACCGGGTTTCGGACTGGGCACCTGCTGTACACCTGTTACGGGCATCTGTCTTGTTCAATGTAAAAATGTTCAAAATGATGGAAGAAACATTCAAAACAATATATTTTCAATATTTTTAAAGAAAATGTATAAGAAGGAAATAGTCCGAGGTAGGTTTAGTGTTTTTTTATTAAAGAATGGTCCTTTTACACACATTTGAAAGTGTTCAAAATCATGTTTAAAAACTATGTATAAAAATTAAACAATGAAATAAAAAAGCGTGTTTTAGCGTTCTCCATACATTTGTAAAATTTTAAAAACGTTTAGACATAAAGAATAAATAATTAATTCATTAAAAATATAACTCAATTAAATAAATAAAAGTTTTAAATTGTATTTTTAAAAAGTTATCAGAAATTATGTATGTATATATGTATATATATTTGTCATCTGATGTAAATACTTGTTAAAACTCTGGATACCTATATGTAAAAAAAAATATATCATGCAAATAGTTTTATTCTCTAACATACGTTTGAAGAAAAGTTGTACTTTTACAATTACCTAGTGTTTAAAGGTATTAAAAACGTTGTATATGGTTAAAATACACGTCTTTAGCGTTCATACATTTGTAAAATGTTAAAAACGTTAAAACATCAATGAAAAAGTTTAAATTGCATTCTCTTAAAGTTATCAAAAATGTGTTAGTAATAAAACAAAACAACATTTTAAAAATGTTAATTACAGAAGATAATTTTTTTTAAAAAATGTTGATCCATAAGCATTTAACTTTCACACATTATTTGTAAAATGTTACATTTATGGATATTCATAAAGTCAAAGGGTAATCTCATAATGTGGTGTAAGTTTAAATGTTAGAAAAATAAATACATTTTAAGACATCTTGCCATACCAGAAGTGGACGTTTCTGTAGAATGACCCATAATCTGTGCTTTTCATCCCTCTTTTCTTAGTGATTTGGTCTTTTGAATCTTACACTGGTGTTTTGGACACGTGTGATTCCTGCATAAAGTCTATGTTTTAAAGCTAGTCCATAGGCTTTACAAGAGTGTGGTACTTTGCATCACTGCGGTGACAAAATATGTTGGTGTGTAAAATACACCCAAAGATTTGCACACATAAGTAGGAGGATATCAATCATATTGTAGATTGTGAACATTCAATTATCTGTTTATTTGGGATTAGAGAACATCCTTTAGCTCATATGTTTCTTTAATTTGTGCAGTATGTTATGGGTGTTAGTTAATAACAAACAAACAAAACTTTAAAGCAAATGGATCCATAAACATAATATATAAAATATGGTATAATTACAGTTTGAAAATGACTTCCGTAATATTTTCTTTTAGTAAAACTATGCGTGGATATTTGCGTTTGTGGGTGAGATCTCACAAAGATTACACCAATATTGGCTTTTCTCGAACATAGCATGTTTGTACTATGCCTGAAATTTTACAAATGTATGGAGAACGCTAAAACACGCTTTTTTATTTCATTGTTTAATTTTTATACATAGTTTTTAAACATGATTTTGAACACTTTCAAATGTGTGTAAAAGGACCATTCTTTAATAAAAAAACACTAAACCTACCTCGGACTATTTCCTTCTTATACATTTTCTTTAAAAATATTGAAAATATATTGTTTTGAATGTTTCTTCCATCATTTTGAACATTTTTACATTGAACAAAACAGATGCCCGTAACAGGTGTACAGCAGGTGCACTGTAACAGATTTCTGTAATTTGAACAGTATTTTACTGTAATATGTACTGTAAGATACTGTAAAATGTTTATACAGTATGTTACTGTAAACAGCAAAGGATTATGGGAAAATATATGGTCACTACTGTAATTCTTCTCTACTGTAAAGTCAATTTACAGTAGTGAACTTGCCCGCGAAAAACTGACCAATGGCAAGAGAGATTTCTTTTGAATTTTTTTGACTGTATGGTTGAAGTGGCAGTTAATGTGGACAGAAGATGTAGCCTACCGGTAACTCCAAAAAGCCGGTTAGTATATTATTTCTATTTTATGTAAAGCAAACATTTGCAAAATGTTTTCATTTATGTTAACAGCAAACTAACATGATTTGTCTTTTTGTTTTCGTCGGAATGGTTTTGGTGCCTTTTTTTTCCCTGACTGTCGGCCGGACCTCCGTCACGGTGATAATATTAACTGGTAAGTAAGCTAAGTTCACCTATATTATCCGAAATATTCTTTAGTTAAAACGATAACAATAACGTTTGTGTATTCATTTGCCTCTTTAACGTAAGCTCGCCAGGCGGAGTCGTCGGTTAGGCCAACTTAACGTTAACCGCAACGAACTAACGTGTCGTGAAATAGCAACTGAGGTAAAGTGAGATGGAAATATTGTTTAAAAACCTCACTTAAACAATTTCGTCTAAGTATATGCTTTGGTTTATTTTCAGGTTTGTGATCTGTATAATGTCTGCAGTCTGCAACGATGAAGGTGTGTGTTGGAGCCTTTTCATTGCCGTCATAACGGTGATAACATCAACTGGTAGGTTAACTTCACCTAAATAAGCCGAAGTAAACTTATTAAACAGAGAAAAATAATAACTGTTGTATGTTCCGTCCTCTATTTATCACAACTTAGCTAGTTAGGCAGATGTAACAACGTTAACAGTGAGCAAAGTTAAAGGAATAGTGCACCTCAAAAAGAAATTCTGTCATAATTTACTTGCCCACAAGTTTTTCTAAACCTGCATGAAGTTCTTTCTTCTGAACATAAAAGGAGATATTTTGAAGAATGTTGGTAATGGAACAGTTTGCTGGATGTAGCTATGTATGGATGTAAAAAAAAAATACTATGGATGTCAATGGGGACCAGAAACTGTTTGGTTACTCATGTTTTTTAAAATATCTTCTTTTGTATACAGCACAATAAATAAATTAATACAGGTTATGAACAAGTTGAGGCTGAGTAAATGGTGACATAATTGTAAAAAATTTAAGTAAACTAACCCTTGAAGCGACACCATTGTTAATTACATATTTTGTTTTATTTTCAAGTTTGTAGTCTGAATCATGTCTGCAATGTCGGAGTCTTTTCTTGTGATAGCCATCGTAATGGTGATGACTTTTACAGGTGAGTAAGATGACATCAACTAAATTAGCTGAAGTATGCGTTAGTTAAGCAGGCAAACATAATATAATGTAACTGCCGATGAAACCAACGGAAGGGGAGAAAACGGGTTTACCAGGCAGCAGAGTTAAAGTGCTTGTAAATAATCATCCATCAGTTTCTGTTCTTTATTTTGAATTTGCAGAAGCCATTCCCTCCGGACTATACATCACTGCTGACGCTCTCCACTAATACACAGAATAGGTTGACGTTTGAGGAGGAGGAGGAGGAGGAGGAGGAGGAGGAAAGGGTTAGCAATATACCATTATCAATATAGCAAAATTTTGCTAACTAATATTTTAAATGTTGTTTAATTTATTAAAAACTATAAACACCATACAACATCATATCTTACATCATCTTTACCCCTCATGTTGTTGTTGTTAGTTATAAGTTTGGTTATTGTATATTATTTCTGTGAACTATAATAACACTAAAAAGGCTGCTGTGACATTGTCTGTTTCAGGAGAGTCTGTTCTCTAAGCAAAAACATGGATGCTGACTATGAAGGGCAGAATCATCATCCAGTTACAACAGCTAACAGACTCTTCTTCAGCATTAGCTGTCCATTTTGTCGAATGCAGAATTAGGTAACCCAAAATATATTTTTTACATTACATTTACATTTATGCATTTGGCAGACACTTTTATCCAAAGCAACTTACATTGTATTTAAGTTTAAAGGAACACGCTACTGTTTTTTGAAATAGAGGTTTTTCACTGTCTCCCATATATTTAGATAAGTGGGCAAACACATTTTTGTCTCAGTGCATGCATTGTCTTATGGTGCGTTCACACCAAACGCGAATAGAACGTCTGGTGCGAGTGATTTAAATGTTAAGTCAATGTAAAGACGCAATTACACATGTTTAGAGGTCAATCAACATCAGCCATCTTGCAAACAGACAACCATCGGACGCGCGTCAATTTCGCTTCAAACGCTTGCTTTTTATGCGTGTCAATTTTGCTTTGGACGCGCGAATGGATTCAAAATGTTCAAGCGTCCAACAAGACGCGGTACACGAGAATTTGACGCTCTATTCGCGTTTGGCAGCGCCGCTGGATAGCATGTCCGGATAGCATGTCCTGAGTAAAAGTGACCCCCCCCCCCCAAAAAAAAACAAAACTAATTACTTATTGTGGCCTGCGTATTCACAACGAGTAAAAATAGCCATGCAGATTAAAGGAACACGCCAACTTTGGGACTTTAGCTTATTCACCGTAGCCCCCAGAGTGAGAAGTCCATACATACCTTTTTCATCTATGTGTGTGCCGTAACTCTGTCTGACGCACCCACCACTAGCCTACAGTAGCTTAGCCCAAAGACTGGATGTAAATAGCTCCAGCTAGCATACTAATCCCAATAAGTGTCAAAATAACACCAACATTTTCCTATTTACATGTTGTGATTTGTATAGTCACAGAGTGTACAAATAACAAGGTCATATGAGACACAGCCATCTTTTAACCATATAAATACTGGGAAATATGTTCTCAGAAGGCGAAGCACTGCTACTTGGGCGGAATGATTACCGCTACTCTGAGCGAACTCTCTGCTCCTCACCACGGGGCTTCTCAGGTGCTGCGAGCAAATCACTCCACAGAAGTAGCAGTGCTTTGCCTTCTGAGAATATAGCTCCTAGTATTTATATGGTTAAAAGATGGCTGTGTCTCATGTGACCTTGTTATTTGTACATGCTGTGACTATACAAATCACATCATGTAAATAGGAAAATGTTGGCGTTAATTTGTCACTTATTGGGAGCAGTATACTAGCTGAAGCCATTTACCTCCAGTCTTTGTGCTAAGCTAGGGTGCGTCAGACAGAGTTACGGCACGCACAGAGATGAAAAAGGTATGTATGGACTTATCTCACTCTGGGGGATACGGTGAATAAGCTAAAGTCCCAAAAAGTCGGCGTGTTCCTTTAAGACTAGGCGATTTCCTAGGCAGATATTGACTTGGGACTATATTGCGGTGAAGCACTGCTACTTGGGCGCAGAGATATCACGCAACACCTGAAATCCCCCAACTTCCGTCAACATACCGCCGTGAATATTAGTTAGCTATTTTTCCTACAGTAGACATAGTGAATGGCGATGAATATGGCGGATTTTGTGAGAGACAAAGAGGATGACTTCTCAAAAAAGTCGAGGACTGCAGGATGGATTAACGCAGAGAAATCCTTGGAAGCTGAGACACAACTGCGGGCACCTCATCTTGATCTGACACGTTGAGCCTGGTCATCGATGGCAGTACCTTGTCCCACTCGCCACAGCACAGATACTCTATTTCAGTCGGCATAGGCTGGCATATTCCCCTACACTCACACCACCAGTTCGTGTCGGCTCTCCTCACGTCCTCAGGCTGTTGAGCGATCGCAACCTCCTCCTCCTGTCGTTCTATTTCCAAAGCACGCAGCTCCTCTTCTGAAAACTCTGGTTCGTAGAGGTATGGTTCTGGATCTTGACTGTCTGAGAAGTCATCCTCTTCGTCTCTCACAAAATCCGCCATGTTTATCGCCATTCACTATGTCTACTGTAGGAAAAATAGCCAGCTAATATTCATGCCGGTATGTTGATGGAAGTTGGGGGATTTCAGGTGTTGCGTGATATCTCTGCACCCAAGTAGCAGTGCTTCGCCTGTGTTTCCCCCCAATATAGTCCCAAGTCAATATCTGGCTAGGAAATCGCCTAGTCTTAATCTGCATTGCTATTTGTACTCGTTGTGAATATGCAGGCCACAAGAAGTAATTGAGTTTTTTTTTATCACTTTTACTCACAACTTTAACTAATAATGCTATCCGGCAACAAAGGGTTCCATTTATTATGCTACGCTAAGCTAACGGCGGCACAGCCAGACTAAGACAATGCATGCACTGAGACAGAAATGCGTTTGCCTACCTATCTAAATATAGGGGAGAAATATAGAAAATATACAGGGAGTTTCTCTGCTGTTTAAGCTACACAGGAATGTATTGTAAAATAATAAAGCTTAAAGGGGACATATAATGCTTTTAAATCGTTCCTTTTTACATATAAATCGTACATTTGGGGTCTATATAAAGTGGAACTGCAATACTTGGGTCTGAATTCCTCATTATTATAGCTCCACAGGCCCCTTTTCTACTCCTTTTCTGATATGCGTCTGAGAGCAACTCGTTTTGGTGCGGTCTCTTTAAATGCAAAAGAGACACTTCATACCCCGCCCCCTCTCCAGGCTGCAGAGGTGACACTCGGTTCAACTCCACCCTGTTCGGCCATTTTTGTAGTTTGATAGTAGAGATTTACGATTATCTAGCGGCACAGAAACTTTTTATTCACACGTTATTAACAAAATGTCAACAACGGACGACTTGTCCTTTGCGATACATCCATATGAAGATGTTGTTCTGCAGGATCCTCGTCTTCATTTTCATCTCGCTCCGAGCCAGAGTCGGACCCGGAGCGAGATGAAAATGAAGACGACGAACCTGCAGAACAACGTCTTCATATGGATGTATCGCAATGGTGTGTTACTGTATTTACAGTAACTTCATCCATGCCCACTACTACAATACTGCATGTTTTACAACGACTATTTAACAAAATAAATGTTGCTGATAACTTCTGGATGTGAAATACAAATAGTGAGTAAATGTGTTTGTGGTACAGACGCGGATCAGTTGCACACTGCAAACGCAGCATATGTGAAAGCACTATAGCGCGTGCTGCTCCTGTACCGCATACAGAGTATGTGTGAAACGGGCGCAATACTGCTACAGATGTGTAATTAAAAATATTATTGTTAAAAAATGTCATAGCGAATAGAAAAATCCGAACAGGTTGCAAAATATGTCCATTGTCCAAAACAGAATATAAAGATATCAAAGAAGCACCTGAAGAGACTAATTTAATCTTTTCTGTTCTTATAAACACTCCAAATATACAACAAAATGCATTTAAGGGCTAAAAAAGAGGATTTAGCATGATATGTCCCCTTTAAATGATTTGAATGTAATGGATTATGAGGTAATTATGTACCATCCCTGTAGGTGCATTCAGAATCAGATGTTTTGCTTTTATCAACATATAAGTACATGCAGCATCAAGTTTGAGACTCAGGGCAAATTCTGACAACACCGATTTCAAAATTAATGTGTTTTTCCCCCTTTGTGCTTGCAGGCTCATTCTGAGAATCAACCCTGATGGCATCAAACACTAAAGGCACAGAGCAGATGGAAATCTGGAAGGATCCAAAAAAAAAAAAAGCATCCGCCTGAACCCCTCAGTGTTTGTTACTGAAATATAACAACACAAACTGACTTTTACTGTATTTAATTTTTTTAAGGCCTGTTTTGGTTTTCAGTGTGTGTACGTTTTTGCCATGCTACAGATACAAATGGTCTGCAGGAGATTAGTTCAATGGACTTTGGTGATTTTGCCTTTTTTTTTTCACCTATTGAGGTCAAGATTTGTAATTTGTACTTCTAAAAACAAAATGTTTAATGATTAAAAAGAATATTATAAGGACAAATGTTCATGTGTTGTTGTAATTTTTGGGAGTGGGGTAAACGTAAAAAAAAAAAAAAAAAAAAACTCAATACTAATACTGTAAATGAAAATACGGTAATATTACTGTAAATCCAAATACAGTAAATGGTTGTATACTGTAAGTGAAAATACAGTAAAGGTACAGTATACTGTAAGTGAAAATACAGTAAAGGTCCAGTATACTGTAAGTGAAAATACAGTAATAATACTGTAAAACATTTTACAGTAAATTACTGGCATCCAGCTGCCAGTAAGTTACTGTAAAATTTACAGCAATCTCTTTACAGTGTGCCCAGTCCGAAACCCGGTCGGATGGGAGGGATTCCGTACCTTGAGAGAATTCCCACGGTCACATGACAGTCCGGAAGTGGGGAGGGGCTTTATGAGCTGAACGGTCACGATGACCCTGAGCGTGGGAATCTGTTGTTATTTTTTCTCACGCGTCAACACCTGGTGTGGGTGGGGTCTAGGTGTGGGAGGGGTTTAGGGGTGGAGCTTGCGTCTGGCTATTGTGCATCGGTTACTATTGTCAGTCTTGGGTTGTCTCTGGACTGTTCGGTTGTGCTTCTTTGAGCTCCCGGGAAGTTACATTTACACATCTTTAAACTGGATAACAAAACAGGACGTAAAAACGTAAGTCAGTTTTTAAAATGTATGTGTGTGTTTTTTAATATAATGATTTTTAACATAACGTTTTGATATGCTTTAATACATTTGTTTGATGTTTTCATTTTAGAAAATGCTTTTTAACATTTTACAAATATGTTTAATAAAACAGTAATAAAATAAAACAGGTGTTTTATGTAAAATGGAACATTTTACTAAATAATGTGTAAAGGTAAAGACCTGTACTGTGTTTTAATAATATAAATTGACTTAATGGTTTTAATCACTACGTGTTATGTGAAAAGCACAACTTTTTTTAAAATGTATGATAGAAAATAGAACAATTTGCTTGATGTAATTTTAATTAGGGCCGGGACTCGATTAAAAAAATTAATCTAATTAATTAGAGGCTTTGTAATTAATTAATCGAAATTAATCGCATTTTAATCGCATAAATATTTGACCTGAGAACAGTGTGGAGTAATTTTTTTCACATGGATTTTTAGTATACCATTGAATAATGACTGAATACATAATAAGCAACAAAATATTGTTTATTTTTGTTCAACCAAGTCCAGCAGACCAGTGCAATTTTTGCCATTGAATGTAGCAATAGCATATTTAGAAATATAGTAGGCCTACATTTTAGAAAGACCTTCTGTAAACTGTTTTTTTTTAAGTTAAAAAAGGTTTCCAGGGTGACGCGTCAGGCTTGGCACGTGATTCACCAAAGCCAAAATAGCGCTGCATGACATATGTAGCGCTTTTATTTCTAAATATTAAAAAACTTGCTCACCATGTCATCAACTTTTTTCTTTTCCGATTTTCAAATATGTGTAAGTGAGTTTGTTTTGTTGTTTAAAAAATCTTTATAAATGATCTTGATCTGTAACGTGAGATGGGCGCCGTGTTTGGGCTGCAGTTCAGAGATTCCTGTCTCTGTTGGATTTATTACAGCGCGTGAATTCATCAGTTTCTCCCGAAATACATGAAAGTAAGTGGCCGGTAAACTTGGAGTAGAATAGAGTTGACTTTATAGTTATTTACACTGTGTGTCTGATATGAATAAAAACCGTCGGCAAATATATTTTCCTTGGTTGTTATTGCTGCTTCCATAGACACCATTGTGTATTTTACAAACTATAAATGTGTTTTGCTATAAATTATATGAATGTCTAAAACCTAAAATAAACATTATGTGGTTAAAAACACTGAACAGTTGTGATCGATTCGCTTATGACAAGCGCTGAGCGTGTCCGTCTTTGGCTCAGCCACAGCGCGAAAGCACAGTTTGAATCTGGCAGTGATGTCACTTCACTGTACATTCGCTCCTTAGTGGTCAGCTGGTGCAGAGCGGGCCGACATCACAATTGCTGATGAGATATAGGAAAATATCTAGTGGAAAATGAGAATGTTATTCATCCAGTGAGAAACGTTCCGTGGTGCAAAAATAAGCAATTAAAATCAGTTATCGCGTTAATTAACGCGTTAAAGTCTGTAATTAATTAATCTTAATTAACGCGTTAAAGTCCCGGCCCTAATTTTAATACATGCGGTTTTAGATGTTTTATTAAGAAAACATAACTATTTACTGGATATCATTTTAGTTATTATTGTGATTGAAAACCCTTTTTAAAACAGATCTTTTATGTAAAAAAATGTACAAAATAATGTGTGAAGGTAAATACTTGTACTGCGTCTTAATGATATAAATGGGCTAAATAGTTTTAAGCACTATACGTGTTATGTGAAAAGTAAGACTTTTTAAAATGTATGATAGAAAATAGACCTATATGTTTGATGTAATTTTAATACATGCGGTTTTAGATGTTTTATTAAGAAAACATAACTATTTACTTGATATCATTTTAGTTATTATTGTGATTGAAAACACTTTTTTTTAAAAAACAGATGTTTTATGTAAAATGGAACATTTTACTAAATAATGTGTAAAGGTAAAGACCTGTACTGCGTTTTAATGATATAAATTGACTTAATGGTTTTAATCACTACATGTTATGTGAAAAAGCACAACTTTTTTAAATGTATGATAGAAAATAGAACTATTTGCTTGATAAAATTAACACATGCTGTTTTAGGTTATTATTGTGATTGAAAACACTTTTTAAAACAGATGTTTTATGTCAAATGTAACATTTTGCAAATAATACGCGAAAGTTAAATGACCTTTTTGTAATGAAAAAACTCTTAACTTGTATACTTTTCTGTAAATGACTGAACATTTTTAAAATGGTGTTTTAGATGTTTTAATATTAACGCATTTTGATAACTTTAAGAAAACACTCTTTAAACTTTTTCATTAATGTTTTAAGTGTATGAACACTAATGATATTATATAAATGGGCTTAACAGTTTTAAGCACTAGGCTATACGTGTAATTGTGAAAAGTACGACTTTTTCTTAATATGTGTGTTAGAAAATAGATGTATTTCCATGATATAATTTTAATACAGGTTGTTTTAGTTATTATTGTGATTGAAAACAGTTGTCTTATGTAAAATGAAACATTTTACTAAATAATGTGTAAAGGTAAAGACATGTACTGTGTTTTAATGATATAAATTGACTTAATGGTTTTAACCTATTTTAACACTAAACCTATCTCTGTTTTCTGTCATCCTTCTTAAAAAGATTGAAAATGTATTGTTTTGAATGTTTTTCCATTATTTTGAACAGTTTTACATTGAACAAGACAGGTGCCCGTAACAGGTGTACAGCAGGTGCACAGTCCGGTACCGGTTCGGATGGCAGGGGTTCCGTACCGTGGGGGAAATTCCCACGGTCACATGACCTCTCCGGAAGTGGGAGGGATGGGGGGCATGGCTAGCGTGGGAAATTCCCGCGCTCCAGATGGTCAGACCGGAAGTGGGATCCCCCACGGCCCCCACCCGTGGGAACCTTTTTATTGAAGGGCCATAAATCACTCAAAGTGACATATAGTGCCCTTCATTCTCTCTGATGCTGATCGTGATCTTCGCAGTAGTGAACGCGCAAGAGAGAAATGCACATTTCATATGAATTGCATAAGCAGAGAGCAGTCTGTGTCTGTTTTCTTTCGTTTTTAATAGTTCTGTTTAAAAGTAGACATGTCTGTCTGTGAGGCTAGGCTACCTTATACGCTGAGTTTCGGTTCATTTATGAGACGAGCTCCAGTTCACGCGCCGTCGCCTCCGTTTCGTGATTATCTACCGTCTGCTATATTTAATTATTATTGATTAAATCCAGGCAATTGGTTGATGAAACATTGATTAAAATTAAGATACAATTAATACAAAACGAAATTCACTTTAAAGAAAGGTTTTGTGCTTTCTGTCTCTGTGAAAGTTTTAAGCATCTTTTAGTGCCGCTTTCACAGTGGTCACGTCTGTAACATAGTTTTTTCCTCATATGGGAACTGAAATGAATATCAGTTCATGGTTTGTGTGTGTAGGCTATAAGAGAGAAAGAGAAAATGCCAGTATTTCATTGAGACTTGAGATTAAATAAAATGCTTAAGTATTGTAGATCTCGTATTAATTTTCACATGCAGTTACACATTGTCGGTTAAAAATAAGAAGGTGGCTGGTAAAAACATTGAGTGGCTGGTAGATTTTGAAATCCACCAGTCACAGTGGCCGGTGGACAAAAAAGTTAATTTCCATCCCTGCTACCGAACAGGTACCGGTGTACAGGCTGGGGGGTGTATTTACGACAGTGCAAGTATTGCACAGCGACTCTGGGGGTCGCTGTTTGACAAAAACACAATTTCTGCATAGTATACCTTTAACGTAACGTTACACTGCATCCAACACCGCCGAGTCAGTTTCAAGTAAGTTACAAGAAACAAGCAAAATTTCTGGAGATAAAACACCAACAACTGTATTAAGACATTGTGACCGTGTTATAAGTGGAATAATTTATGACAGACCGTGTAAAAATAATGAATGTTATGTGCAACGTTAACGTTAGCCTAACGGTCGCTAGTTCGACAGACGCTAAACATAAAGAGCATTCGTGTTAAATAATGTAAGGGTCCGTTGTCAATAATTCATGGTTAATTTCAACATAACTTCTTATTGACTTTCTGACTTAGGCCTATTGAATACTTAACGTTAGGATAGTTAATAAAACAGTATTACTCACCTTTACGCTCGCTCGTGCTTGAACCTCTCGTCCTCCTGTTGACGTTGAGATCTGAACAGTGTGAGGACAAAAGCGTGCGAGGAGGTAAGCGCTGGGTCAAAGTTTCAAAAACAAACCCAAATGCTGGGTCATTGTCAGCTGATTATGGAGAAAATAACGCAGCAACATAGTCAAAATACTCAACCCAGCATTTGGGTTTAAAAATAACCCAGCATTTTTTAGAGTGTTTAATTTAGGTTTCCACTACAATAGTATATAAACTGATGATTGTTACATACACCTTGTGATGCACTCTTGGACACATCATCAGTGATAGTACCTGGGGTCATAGGGGGTTTCGGGTCTTTCAACTTCAGACCCCCTCACCCAGGCGACCCGACCGGGAGTGATCAGTTCCCGGTCTGTGTCCAAGACGCGTACGCCCACTGTTTGTCCCTCCTGATCCACAGCCATCGTGAGGCTTTTTCCGCAGCCTCTGAAGCTACACTAATGGCTCTTCTCTTGCGTGCTCCTGTGATTCCCAGGAGGCTGTAGGCCCTGCAGAGTGACTTTCCTGCAAACCCTCTTCCCCCAACCTCGATGGGCAAGCACTGTGCACGCCACCCCCGTCTCCGACACTCCTCCACCAGCTCTGCATATTTCTCCCTTTTCCTTTCACTTGCTTCCTCCATCCTCTCCTCCCAGGGCACTGTTAGCTCCAACAAGATAACCTGCTTCGTTGTTACTGAGAACAGAACCATGTCGGGTCTAAGGCTGGTCTCCACGATGTCTCGGGGGAACTTGAGTTGCTTTCCCAGGTCCACCCTTAGCTGCCAGTCATTCGCTGTTCCCAGCAGGCCTGTCTGAACTGTTGGTCGGGAAGGCGGGGGTTCTCCTGCTCTAACTGCCAATAGCCACAGGGCCCACCAGTTCCTTATGACGTAGCCGTGATTCTGCCTGGTCCACCGCCTCATGTGCCCTCCACTTTCTGCCAGTCCTGACCTCAATGCCAGCTTGAGATACTCTTGGGTCCTTGGAATCCCTGTACTGAAGCACTTCCCTTGCTCTGGTAACCATGAACTCCTCGCTAAGGCTGTTGATCGGTAGCGTTAGCTTGTTCTTTTTGCCGTAAAGGGCGATGCTGCTCAAACTTCTTGGCAAGCCCAAACACCGTCGCAGGTACTTACTCACCCTCCTCTCAAATCCTTCCACGGTGGAAATTGGAAATTCGTACACCAACAATGGCCACAATATCCTTGGTAGGATTCCATGTTGGTATAACCAAGCTTTGAATTTCCCCAGTAGGCCTGACTTGTCAACTGTAGTCAGCCAGCCCTCCAGTTGTTCATTTGTTGCCCTGATGGAAGCAGCATCCTTTAGAGAGCAGTCAAAGGTTTTCCCAAGGCTCTTCACAGGCTTCTCTGTGACTGATGGGATTTGGGTACTTCCTAGGGTGAAATGGAACTGGTCCGTTACCTTCCCTCTCTTCAGTACCATGGATCTGGATTTTTCCGGCTTGAAACGCATCCTCGCCCAGTTGGTTAACCTCTCTAAGCCCTGAAGAATCCATCTGCATCCTGGGACTGTTACAGTTGTTACTGTCAGATCGTCCATGAATGCCCTGATGGGGGGCTGACGGATTCCGGACTTGGTTTTGGAGCCTCTGCATTCCGGTTCAGCAGATTTGACCAGCATGTTCATGGCCAGGGAAAAGAGAATCACTGAAACAGTGCATCCAGTGATAATCCCCTTTTCCAGACGATGCCGCTCAGATGTAACTTTGCCGGAAGTGAACCTCAGATTAAAGTAGTTATAATTAAAGTTATAATTAAAGTTGTGATGCTGCTCGGAACATGATGTCTCCCCAATGCCACCTCCACTAGCTTGTGGGGTATGGAGCCATATGCATTGGCTAAGTCCAGCCATAGTACAGCCAGGTTTCCTTTCCCTTCACGCGCCTCTCTAATCAGTTGTGTCACCACTCCACTGTGTTCTAGGCACCCGGGAACTCCTGGGATCCCTCCCTTTTGCACAGAGGGGTCGATGTACTGGTTCTTTAGGAGGTAGTCTGACAACCGTTGGGAAAGGATACTGAAGAATATCTTTCCCTCGACGTTTAGCAGCGAGATGGTCCTAAACTGCTCTATGGTGGTTGACTTATCTTCCTTCGGAACCCACACCCCTTCTGCAGATCTCCATTGTTGGGCAACTTTCCCCCTCCTCCAGATGACCCTCAGGATCTTCCACAGACGATGCAAGAGCTTTGGGCACCTCTTATACACCAGATATGGCACACCATTGGGTCCTGGTGCTGAGCTGGTTCTGGCAGCCTTAACAACAGCTTGAATTTCTTTCCAACTGGGTACTTTGATGTTGAAGTCAATGGTTGGTATAGGTGGATTAATGAGGTGTCTGCATTCGCCAAGGTCCTCATCCTGCATCGCTATAGGTGTCATGCAAATAGGCGTCTATCTCCTCTTTTGAGCAAGTGAGTTGGCCACTGCGCTTCTGGCCTAGCAGCTGTTTGGTAAACCTAAAAGGGTTTACAAGGAAGGCAGCTCGTCTTTTGGCTCTCTCCTTAGCCCGCCTCCTATGCCACTCTGCTCGGCGGAGGGTCAGCAGCTTCTTTCTGAGGATGCCCCGTAATTCTGCCAGCCCTGGCTTCATATCCTCGGTTGCCCCCTTGAACTGCCTCTTCAGGAGTCGGAGTTCCTGTCTCAGCTGTGCAATCTTCTCTGCCCTGCGGTTCTTGGAGTACTGGTTTGTAGCAGCGTGCTTCTCCGCCAAGCCAAATCTTTCGGTGGCGATGCTGGTTATCATGGTCGTCATTGTTTGGAGTTTCCTGTCTGCCATTCCCTTCATCGTAGCTTCCAGAATACCATCCACATCATCATCAAATTGCTGCCACTCACTCCCTTTGCTGGCTGGAGGCCACTTAACCCGCCGTTGGTGTTGTGTGTTGCCTGGTGCTTGGGCTTCCGGAACATGGAGGTTCTGAGCGCTGTGGGGTGACTCCGGGCTCGGCTCCTCCTGCGTCTCACCAAGGTCCTCTAGAGTGTGGAGGTTCTGGGCACTTTGGGATGTCTCCCGGCATAGTTCCTCCTGCATCACAACGAGGTAATTCCTTGCGCGCTGCTCTGGCTGCACTTTCACCAAACATCCCATTTTGGTCTGGTGGATCTTCAGACCTTGTGGGTTTTTGCAGCTCTTTCCACATATACAGATGGTGTTCGTCGTCGATTGTCCGTTTGCGTGGTTCGTTACCTGGTTGACCGTCCGTTCGGGGTGCTCATTCTCCCCCCCTCTCGGGCTCCCCTGGGGGTATTTTTCTCTGGGACTCTTCGTAGCTGTGTTTGGGTTCTTCCTCACAGAAGATGTGGGTCGGGTTGCTGGCCCTTCCTACCCCGGTTGCCGTCTCTCCGTGCTGTCCGCTGTCTCTCCAGCTGTTGCCACTCTGTTCTTGGTCGTCAACCAGCCTGTTCCTGGCAGTCACTGGCCTATCCAGACTAACATGATTGTTACAAGTTTAGTAGACTGATTTCAGATGATTGAGTCTCCAGCAAGAGTCTCCTTTCCTGCCAGTCCGGTTTTCTCCATTGTATTTTAAATTAATCAGATCACTGAGATTCTCACCTTTCAGCCTAGATGTTGAGTCGTTAGGTTGATTGGATTAGCTGTTGGAAAGACTTCCACCTTTTGTCTTTAATGGCTCTGGGATGGCCCTTGGAACCAGAGTTCCTGGCCAGTATCAGAATTTGAATAAGTTAATTTGCATGCTTTGTTCAGAGTCTCCGCCTTTATGTAAATCCCTCCCCCTTGGAATGTATATTTAACTACACTGTATACTGTTTGAGTTAGACTTTCAGACGAGTGTGCAAGACCGCAGCAACAGCACAGCTCATGTTCTTAATAAAGCAACCTTCTTAAGATACAATCTGAGTCTCCTGGTCTCTCTTCTGAGTTTCGTACACTTGAGAAGAAAAGGTTTACAACAATAGTTAGCTCAGGCCCTCTTCAACCTTGGAGAACCGCAGACCTAAATCTAGGAATCGTGTGACAACTATCTTGACTAATGGCGACATACTCTCCTATCTATCAATGTGTGGGAATTTGCTTAGACTTCTTAGCCAATTAGAAACTGCAACCTAAAGCAAGGATGTATGGCTTAGACCTTGGTGAATGGTATAATTGCTGTGATCTTTGTAACTGTAAGCAGGACGGCTTACAAACTCCTGGGTGAGTCTTGAAGCTGACTCCCGCTGGTGAAACTGCTGCAGCGGGCTGAGTCCGCTGGTCGCTGTGTCTGCTTGATTGCAGGAAGACACTTGTTCCGCTGCTCGTCTTGTTCACCGGCGAGAAGGCTTCTTCTCGCTTAAAGGGGTAGTTCACTTTCAAATGAAAATTAGCCCATGATTTGGTCACCCTCAAGCTTTCTTTTTTCAGATGAATACAATCTGAGTTATATTAAAAAATATCCTGGCTCTTCCCAGTTTTATAATGGCAGTGGATGGCAACCAACAAATTGAAGCTCAAAACGACTCGGTTACCAACGTAACCTCGGTTCCCTGAGAGGAGGGAACGAGTATTGCGTAAGTAGCTTACGCTATAGGAAAACTCCTTTTCTCAAGAAATATTGAAGTCTTTATGTAAAACGCATTGCAGCTGCACAGCATACAGCAGTGAGCGAGGCAGCTCGGTCATTGGCTGTGCTGCGGCAACAGCACGAACCTATGACGGGGCGACTCTGAACACGCTTCCAATGAGCGTGCTTCGTGCCCGCGCGCGTCAGAGCCCGCCAAGATGGGCGTGGCCAAGGACTATATATTGGGCGCCCCGTCGTTTGAGTTCTTTAGGTTCAATCGACTGAAGCGAACTGACCAAGCACAAGCACGGCAGTTTACGCAATACTCGTTCCCTCCTCTCAGGGAACCGAGGTTACGTTAGTAACCGAGTCGTTCCCTTTCGAGAGGTCTCTCCAATTGCGTAAGTAGCTTACGCTATGGAAACACCATGTAAAACGCCGTGCGTGCTGACTTCGCTCTATTATAGCCAGAGGCAGATGCCTGAGCCTTTAAGCAAAGTAATTATCCAACGAGCCGGCCGACGGCGGGCTTTATAAGGGACAATGTAGAACGGCCCAATGGGCGTCCAGTGGAAAACACACAAGCACATTTCTATGTACTGATATACATAAAAAACCCTCCAAGTCAGTCAGAGACGGACCCTAAGGGAGGAGATAATGCTCAGCATATACACACTCCAGCCTATACATAGTCAGACCGACAGTATGTTGGAATGCAATGAGGGGACCTGTAGGTTATAAAACCTGGTAAATGTTGACGGTGAGGCCCAGCCTGCTACCGCACAAATATCTTGAATGGGTATCCCACTCGTAGAGGCCATGCCTCTCGTAGAGTGAGCTCTGATGCCCAAGGGGCACTGAAGGCCCTTGGCTTCATAAGCCAGCGCTATAGCATCAACTATCCAGCGCGATATTCTCTGCTTTGAAACAGCGAGACCTTTGGTGCGGCCGCCAAAGCATACAAATAATTGCTCTGTCTGTCTGAACAGGGCAGAACGTTCCAAATATACTCTGAGCGCCCTGACTGGGCAGAGTAAGTTAGCGTCGCTTTCGTCTGCTGGAGACGATAGCGCGGCCAGAGATATCACCTGTGCTCTGAAGGGTGTAGAGAGCACCTTCGGAATATACCCGTGTTTTGGCCTAAGGACAACTCTGCTGTCGTTAGGTTCAAATTCCAGGCAGGTAGCGCTTGATGACAGCGCGTGCAGGTCGCCCACTCTCTTGACCGAGGCGAGAGCCAGCAAGAGTGCAGTTTTGAGCGAGAGCTGTTTAAGGTGCACAGTTCGGAGAGGTTCGAACGGGGCATTCTTGAGTGCTTCCAGGACCGTGGCCAGATCCCAGATCGCCACTGAGGGGGGGCGTGGGGGATTTATCCTCCTGGCGCCTCTCAGGAAGCGCACAACTAGGTAGTTTTTCCCTAGTGTGCGTCCTTCTACAGGATCGTGTGACGCCGCTATGGCAGCCACATATACTTTGAGCGTGGAGGGGGTGCGGCCTGCCTCCAACAGCTCTTGTAAGAAAACGAGCACGCTCGGTACCTCGCATGTCTCAGGATTCAGGTTCCTGGTTTCTCAGGTCTCGGCCAGACTTGGGCGAGCACGTCTGTGCTCTTCGAGAAGAAAAGAGGGCAGTGCGCATTTTCCTTGGAGGCAAAGAGGTCGACCTCTGCTCTGCCAAAGGTTTGCCATAACCACTGAATCGTCAGGGGGTGGAGAGACCATTCTCCTGGGAGAACTTTGTCTCTGGACAGCATGTCCGCTCCCTGGTTCAGGACACCTGGCACATGCGCTGCTCTCAGCGAGCGCAGATTGCCCAGGGACCATAGGATGAGTTCCCTGGCCATCGAGTGCAGGGAGCTCGACCTGAGTCCACCCTGGCGATTTATATATGAGACTACCGTCATGTTGTCCGTTCGGACCAGGACGTGCTCGTCTTTCAGGTACGGAAGCAGGGCTCTGAGAGCCAAAGCGACCGCTTTCAATTCCAGACAGTTTATATGTAGGCGCTTCTCCGGGTTTGACCACAAGCCGGAGACAGGCCTGCCCTTGTAAAGGGCCCCCCAACCTATTTTGGAGGCATCTGTCATGATCATTTTTCTCCTTGTGTTCACGCCCAAACTCACACAGGACTGATACCAGTCGACAGCTTTCCAGGGCATCAGGGCTTTTATGCAGCCGTGATTCGCTCTGATTAAAAAGTGGCCCGAGCGCCACGCGTGAGTGGGGACACGGCTTTTGAGCCAGCGTTGGAGAGGCCGCATGTGCAACAATCCTAGCTGGAGTACAGCTGATGCCGAGGCCATGAGACTGAGCATCCTTTGAAATCGCTTGACGGGGGCGCGCGTGCCCGCTCTGAACGATGTTGCAAGGCGCCGAATAGTGAGCGCGCGCTCTGATGAGAGGCGCGCCGTCATCTGCACTGAGTCTAGCACTATTCCCAGAAAAGAGATATTCTGGCTGGGAGATAGCATGCTCTTTGCAAAATTTATTCTTAGACCCAGGCATTCTAGATGGCTGATAATCCAAGACCTGTGTGTCATTAACTGATTCTCTGATTGTGCTAGGATTAGCCAATCGTCGAGATAATTCAGTATTCGCACTCCCCGCTGTCTCAGGGGGGAAAGTGCAGCATCCATACATTTTGTGAATGTACGGGGGGCCAATGATAGGCCGAATGGTAGTACTGTGTACTGGTATGACTGTCCCTCGAAAGCGAATCTCCGAAATGGCCTGTGATGAGGCGCTATCGGAATGTGAAAGTAAGCGTCTTTCAGATCCACTGATAGAAACCAATCCCCCGGGCGAACTTGCGCGAGGATATGTTTGGTCGTTAACATTCTGAACGAGCGAATCATTAAAGCTTTGTTCAGATGTCTGAGATCTAGGATGGGGCGGAGGCCACCATCCTTCTTCGGGACGAGAAAATAGCGGCTGTAAAAACCCGCCTCGCTGATAGAGGGAGGAACAGTTTCTATAGCGCCCTTTTCAATCAGTTTGAGCACCTCGGTGCGTAGAACATGTGAAACATCTTTTCTCACTTTCGTCTCGACCACCGCTGAGAAGCGGGGTGGTCTGCGAGCGAATTGAAGTGAGTAACCGTGTTTTATTATGTTCAAAACCTATTTCGGCATGTCGGGGATATTTTCCCAAGCTTTCGCTCGCATAGATATGGGCTGAATGCTGGCTGGGGGCGTGTCGCAGTGACGCATGGCTCCCGCCGCTGAGCAGCTTTGTTGAGTGCCGAGTGCAGGGGTGCGTGTGAGATTACAGGCACGCGCGCCACATCCGTAACGCTTGCAGCATGAGCTGGAGAAATGTTTAAGACTGTATGGACAGTGCTTATGGGTGGGGGTGCATAGACTGTGGTAGGCACGCGCGCCACTTTCATAAAACTTCCCTCTCGTGGCGGGGGGTTTTTGGTCATGTACACAGTGTTTGTGAGTAGGGGTGCGTGCATGACAGCGGGCACACGCGCTACCTTGATAGAATTTCCCGTTTTTACTGGGGAAGTGTTTATAACTGTGGGAACAGTGGTTATGTGTAGTGGTGCATACATGACAGTGGGCATACGATCTACATTCATGGGGCGTCCAGCCTGAGCTGGGGAAGCATTTGGCACTGCTTTGACAGTTTTGATATGTGGGAACGCGCACTTTAGTGTGGACACGTGACCCCTTAATGACACAGGCAGAAAATGACTCTTTATGTGATTTCTGTGTGTCGCCATTAAAACGGCGTTTGTTTGCAGGTGAGCGAGCCCTGCGGCTGGCCCATTGGCTGCTGTACAGACATTTCCAGCCGCCTGTAAGGGGCCTGGGTAATGCTTTAAACGTTTTGGAGAGAGTGGTCCGGCTTTTGCGAGACTCTCTCTTTTTCTCCCTATAGCTAGGAAGACTTACGAGGCTCCGGGTTCAGCACAATCTTGGGCCGAGGTCCCCGTCGCTCAGGCGGTTGCTTCCTGTTGGCAGAGCGCGAGCGGCGTCGGAAGTCAGTTTCAGGTCTGGGCTGAGAGACGGGAGGTGCCGTCTTGACTCGCTGCTGCTGAGGCGGCTTTTGCGAAGAGCTGGAGCGCTTGGGCAGGAAGTGACGCTAGCCTGCGAATCCTTCTGAGCTTCGGTGAAGCGCTCAGCGAACTCTTTCACCGCTGGTCCGAACAGGCCGCTTTGGGAGATAGGCGCGTCGAGGAATGACGCCTTATCTGCATCCTTCATTTCTGTTAGCGTCAGCCACAGATGGCGCTCAAGGACAGTCAGGTTAGCCATGGCACGGCCGATGGATTGGGCGGTGGCCTTTGTGGCTCGCAGGGCTATGTCAGTGGCGCTGCGCAGGTCCTTGAACGCCTCAGGATCAGGTCCAGACTCGTCCATGGTGCGGAGAAGTTTGGCCTGAAAGACTTGGAGGACAGCCATGGAGTGAAGCGCTGACGCAGCTTGGCCGGCGGCGGCGTATGCGCGACCGGCGAGAGCTGAGGTAGATCGGCAGGGCTTCGAGGGATGAGAAGCTTTGGCTTTCCATCCAGCGGTGGAGGGTGGGCACAGGTGGTTGGCCACAGCCTCCTCGAGGGGCGGAGTTCCCTCGTAGCCTCTTTCCTTCGCGCCGTCCACGGAGGAGAGCGACGAAGAGAAAGAAGGCTTCAGGCGAGCGGAGTGAGGGGCTTTCCACGACTTCGTGAGTTCGTCGTGAACTTCCGGGAAGAAAGGGGAGGGCCTTTGCCGAGGGGCCTGCCGGCGCCCCTGCAGGGACCACTCGTCCAGTCGGCTGCGGGCGGGTTCTTCGGCTGCGGGCGGGCGGGCCTGCGCGCGGGCCTTGGACAGGATGCGGACGATCTCCAAGTCCATGCTGGAGCCCACACTCGTGCCCGCTAATGTCGACGGCGCAGGGTCGAAGGAAGAGCCCGGCCAGTCGTCGGATGCAGCGTCAATGGAAAGGCTGTCATCCTTTTCGTCGTCATCCCCTGACGCGCCAAACGAGACGAGACCCATCGCTCTGCTGGAGGGGTGCTGGTCCGCCTGCGTGAACTGAACTGGCGGCGGGGAGTCCTCGGGTGGTGATGAAGCACGCGGGGATTGGCCCGGCATGACGTCACTACAATCCGCGTGCTCTGGCGGCCTCTGTGAGCGGCGCTTCTTCTTGCGCGGCTCAACTAGAGGGGATGGTAGCACGGTGGTGGCAGGCTCGTTCGCGGCGAAAGCGGCAAAGCGAGCGCGCAGCCGGTGAGGCCCAGGGAGTCACACTCGGGGCATCCGCCTTGAGTAAGGGCAGCCACTGCGTGGTCCAGACCCAGGCAGCGAGCGCAGATAATGTGACGATCCCCGTCCGGAAGAAGGCCTCGACACGAGGCACATTTGGAAGGCATTTGAAACAACGCCTTAATTTGCTCTTTTACTTGAGAAAAGTGTCGCGGGGGGCGAACACTTATAGCTTGTAAAAGGATATGGGGTGATGCGCGCCGGATGGCTTAGCAGAAGGCGTTTGAAGGCGCCGGCGTCTTCGTAGCAGTTCTGCTGTAGGCTTGTCGACGGCGGCGGCGAAAGACTCCAAAAATCCGGAGGATCCAGCGAAGAGAAGGTCTTTGCTGAAGGAGATTAAATCTAAAGAACTCAAACGACAGGGCGCCCAATATATAGTCCTTGGCCACGCCCATCTTGGCGGGCTCTGACGCGCGCGGGCGCGAAGCACGCTCATTGGAAGCGTGTTCAGAGTCGCCCCGTCATAGGTTCGTGCAGTTGCCGCAGCACAGCCAATGACCGAGCTGCCTCGCTCACTGCTGTATGCTGTGCAGCTGCAATGCGTTTTACATAAAGACTTCAATATTTCTCGAGAAAAGGAGTTTTCCCATAGCGTAAGCTACTTACGCAATAGGAGAGACCTCTCGAAAGGGAAACGTGCATCCATCCGTTATAAACAAACTCCAAATGGCTCCAGGGGGTTAATAAAGGCCTTTGAAGCAAAACAAGCCAGGATATATATATTTTTATATAACTCTGATTGTATTCGTCTGAAAGAAGAAAGCCCTATACACAGGGACGTGCACAGGGGGGTTGCTCAGGTTGCCAGGGCAACTGCCCATTGCCCTTCTCGACTCACGTTGCCCTTCCGAGGGGGAAAATAAATAAATAAATAAATAAATTGTCCAATAGATGCAGAATTTCACGTAGGCCTAGATAAAAAAAATCAAAACAAAAACAAAAAAATCGCAAAGCCTCATTCACTTCCATTCGGGCACTGAAAGTGAAAGTCAGTCGGTCAAGGGCAAAACTCTGTTTCCGTGGCTGCAGCGCTGCACGCGACCGGTGAAGCAGTCGATCCGTTTCCCTACCCGAATTCGTGTTCCCTAATCATAATACAAATCATGCGTAGTTGCCGAGTTACCATACGTACCAACAGAACTGAATACAAGTAAGAAGCACAACTGAATGTACGGGAAGCCAAAAGGTTAAAAAAGGATTGTATTTTTTCCCGAAATCTAAGCGTTTATTTATTTATTTTATTAGAAGTGAGTTTTCCCCCATCTGTCAATTCAATCCAGATTATTTATTTTCAAATTTAAAAAAATACAGAATAAAAAAATAAATAATAATTAAAAAAACAATAAACAATAATATGAGGAACTCTTTTTCTCATGTGTATTTTGGTGGCATTTAACATACTGTTAATAAATTTTTTTATACGGTTTACAAAGTTGTATATCATAAACCTGTCATCTCTGACGTTTTGCAATCTTTATAAATAAGACCATAATATGAGGCATTGAGTTTGGACATAAACACGGTCAGATAAGGCAATTTGTATTCGCAAAATTCAACTGAATATATTCCGACAGACATAATACAAAAAATATGAACAAGTGCAAGATTAATTCAATTCACAGAAATATTACTGGAGTGTGAGACTATTTTATTATGCTGCAGTGTAGCAAGACAATTAAATGTTTTTTTTTTGTTTGTTTTTTTGTTGTTGTTAAAATGGCCCCTAATAGACGGCTTTTCCTTTGAAGCTTTGCATGTTGTTTAGTATGTAAATTTGGAGAAAACTATCAGTGACTTGATAGGATATTGATAGAGATATTGATGTAGGGATTTTCATGACTCAAGTCATATTTTTCTGTGTTATTATTAGTAGTAGTTAAGGTGATTGCTGTATTTCAGTTTTTTACTTCTTTGTGTATACACTCACCGGCCACTTTATTAGGTACACCTGTCCAACTGCTCGTTAACACTTAATTTCTAAGCAGCCAATCACATGGCGGCAACTCAGTGCATTTAGGCATGTAGACATGGTCAAGACAATCTCCTGCAGTTCAAACCGAGCATCAGTATGGGGAAGAAAGGTGATTTGAGTGACTTTGAACGTGGCATGATTGTTGGTGCCAGAAGGGCTGGTCTGAGTATTTCAGAAACTGCTAATCTACTGGGATTTTCACGCACAACCATCTCTAGGGTTTACAGAGAATGGTCCGAAAAAGAAAAAACATCCAGTGAGCGGCAGTTCTGTGGGCGGAAATGCCTTGTTGATGCCAGAGGTCAGAGGAGAATGGCCAGACTGGTTCGAGCTGATAGAAGGGCAACAGTGACTCAAATAACCACCCGTTACAACCAAGGTGGGCAGAAGAGCATCTCTGAACGCACAGTACGTCGAACTTTGAGGCAGATGGGCTACAGCAGCAGAAGACCACACCGGGTGCCACTCCTTTCAGCTAAGAACAGGAAACTGAGGCTACAATTTGCACAAGCTCATCGAAATTGGACAATAGAAGATTGGAAAAACGTTGCCTGGTCTGATGAGTCTCGATTTCTGCTGCGACATTCGGATGGTAGGGTCAGAATTTGGCGTCTACAACATGAAAGCATGGATCCATCCTGCCTTGTATCAACGGTTCAGGCTGGTGGTGGTGGTGTCATGGTGTGGGGAATATTTTCTTGGCACTCTTTGGGCCCCTTGGTACCAATTGAGCATCGTTGCAACGCCACAGCCTACCTGAGTATTGTTGCTGACCATGTCCATCCCTTTATGACCACAATGTACCCAACTTCTGATGGCTACTTTCAGCAGGATAATGCGCCATGTCATAAAGCTGGAATCATCTCAGACTGGTTTCTTGAACATGACAATGAGTTCGCTGTACTCAAATGGCCTCCACAGTCACCAGATCTCAATCCAATAGAGCATCTTTGGGATGTGGTGGAACGGGAGATTCGCATCATGGATGTGCAGCCGACAAATCTGCGGCAACTGTGTGATGCCATCATGTCAATATGGACCAAACTCCCTGAGGAATGCTTCCAGCACCTTGTTGAATCTATGCCACGAAGAATTGAGGCAGTTCTGAAGGCAAAAGGGGGTCCAACCCGTTACTAGCATGGGGTACCTAATAAAGTGGCCGGTGAGTGTATATATTTTAATAAAGACCCTGTTATTCTCAGTCCTTCATATAGCCCGTGAGTTGTTTTTTTTTTGTGGGGGGGGGGGGGTCAGAGCAACTGCCTCTCAAAATTCCTGTGCACGTCCCTGCCTATACAATATTAATCTATCTCTTAAACTGTCAATAAACACTGAGGGCTACAAATAAAATTGTAATGTGAGATATCCCTAATTAGAATTATGCCTACTATCAATTATAGATATCTTTAATTACAATTTATACTAGTAAAAATATTTTCCAATGGAAGTCAATGGAAGAATATAACTATAATCAAAATAGAATTGTAGATATCTCGAATGTATATTATGAATAGTTTAAAAAACAAAAAAACATTGTAGATATCTTCAATGCATATTATGATTAGTCATAATCACATTGTACATATTAATTCCAATCACGACGAGTCAAAATTGGAGAAGAGATATCTAGAATTGGAATTTGGACTAGTCATAACTAAATCAATGCTAAAACGCCTTGCCATATTTAGACTAGTCAAAACGTATCTCGACTTTAATTTCTGACTAATCCAATAAGAATGGCAGATATCTCATAATCATTTTGACTATAGTCAAATTATAATTAAATTAGGACTATACGAAATACAATTGTAGCTATCTAAAATATATTTATGGATGGTCAAAGCATAAATGCAAAGCCTGTCTACGGAAAGCCTGGCCACTCCCTATTAAGTCCTATTGTACCGAATTTTGGTTGTAGTTCCACCAGAGTTCCACTGGGGGCGATCGTCCGAGTGCAGAATGAATGGGAGTCTATGGAGCTAAACAGCTAAATTTGTCTCTTTCACCCGATTGCCATTGAGAAATCTCAGATTTGAATGTAGGTTTTGCAAGTTCAACATGGGTTATAGGTCGAAAGTTGAATGAACGAGTACTTATGTCCTTTCGATTTCTTACAGGAGGAGTTGTTGTTGCCCATAACACGCTAGCATTCTGCTAATGGACGCTGATTGTATGACGTCATTGACCTTTTAAAAGACTTTTTAAAGCAAATAGGTGACTCTAAAAAATCTAACACCCAGCAATCTGTAATTTCTTTGCACCTCCTTTCGAAAACAACATTCAAATTACTAGACAAAAAAATATATCCTGAGAAAAGCGGATTTTGAGGGGTATAGCTCCGTAGAGCTCCATTCATTCTGCACTCGTCCTGTGAGCGCCCTCATATGGAATCAGAGTGGAACTGCAACCAGTTCAGAACCCGGAAGTTTACTGAGAGTGGAAGTTCTCGCCATATTATGCCAAGTTCAGACTGCACGATTTTAGCCCCGATTTTGGCTCGGCGACAGGTTTTGAGAAATCGCCGACAAATGCCCGAAATCACAGGTAAATCGGTGCTCGTTCACGCGAGTGACAATCATGCAGTGTGAATGAGCAAAGACGCGATCTGAAAGAATCGCCGACGAGTCGCCGACACCCGTGAGATATTTGGCATGCTAAATATCTGGACCTGTCGGCGATTCAAAATCCTGCTGTGTGAAAAGTGTTCTGACTGAAAACTACATCGGCGATGACCGACAGCCAATGAGAGAGCAAGATACAGGACAGCGGGGAGTTCGGGAGGAGTTATAGACCAGAATATCAGTATTTTAATAGATATATTTACAATTATATCAAACAGAAACAAAGTAGCCTACATATTGCTTGACCAGCAGCACATTGCAAAATTATTTCTTTACCCTCAACTCTCTTTGTTGAACACACAATCCTTGCTCAGAGCTCAACAAGTTGATCTCTCTCCCCAACCATTTCCTCCTGCATAATCTTATTTTTTTTCTCCTTTTCGCTGCAAATCAGCTCACAGATTGGGATCGCAAGCTTCTTGCAGGCTATAATTTTTAATAACAATTTGAGTCTCGCGCGAGAACTCCGGTCTCACGCACGCGTGATCTTGCGTTATTTTCTTATCACTTCGCGCGTGTGTTTGGTTGTGAAACGTAGTTTGCGTGTCAAACAGTTGTCGGCGATTCTTCCTCTTGTAAAGTCATGCAGTGTGAAACCTCCTGTCGCCGATCCATCGTTCAGTGTGAACACAGCAGCGACTGAATGCTGGCCAAGATAGTCATGCAGTGTGAAAAGAACAGTGACCCGACTACTTTGAAAATCGTGCAGTCTGAACTCGGCATTAGACTGCCGTAGGCGTCTATTTCTTGATGGTTGACGCAGAGTAAACTGAGCCAATAAGAGGAAAGTTTTACTCTCATGTGACTTGAATAAACACACTATGGTGCGTTTTAAAAGTTGTTGCCTTGTGAAAGCTTACAGAACCAAGAAGAAAATGCAACATTATTGTAACAATTGTTGAATATATATACATATATATTGTAAGTCCCTGTTTCGTGATCTAGTCTGAAAACGCCCCTCGGTTCATTATTTTTGCGCACATATACCAAAGGATACGGCAGAAAACACTAAACACTGCACACGTGTTGTAGTGTCCACACCCTAAGTGCGTGCTGGAGCTCACAAACTTCAGCCGAACTTTGAAGACTCTAGCAGACTGAACACTTCAACTGTCGTTTACTGCCGTTTTCTTGTGGGGCGAGGAATAACTTTAGTTAACTTGTAATATCATTGATGAAGATTCTTGGTGACGTTCGTGTTTGCATTGCTTAAATAGTTTGCTATTTCTTTGTGAACAACAAACAGCGTAGAACAATGATTTTAGAGAGGATATCTCCAAGAATATGCTCTTTATTAATGCACAGGGTAAGTGTTGTGTAGTATTGTGCATATAATTCTTAATATGCTTTTGTTGCTGTTTTAGCACATGTACGTTTTTGACAGTGATTGTTAGAAACATTTATGAAATATAAAACATTTATTTAAGAATAGATCTCTTTTCTACAGAGTAGAGGGGGTTTACAAAATGTATAAGGGAAGTGACTCGTAAGTATATTTGAAGTGAAAACTTCAGCTCCTCACTTTAAGTCATTATGTGTCACGTTCGTCAGGCCGTGCTGAGACAGGCCCACTCGTCGGTTCCGCCGCAGTCGGTGCCTCCGCTTGGCCAGACGCTGCAGCGCTACTTGAGTGCTTTGGAGCCGCTCTTACCCGCAGATGAGCTCGAACACACCCACAGGATCGTGCAGAAGTTTGGATGCTCTGGAGGTCTTGGCGAAAAACTGCAGAGAGAGCTGATCAAACGAGCAAAGCTTTCACACAACTGGGTGAGAATAGCACTAGTGACACAATTTAGTCCTCTGGGGCCGTATTCACAAAGAATTTTAAGGCTAAAAGTAGCTCCTAACTGGTGAATTTAGGAGCAACTCCAAAAAATAATGGGCGTGTCACTCCTAACTTTAGGACTCCTAATTTTTTTCACTAAGAGTAATTCACAAAGCATTTTAGCCCTAAAAGTAGCACCTAAGTCTGGGACAGCTTAAAAGAAGTCGAGAGGACTCCTAACTCACTAAGACCTATTCACAAAGTCGTCCGCGAGACAAGCGAGAATACTGCATTGATCTGCAAACAGATCCTCCCATGTCTCACGCTTAGTTTTGCTTGATATCTCAGTGCCAAATTTCCCTTTTATTATGTTTTTTTTTCTTTTTCTAGCACCAACTGGGCCAGCAGCAGTAACTGATCCTGCGTCCAGTTGGGCTTTCTTTTCCGTTTTGGCGAGTTCATAATCCACCGTCATTCAACCATAGGCGTCGTTTACGGGCGGGACGGGACGGGTCGGGTGGGACATGTCCCCACCACTTTTGAAACATCTCGCGGCACAGATGTACCAATACAAATAAAAAATCTCCAGTTAACTAGCAGAGAGCATTCGTTTCGTTCGTTTGTTGAATAAGAGGCGATGTAGCGCTGAAATGTGTTGTTTTTTTAATCAAGTGATGATGTGCTCGTTGCCGCTGCAGACAGATAAAATTGAGTGGCGCGGATACGGTGTTCTCTTGAGGCTCGCGCACGATGAATGATTCAACTATTACATTACTTCAATAGGAGCAACATTTCCTTGCTTTAAGTAGTCTATTTAGGCTAATAGGATGTCAATTAACCAAGCAAGTGTTAATGCAAGTGTCGTTTTTCATTAGTAGGCAAGTGGCGGTTTTCATTAGGGTACCCAGACAGCATTTACATCTGTGCCAGGTCCGTTTTCGAATCAGCAGATCCGCGCAGCAGTCGCACTCAATATGCAGATCTGCACCAACTCTGCGCCAGACTTGTCTGTAGCTTCGACTGTGACAGTGCGCCCGGCGGGTGCGGCGCCGATCCGGGGCAGCTGCGCAGACCATACGCGCCACAACTGAATTGAGTCCGCCCGGCGGGTGTGGGCCGGATCCGCGCGAGTTGCGCAGACCATACCCGGCGGGTGTGGGCCGGATCCGCGCGAGTAGCGTAGACCATACGCGCCACAATTGAATTGAGTCCGCCCGGCGGGTGTGGAACGGATCCGCGCGAGCTGCGCATACCGGACGCGCGGGCGCCACCCCGCATAAGCCCGCTGACAAGAGTGGAAGGCTGGAAGGCTTCAGGCTGCACCATCTTTGCTATTGGTAAGTGAATTATACAAGTATAATTTAGTAAGTACATTATAAAAGTAAACTGGTGTTGATGTCATGTTAGTCTGTTACATAATTATATTAAAAATAAAAGTTTACAAATGTTTACACTGACATTCTGACAACCTGAGACGTTAAGCTGGGTAGTGCTAACGTAGTTAGCCTAGGCCGTTAGTTGGTAGTAGCTATAGATTATTTTAAACATCCACAACTAATAGTGAACATAGGCTCTAAGGCTGAATCGGCGATATTTGCTTATTATTCACCAAAATTGCTGAATATCGTGTCCATTGTGTGTTAAAATCGTATAGCCATAGCCATAACTTACTCGTTACCAGCGGTGACCGCTGCTGCAACAATAACAAATGAATGACTTCCCAGTTCCCACGTCCAAAAATACATTAAACTAGTTCAACGTCAGTAACGTATATCAATTCTCACTGTATTATACCGGCTGGAGAGCGACATATATGTCGATACGTTAGCTATCAAACTACCTTACCTGCAAATTATTAATGTTGAGCTGTTTGTGAAATAACTTTAGGCTAAAGCGGTTTTTAATTTCCATTGACTGATTATTGCAGTGTTCGGACATATTATTTATAGGCCGTTAATAACTTAATTAGGCCTACACTTCATTGTATAATCGACCTAAATGTTTTAAGATAATTTTCAGCCTAAGCAAGCTTAGCCTAATATTATTATACTCGCAGCGTGTCTGTTATGCGCAGTTAAATTATTGCGTGGCAAATTAATTATAATAGCCTATCAATTTAACAATAAAAGAAGGCCTTCCCTATTAATAATAACAATAATAGTAGTAATACAGTCATAATTTAATAGCCTACATAAATTGGAAATGCTAAATCCTCTTAAGGCGATCAAGACACGGCAGGCAAAAACATCGTAAAAAATATATTTTTCTTCTCAATACGTTCAAAATTATTTTTCCATTGGCATTGCGTTCACATATTAGATGGAGAAATAATTACAGAGGGATTTATGGATATCTTATTATCCTGTAGCTAAATCAGAATATAGGCCTGTCAAAAACCTTAAAGTTTTTTTCGCCATGTTTTTTGGAATAAAATGTTATCAGACTAGGAAGAATATATTTACAAATCCCGTTTTCACATTGGAGCTGTGAGTGTAAATGTTCACGTACAAGTATGAATATTTATTGTAGGCTACAAGTTCTCAAATTCACATAGGCCTATACTCTCGAGTCTTGATACTCTTTTACCTAATACCACTCCACACCACTTTAGTCACATTTATTATTTTGTGCAAGCATTTTACTATAATGTCATGTAATAAAGACTTTGAATATTGAATCTAATATTTACTCTGTTTCTTTGCTTTGTGTGTTTTTTGTACGTCTTACAGGAGCAGTGTGAGGAAGAATCGCATGTCTGACAAAGCCATCGACACCGAGATAAACCAAGTACACCATCGTCGTGCCCGGTCACACCCAACTAATGAACAATAAATGACATGAGAGTGCAGTGTTCACATTAGGGGGTTTTTTTTATCTTATTTTATTTTATATTGGTTTGTATTGCCTTTTTAAAATAAAAACGTTGTTTGAAAATTACAAATTGTCTGGGTGTTTGTGCCTTAATTGTCTGATAGCCTAAATATGAATCACAGACCAGGGCCAGATGAGCCCCAGATGTAAAATATGAGTCACGGATCTGGGCCAGATCTGCACCACATGTCATGGCATTAATAACTGTACTGGGCCAGTGCTGGCCCAGATCCGTCTCTGATCCGTAATTCCAACCTGTTCCGGTATTGGGCCGTTGGAAAGAATGAGCCCGGCCCAGGTCCGTTTAGCGGATCTGCGCCAAATGCTAATGAAGACCTGGCCCAAATCTGGCCCAAATACATTTTGCTGTCTGGGGTATTAGGCTACCTTGATTTAATTTGATTTAATTCACGACTTTTCTCTCTCTCTGCCTTTTTAGAATTACACTTCACTGGGGCCTGCACAAACATGTCATTATTATATATGCATTTCGATGACATTACTATTATTATTTTGTGTAGGACACAGACATATTTAGATGTCGTAATTCCATGATTTGTTGCGTCTGTGTTCCGCATGATGGCCCTGTCAACTAACAACCAATCACCGTGATCATTGCGAGGAAGCTCGTGCATGAGAATTGACGTCATCCATAGCAACGAAGACTCACTCTTAGTTTAGGAGTTGTCATTTTTCCTTACTAAGAGTAGGTCTGAAAGGTGTTGTGAATAACTTTTAAGAGAAAACTCCTATCTAAAATATTTTAGTGCGATTTAGGAGTACTCCTAGTGATAAGATAAAATTCTTTGTGAATACGGCCCCAGGGCTTCTTCGTTTAGGAGTTACACTTAGCTTCCTTTCGGTCAAAAAAGTAAATAAAAAAAAAAAATTCCCCCCAGGAAATCCAATCAAATATATTTTTGTTCAGTAAAATTTTCTCCTTATTTAGAATTTTTAAAGATTTGTATGATACTTTGCATTAATTATATAATTTTTATGAGCAATTTTTCTCCCATTAGAATTAATATATTATTTATATTTTTTATGATTTTTTTTTTTTTCAATAAATGCAACATTTCCTATCAAAATAGTGCAGGCTGCAGGCAAAAAAAATTTCAAGTGAGAAGACCGCCATCCAGTGGGTTTAAAAATGTGTAATGTCCTTAACCGCCTGTAGGCTGCCTATAGTTTCCTATATAAATACATAGAAAGGCTTTTTGATTCCTATTGTTGTTTTAGACATGATTTCTCTATCTTACTCGTTTTTTTTTTATTTAGATATTAGTGTTTCCTTTAGGATTTTTTTTAGCAGTGGGGGCAGGTCTGTCCCATATAGGGATGGGTATCGTTAAGGTTTTAACGGTATTACTACTCTTACCGATACTGCTTATCGATCCGGTACTTTAACGGTATTCTTATCAGTTTTTTTGTTATATTAAAAAAATATATTTAGAACATAATTAATATTGCTTTATATTTTGAAATGCAAAATAAAAAGCAATGCTTAACAAAACAAATTAATCATGTATGTTATGCAGAAGGGTTTTATCTACAGAAGACATAGGACACCAAAAACAAAAGTACAAACGCATGGTCAAACAAAAAGTATACAATAAAACGAATATACAAATTATATACCCAGTGCTTTAATTTCAGTAATGTCGACATTACTGTGCAGGTGAGTAATATGGGCTAAAAAGACATCTAATAAAGTAATCAAATGTAAAATAACACTGCATAGTTTATCATAGATAGATTAAAGCTTATAAAAGCCAAAAATTATTCATTCATGAGCTGCGACTGATTTTCTCTTTAGCTTTTGTTGTTTGATTCACATTAATGGAGTAATCGTCAGCACTTTTAGACCGCTGCCTCTTTAAGACCAAATGCAGATCTAATCATTATTAAGCCTACATCATATTTTCTCCCAACTATTTACGCCCATTTAAGACATACACTGTTTTTAAATGAATAAACTGTTTAAGTGAATCTCCAAGACGGTCATTTTGACACATGTTTGTGTATATTTGATCGTATAGACGCGCACACGAAGCCCAAAGTAGGCTACGTTGCTTGTCTCGTTGCGGTGTGTTTCGGAGCGCACAGCGTTTGGAACAGCGTCTATTGTGTCAATTTTGGTGCTTTTAATAGTTTTTTATTATCAAACGCGTCCCGCAGTTTAGCAACAGTAGAGACTGCATTTTACAACAATCACAGATTGTGCTGATTCTGACGTTACGTTTGGGTTTTAGGGAGAAATGACAGCGCACCGCTGTGAAAGGAAGTTGCGCTAGACAGAATGCGGCTTTAGTTTTTTATGGTTTTACCTCAAATATCTTATTTTTTATAATCATTGGAAGCCAAAATCGAAATCTAAAATAAAATGTGTTTAATATCAAAGAGCTAAAGTGTAACCATACGTTTGATTGTTTAGTTCGCCTCATCGTCACTCATTAGGCAGAGCTGTTGTGTTGTGCGTGCCGTGGCTCCGCGTGAAAGACCGCGGTCTCTCTCTCTCACACACATACACACACTCTCTCTCTCTCTCTCTCTTTAGCAAAAATGCATCACAGACACGGTTCAATATTATCATATAGAAGTGGCTGGCGAGATTAAATTAGCAAGATAATGTCTTAATAGCAATAATAAATAGCATGTGTGTACTTTCTTAATTTCTCCAGTACCGACAGCAAAACCGATAATGTCGGAGCTTATCGATCCAGCGGTCTTTCAAAATTCAGCACCGGGGCCCGTTTAATACCGGGTTTCGGTACCCATCCCTACCTATTAGGTTAAAATAAGAGCAAACACAATTATTTGTGTGTGGTGTGTGTGTGTGTGCGCGTGTGCATTTGAGTGAGAAAGAGTATCTTTTTTTTTTCTTTCATTTTTTGATTTTATGGGGGGGGGGGGGGGGGGGGGGTCTTGATGTAGACCACTCTTGATGTTTTAGAGTGTCACCCCTTCATTGCTGTACACTTTTTTTTTTTTTTCAGTGGCTGATCTGTCGTTTGTACCACCAAAAGTTTTCCTATTTATTCGTATTTACCATTAATTTCCTATGTCGGTCATTTTTGACTGGAAGGAAGCTAAGTGTGACTATTTTTTTACGAACATATCAGAATCATCTCCTTTATTTTTTTTGTTTTTTTTGCTAGCTAAATATCATAGGATCATTCTGTCTCAACTCAACCAGAGGTTCCCTTCTGTTGTGATCTTCTTTTTCTTTGTAGAAAAGTTAGAAGCTCAAGACCGGAGACGGAGGAAGTTTTCCCAAGCAGAAGTTATTTTATTGCTTGTCGCTGCAGTCATACCAACATCGTCTGACTAAGATAATTTTACATTCTTAGTTTATACTTTTCAAAGAGGGCGGGATTACCTAAAGGAGGAGTCATTCTGAACAATGCATGTAAATGATTCAGCTGTTTACCTGAGTTCATCAGGATGACAGTGTCAGGCCTGATGATGATCCAATCAGCCTGATCAGATCACTCAAACATTAACACTATCATAGAGACAAAAGGCCCAGCTGTACTCAGAGAAGTGACCAAAGGTTATAGTCATAGTGTGCACTTTCCCAGTTAAAAATACTGTTAAACCTTTATGAAACATTTAATAAATTTGTATTCCTTCAGTACCCTCTTTGGGAGTTCTAAATAACTCCCACACTATATACAAATTTAAACACTTAAAAATTCCTTCTTGCAACTTGTGATTGTTACAGGCACATAGCTTGCTCTGTGTGGATGTTTCTTCAATTGCATACTGACACAGAAACAAAACATGCAATTAGGGTCCGTGAAATTCTTACGGAAGAATTAACTTCAGTCATCTGGGGTCTTGCTGAAAGCTCAAGACTGTCTTTGTGCACAAGTGAGTCATGGAATGCAGCCATCTTCGGGTGTGGCCTGCAACGTTCTTTCCAGCAAACAAGGATTCTGGAGTATCTACATTTTGTGCGATGTCCTGATGGTTAGTAGTAGTACGACAATCTTGATCATGTTGATGGATAACTGAAGGTTCCATAAGTCGGTCTCTGCGTTGTGTATTTTTTCTTTTCTTTATCCTTTTGTGATAGTTGGCAGTGGGTCTCGTTGTTTTCTAGAGGTTGTGGCTTCATACACCGGTTAGGAGGTCGTGCATATGGGTCTCTGGTAGAGCCCGACCGATATATCGGCCGATGTTAGGCATTTTCCTAACTATCGGTATCGGCATTTATAATGGCCGATAAATTAATATTTTTAAAAAATGCGGGGGCGTGATTCATGTAAGGGTGGCGCAGCCAATAAAGCACCTGAAAGCTGTCACAGATAACTGGCAAACCTAATGATTATGAATACATCAAATATAGCAAGGAGACATTTTAAATATTTATTAATAAACAAGTGTTTTCAGTAAGATGAAGTTGACGACGCTGACTCGCGATCTTCAGTGAACACGCCAGAGAGAAATGCACATTTCATACGGATTACATACGCAGAGAGCAGTCTGTCTTTCGTTGTCTTTCGTTTTGAATTGTTCTGTTTAAAACTAGACATTTCAATAGAGATATATTTATCAGGTCTATACGTTGAGTTTCGGTTCATTTGAGACGAGCTACAGTTCACGCGCCGGCGCCTCCGTGTCGAGATTATCTATCGTCTGCTATATTTACTTATTAAATCCAGGCAATTGGTTGATGAAACATTGATTCAAATTAAGATATAATTAATACAAAACGAAATTCACTGTAATGAAAGGCTTTTTGTGCTTTCTGTTTGAGGTCTCTGTGAAAGTTTTAAAGCACTTTAGTGCCGCTTTCAGAGCTTGTCACGTCCGTAACATTGTTTTTTCCTCATAAATGCGAACACGAAAAATAAAATAAAATAAATATTTTATGTTCTGTTGAGAGCCAAACCTCCTTCATCCGGTGGGTATTAGCCTATTACTTTTGATTTGCACAGTGTAATTCACTGAATTGATTTCTCTACTACCAGCCTCTGTCACGTGTTGTGTGAGCTTGTGACTACTGCAAGCGCGCAGCTGAGAAGTCCTGATTATATTGTCTGCTATATTTACTACTTATTTATTAAATCCAGGCAATTGGTTGATGAAACATTGATTAAAATGCGTTGCGCGAGCGACAAATCTCCGACAGTAAACTGATGCCTCATTCTGCTTTGTAACGGGCGCTGTTTCGCGTCTGTAAACGGCTGGTGCGACGCGAGCAATAACGGCCGCATCCGGTGTAGACACAGTGTTAAAGCTCATTCTGCCTATAACGCTACGCTACAACATCAAGCAATATTCCAATAATTTATATAATTATAACACTTTATATAGGGCCATTTTGCATTAAGAGGATAGTTTCACGTTTACATTTTGCTTACAAATTATTTAAAATAGTATTAAAGTACCGTTATGTAATTAAAAATGTTTTTGTTTTGTTTTATTAATTAACAGTATTAACGTTTATATATTTATTCTGTTATACTCTGTATTCTATATACAGTACCCATCAAAAGTTTGTACACACCAATATGAAAGTGTGTCCAAACTTTTGACTGGTACTGTACTATAATACACAAAGAATATTGCTACTGTATTGTAATATACACAAATAATATCGATATATCCGATATATCAGTATTTTTTTTACTCCCTAATATCGGTATCGGCATCGGCCCCCAAAAATCCATATCGGTCGGGCTCTAGTCTCTGGTAAGCCATCAAGTGGTATCTGCACAAAGGAAGACAGAAAACAAAAGACAGGAGAGCAGTATTGGTTCAAACACTAGGGTTGTAAACTTTTCAGAGTGCTATTTCTTAATTATTTTGACACCTAAAGAAACAGTGAAGTGAGGATGGACTAATGGATGGGGAGGCCTATGAGGGAGTCTTCGCTGCAAGGGTTGGCCCCCGATTGCCTATTGCATTTCAGTTCTTCCCTGGGTTCCTCACTGATTCGTGTGTCCTATCCTATCCCTGTTGGTGTGTATGTAAGCGTAACACAATCGTGATTAATTTCTCCTTTATCCTCCAACAAAAAATTCTGTCATTTGCAGACATCATACATGAGGATGGAACAATGTTCGGTAGAGATGCACCGATTGACCGGCTCGTGACCGGAACCGGCCGATTTTCACGTGATCGGCCATGACCGGCGATCGGCCGGTCAGTCTGACATATGCCGATTTTATGCCGGTCAAATGCACTCGGGCGCCGCATGATTAACATTGCGCAACATCAGCATCACACATGCACACGGAACGCACATGTAGGAAACCTCGTGAATTAGGCCGTTCAGACCGCAAGCGCGTATTTTTTTGTCGGCGTGCATGTTAATCAATGAGTGCATTCACACCGGGAGCGGGAGCAGCGCGTGAGCGTCAAGCAGAAGCGTCGCGTGAGCAGCAGTGAAACGTTTCCGCGCCGAGTCTAGTATTAGCTGCACAGCTCACGCTCAATTAAAGTGAAAGCACACTTTTGATGGACAAAATAGCCTAAATATGATTTCACACAAAAAGTGCACAAAATGCACAGAATTTACGTGTTTTACCAAGAACTGGAGTAGGCTATGTCAGAAAAGAAAACGTAGACTCAAAAATATTTATAGAACATGATGAACCCATTTAAAATTTAAACCCATTATTCAGTTTGTACAAGTGATCGATTGCAATAGGCCTGTGTGTGTGTTTTGAGAAATATCTTTATACTGCAAGGCTTGTTTATAAAAACATTTTTTATATATTATTTTATTGCATTACCTGTTTTCATACAGATGTTTAGTTTGCTAAATATATATATAAAAAAAAAAGAATATTGGATGTGAAAAGGAAATGGTTCTTCCATAACACTGCACTTTAGATGTGTGTGAGTTTCCCACACCAGGGGTAATTTATATAGTTCTATTTTATAGCGATTATCTGTTAAAAACATTATGTTCTATGCAAATTGTAAAATGTTCTATTAAAGAAAAGCTAGAAAATAAATATTTGTGTGTGCTGTAAAGTGGTTAGAAAAAATGAAATCGGAATCGGCTAAAATCGGTATCGGCAGGTCAAACTCAATGAAAATCGGAAATCGGAATTGGCCTAGAAAATTGTAATCGGTGCATCTCTAATGTTCGGCATTATTGTGGACACTGCATGAGGGCATTTTACGTTTACAGTCTGACCTAACACTATTACTGATGAAAGGACAGTGCTGTAGAATAACATTTAAGGCTGTGAGTTTACTTAACCAGTGTCCCCCCAAAGGAAAACTGAGACAGTCACTTTCCTTTTGTTCTATTAAACAAACATAAGTCTTTCCTCTTTGTCGTAAGTTACTTTGGAAATTAAGCACTCGCAGCCTAAATGGGCTAGCACCTAAAAAAGCTGCCCAACGCGCTTAATGACGAGGGGAGGGGCTGCTTCAGAGCAGCCAGCAGGCTGAGAATTAGCTGAGTGACATTGTTCACTTCTCTTGCATTTTTTCTGTTTTTCCTGCATTCTTTTCTCCAATGCCCAGGCTTACCACAGTAATAACAACTTCCCTCTTTCTTAGGACATTTACGTTTCTGTTGGTTCTCTGTTGACCTTAAAGGAGGCTGCTGCAATTTTTACTCTTGTTTTGACATCAGAGTCTCTTTCCCAAATAGCTAACCTGTCTAGGTTACTTTGCAGGGTTCTAGTGGACCATGTGAGGTCTAATGCCTGGTTCAGATTACACGATTTTAGCCCGATTTTGGCACGATCCGTTTGACGTAGGGTGTCGTGGGGATTCGTAAACGACAACGGGCGTCGGGACGCAAGATTCGATCGTATCATCTCGTATAGTGTGTCATAGTGGGCGACAACCTACGTCGCGTCTGCGATGCTTCACGACATCACGACAAAAAGACTAGCATGTTTAATTTTTTCAACGGTCGTCCACGACGGGTTCCGTCACATGTATGAGGTTAACAGTCTGTTTTTGTAATATGTTATCGCTGTGGCAAGCTAGCAACATTATTTTACTTGTACTACTGGCTAAAAGTAAAAATATTTTACCTCAAGTTCTCTTTGGAGCATTGACAGTTATTTTTTTCCACATCTATGTTGATTATGGAAAGTGACAGCATGAGTAAGATATGATGTGCAATATATCGAGAGACATGGTCAGACATAATTTTGGCCACATAATTAAGTTTGGTCTTGTAAAGCCTTTCTTAAAGTGAATTTCGTTTTGTATAAATTATATCTTAATTTTAATATTTTTTTCATAAACAAATTGCCCGGATTTAATAAATAAGAAGTAAATATACAATTATAATCATGACATGGAGGCGCGGGCGCCGTCCCAGCACGTGAACTGGAGCGCGTCTCATCATAAATTAACCAAGACTCAGCGCATGCCTCACTGTCCTCACATAGCCTATGCAAAATATTATCTAGGCTATATAGAAAGCTTGAAATGTCTTTAAACGAAACAATTAAAACGAAAATAAACAGGATACTCTCTGATTATGTAATCCATAGGCCTACGTGCATTTCTCTCTATGGCGCGTGCACTAGATGCTGCTTGTCAATTTCATCTTTGCAGACACTGACACAGAAAACAGTTTATTAATACAAATAAAATAAAAATTGCGATATTTTTTTTTTTAATAAATGTATTTAATTTCGCCCCATACTGTCCTCCTCGAGCAATCCAGGAACGTGTCCATTGTCTGGTTTTCTTTCTTTTTTTTAAACGTTTTTCTGAACACAGGACAGCCAATACAACACTCGCCGTCGTTAACCTGAGACGGCACGCGATGACTGGTCAGGAAGCAACGTCTGACATGTTTCTTGTCCACGACACGACAAGATTTTAGGAGTCAAAATCGTGTAATCTGACACAGTGACTATCGTAACAGACAAAAAATTCGTGTAATCTGAACCAGGCATAAGAAAGGCAATGCATTTCTATGTTCTGACAAAAGACCATCACACCATGTACGAACAAATGGGCCATTATCATCTAACACCTTCTCTGAAGTGTCAGCAATCCCACTGTAAGCTGCAGCGGTCTGGCAACATCTCTCTGTGTACTCACATACATTTTCATTCTTCTTCTGTACACAACTAGTGATCTTTGACCAGTCCACTTTTGGTCCAACAATGCATTTTTAACACTCTAAGAACTCCCTCTCTCAAGTCATCTTTTCTGGCATTTTGAAGCTCAGAATTGTTTACAGCATTTTCAAAATCATTGAATTCTGACTCAGTCAAGATCTGTGATATTAGCTGGGTGACTTCAGTTAGAGACCAATCGTAGAGCCGCATCTTTTTGGACAATTCTCTCCTAAACTCAGCAAAATTTATTTGCACTGATGGCAAATTTTCAACGATTCTCTCAATGTCTTTAGGACTTAAAGATAATTTGACTGCTTGTAACTGCAGTATGGGGGTTGCAGATTGAACAGTGTCAACCCCTTTTCCCCTACTCTGAGAGCCTTTTGTCTGGCTCCACACACTTCAACTGCATTTACATCTTTATCTATCAAACCAGAATTTCTAGTGTTTTCTAGTCTACAGAAAGACTGTAAATCAGGATAGCTTTCATCTGACTGTTGGTCTTCAAAATCACATTTGGTTGAGGCCTGGTTATGGCCCACCTTGTCTGTGAGACAGGGCACTCGAGTATGCAATTGTTTATTCGAGTATCGATTATCGAGTATGCAATTGTTAACTTTGCAATACACATAGCTTGTTCTTGTGCAATGGATAAGCTATATTCTCTATGGCAGCAGATAATGCCGTTTGTGTTCCTCTTCCTGATACATGCACCCAACACCTTCTTGCATTCTTCAATAGACCATACTTTTTCTGGATCAATACCAAATTTCTTTGTTAGTTCTTGTCTAACCTTTTCAGTGACTATTAGGTTCATTTGTTCTCCTAACAGTGTTTTGAATTCGCTATCTGACCACAAAGGTGTCGCAAGACCACCTTTTTGATTTGTGGGATCAGTCTAGCATTTTTCCTAACCATTTTGTGATGTTCTTTATCACACAATCAAAAAACACTACAATTTCTCTGATCAGACAGAGGCTACACTCGTTAACACAGATCAACTGTTGTTAATCTCAAATTACTAGCACTTTCCGCTAAACATTTTGTGGATTTCTTTATCACACAAACAAACACAAAGAACTTCTCTAATCAAACAGAGGCTACACTCGTTAACACAGATCAACTGTTGTTAATCTTCCTTGTTACCAACACATCACAAACTATTAGCATGGTACCCTAATATTTCCTAAAAGAAATGGCAAAGGATCTTTCCCCTTCCTAACTTTTAGAGGATATAACACAATAACTAGCACATAATTCTATTCCTTCTCTGTGAACAGAGGTTATATCTTCCCTAACTTTAGAGGATACCTTCTCTAGCAACGTAGAGGCTTACAAATATTAACATGTAATGTTAATCTTCCCTACCTGACAAACAGAGGATAAAAACTTTCATCTCTAAAAGAAAACTTTTAAAGGGTAACTTTGTTAACCAAACACTGCAGCTGTCTGATAACTGTTCTCTGACGGCGCAGAGATTTGTACTGGTCTTCAACGGTTCTTTGAATAGAGTGAAACTCACCAAATCGTTGTTTATACGGAAAAGATTCCGTCTGGAACTCAGTAGGGGTGCACGATATTGGGAAAAATGTGATATTGCGATATCGATATTAATTTCGATATTTTGAAACGTATGTAAATTTACAAAAGTTATGGGAAAACGCATCAAAATAGACTAATAACAAATAAAACAAATAATTATAACACAAGGTTTATTTTCAACACACAATGGCCTTGTACAACATGAATAAATAAATAATAACCATGTCTACTACAGAACAGGACATGTTTTACTGGTTGTACAGTATATAAATAAATAAATAAATGAGCATAGAACAGGAAATGTTAGAAACAATAAAATGAATCTAAAAAAAACAAGTAAAAAGAAAATGTCAAGAGAAACAGGGCCCATCAACTTCCGCGCAACCACCTTTAGAAGGCCATTTGCACGTTCCCCGGCACCTGGCCACTTCATGCGTTTTCTCAGATCGCATAACGTTAGTTATCTGATTTATCAAAACGATTCCATTTTACAACTGGTCACATAAATGTGTTTTCGCAAAACGGATATAAATCCGATCTTCAATTCCCGCGCTATATGCAGTTTTAATGAAGTTCACGTCAGCGAAAGCAACAGATGCTGCGTTTTATTGATCTTCAGCTAAAATCAAAGATGAATGAAAAGATGAATGAAATCAAAGACCGCAATAACCAGGGTACCCCCAGGATCCTCCAACTTAAATTCAAGGCTTTTTAAGACCTTTTTAATACTTTTTAATACCAATGAAATTCAATGCCAAAGTATGAGGGGAAAATGTCAAATCTGTATACATTTTAAACCCTAGAAAATAATTATGTACAAGGAGGCTACTTGAATTAAATAAAACATTTTACTTAAATTATCAGTCATATTTAATACATACACAACAGCATTGTAGCGCGCACGTGTGTGTAGGCCAGTGTTCATTTTGGCAGCCATTTTTGATTTAGTCTTCAGACGAAAATGCTTATTGGTCTTATAATCACATTTGAGTCATCCTGTTTTTTATAGTTGTAGTTGACAAAGTCTTTGCATTTTTTTGTCAACTTTTAGTCAAACTGCAGTTACTTTACTTTTGGTAGTTATTTTATATGTAGTCTTTAGACAGAAAATGTCATAATAATTATTCTCTTAAGCTTATGAGAAATGATTGACATTGCACTCTTTAGCAGTAGCACTTGTGCAGGTCTATAATTATCCCTTTTCCTAAGTTCAGTGGTTCTCCAATGTTTTAGAGTGCCGTACCCCCTGGTGCCCTCTATTTTTCTATTTCATTTTTTACCTTTGAATACCTTAAAAAAGAAAGAAATAATGCTTTAAATAAAACCATGTTCATTAAATTTGCAATGTTAAAAAAACATTAAAATCGCCAGTAGGTGGCGGTAACTCACTATCTTTATGAGTGAGTCTTTGAGTCATTCATTTATTGAATCTCACGATTAGTTCAAAGCCACATATTTCGTTGCAAAATAGAGCAAGCCTGACAATGCTGTTTTAAATGTAGTACATCACTTAATGTTACCCTTTTTTCTTTTCTTTTTTACTGTTGTATAAAATCAATGTCACCTTTGAAATCGTGTGGATATTCGGGAAACATTGCATTCTTGCTCGTATGAACACTGGTGGATATCAGCCTGCATTTTGATCACAGATTTAGTCGCACAAACAGCGCAAGCGGCTCGTGACAGAACACAGACCGACTGAATGACACTTTAATTCAAGTAAGTTAGAAAATCTTAAAAATCGCTGAACTCCAGCTTGTCTGTGTTTTCAGATCATCCGCGCTTCTTCAGCAGTGTAGAGAGAGCGCTGGCATGGCATGTGTTGATACTATTGAAAAGGCCGGGTAGAAAATATGTTATTTTAACAGAAAAGCTCTTATTTGGGTTTAAATTCTGTCATTTGTGGCCACAGCGGATTAAACTAGGCTAGGTACTATCTTGTTCTGTACCTCACTTGCCTAGTAACCATAGTAACGGTTGCGCACGCGATCGCCTTTTCTGCTATGACGTGGAGCGCGAGGTGCACTCAACGCTGCATACATTTTGAATTAGCCTACATTAGTAACAGTTAATTTTGTTAAGGTATGAAATTAATCCTAGCAAAGGCAAAACAAATAAATATATATATATATATAAGACCTTTGTAACGAAATCCAAGACTTTGTATACTAAATTCAAGGCTTTTAAGGCCTTATTTTGAGATTATCAAATTCAAGACTTTTTCAAGGCTTTTAAGACCCGCGGGTAACGTTACCCTGGCAATAACAGAGCGGCAACAGCGCTGGCAAGTTCATTTAGTTTCTTTACTCTTAATGATGATGATGATGATGATTGTGTGTTAAGCGTCTGCGACTTTCGCTTTCATTTGCGATAGTTTGCGCTAGAGGTCTGCACTCCCGCGGGTCGCGACGCAAAACAGTGCGGCGCGGGACAAATTTTGAAAGGTCATTGCGGGAGCGGGCGGGATGAATGAGGTGCACTTGCGGGTGCGGGCGGGAGGGATGATACGCTGCACTCCCGCAAATTAAATATGAGTGTAAAGTAAAATATATAAATGATTCAAGTAGTGTAGATAATTTGTAGTTGTGAGGGAGATTCTGATTGGCAGCAATAAAAACGTTTTAAGCAGCTTAAACTTGTGAATGTTGTCGGGTAGGACGGGGCCTAATCTCACGCACACTTGTTTAGAGACAATTCCTTCCCGCTGCTCCTTGTTCGAATTCGAAAGCTAGTTCAAGTTCAAAATAGACAGCATGGACGAGGAACAGAGCGTCTCTAGTGCTTCAGTACAGATATTAGTTCATTACCGGTATTAAAGAAAGGAACATGCAAAGCTACAAAACCAAACAAAGAAAAGTCTGATATTTGGAAATGTTTTTTAGTAGCCTAGTAGGCCAATGCGACAGCAATGGAAAGCACCTTCCTTTTGCGAGCTGTTATAAATGCAGCAAAATACTCACGTACAAGTCTGTAACTTCAGGTCTGAAGTGTCATGTGTGCACCGTTTTGAAAGGCAAACTTCCCTGACGTTTACGGCAAGTCAGTCGAAAGTGTCAAGTGCACTAAAAGATGTAACAGAAAAATGTGCATTCCAGCTTCCAGCACACCATCGGAAAGGGCTTTCAGTATTTGCGGTCGCTCGCATACTGGAGCAGAGACGGATTAATCTGAAGCCCTCATCAGTGAACGACATGCTATTCCTAAAAAAAAAAAAACTAGGCGGGATTTTGCGGGCGGGAGCGGGACGAAACTTGATTGTCGCGGGCGGGAGCGGGAGAAAATAACATATATTTTTGCGGGAGCGGGACAAAATCTTGCGGGAGCGGGCGGGAGCAGGTCTCTAGTTTGCACGTTGGCTTGATGAAGAGATGCTCGGCTGCTCCTCATCTGCGTAATGCGTGTTGCAGTAGCGCCGTCATATCTGGCTATAACATTTACATATCGCCTATATAACATGCTCCCACATGTTTTGTTTTTTTCCGCATTTTTGGGAAGAGAAAATTTACATGGTTTCAACAACCAGATGCATAACACTTGTCCAGTTTCGTATGGAACTAAATTTTCCTCTCCAATCTCTGTTATTTTGTCTTCTCCCTGAGCAACACTCATTTTCTTTTGCTCTCTTTGCTCTCTCTTTAGGTCCTTTCTTTTCTTTCGCTTCGTTTTGTTGTCTCTGTCTATTTCTTCACTGATTTATGTTTCGGCTGAGGCTCCACGCGAGCCTGGCTCCGCCCTCCTACGTACTTCTGCTCAATTTTCATTTTCCTTCAGTTACTCTGCATGTCCGACGAACGCATACCCCCCCCCCCCCCCCACACACACACACACAAAAAACGCATAATTATCGTGAGACTTTCGATAATGATATCGAGCAACATGATATCGCGATAACGATATTGATTCAATATATTGTGCACCCCTAGAACTCAAAAAGAAAAAGGTTGTTTTTTGTTGAGCTTTGAAGTTTCAAGATTCAGTCTGGATTTCAGTCTTTGTTGAGTGGAGATTTCAGTTCTGGAACTCAGTCTTGGTTGAGATCTTGAAGTTTCAATCTGGATTCAGGTAAGATTCTCTATCCGGGTCGCGGCACCATCTGTTGTGATCTTTTTCTTTGTAGAAAAGTTAGAAGCTCAAGACCAGGAGACGGAGGAAGTTTTCCAAGCAGAAGTTATTTTATTGCTTGTTGCTGCAGTCATACCAACATCGTCTGACTAAGATAATTTTACATTCTTAGTTTATACTTTTCAAAGAGGGCGGGATTACCTAAAGGAGGAGTCATTCTGAACAATGCATGTAAATGATTCAGCTGTTTACCTGAGTTCATCAGGATGACAGTGTCAGGCCTGATGATGATCCAATCAGCCTGATCAGATCACTCAAACATTAACACTATCATAGAGACAAAAGACCCAGCTGTACTCAGAGAAGTGACCAAAGGTTATAGTCATAGTGTGCACTTTCTCAGTTAAAAATACTGTTAAACCTTTATGAAACATTTAAGAAATTTGTATTCCTTCACTGCTAAAGATTTAGATTTTTTTACATGGTGAAAGAAATGCATAAATGAAGAAGAAAGCCCCAATTTTTGGCATCACAGCCTTGTGCAGCAGTTTTGACTCTTCTTTATAAGGTGAATTAGCAGGCTGGTTTGTTTGGTTTGATCTTGTTTGTTTTGTTCACTTTGCACAGATCTCTGATTGGTGGGTGCAGTGGGCATACCTGGAGTGTAGGCAGCCTTTGGCAGTGCATTCGAATCCAGCCATCTCTCTGCCTAAACGTGACTTCACAGACTGGAGAGGTCAACTAGTGTATGTGAGCATGAATCTACAAACAAACACACAGTACCATATAAATCTCAAGTTTTGCTAAAATAATTTATTGGACTAAGTTCAAAGCATTTAAAGGAGCCATGAACTGGGTTATTATTTTATAATGTTGCCTGGGGTGCCCTTATATTGTTAGTATGATTTTTACATAAAAAAATGTCAATTTAGAAATAAAAGGCATTTTTACTAGCCTGATTTTAGCCTCTGATTGAATGATCTGTTTGAAGGGGCGTGTCTGCTGTGAGACTTTTGGCGCTTTTCCATTACCAGTACCAGCTCAACTCGACTCGACTCGCCTCGACTCGGCTCGGCTCGCTTTTCGCTCTTCCATTGCAGATAGTACCTCCACAATAGTACCTGGTCGTCATAGTGACGCCGCAGGAAACTGCCATGACGTAATCTTCTACGCGAGTCGCGACACACACCCACGACAAACACTCCTCGTTTGACCACGGCGTATTCTTCCGAGTTGCCATAATAATAGTAGTAATGGGTATATCACGCAATCTCTGGCCAAACTATTTAAAAATGGCGGGGTTATTCAGGATACTCCGTCTGGCAAGTGCAATGATGATGCAGTGAATAGTGACGATTCTCTCTGACCAATCAGCAGTCTGCCGTGTTTACACGTCACATTTTAGTACCGCCTCAGCTCGCTCAGAACCTCGCTGGAGGTGATACGAAGAAAAGTACCCGAAAGCAGGTACAGGTACAACTTTTACACAGTGGAAAAACAAACAAAGGCTAGTCGAAGCGATCCGAGGTGAGCTGGTACTGTGTAGTGGAAAAGCGCCATTAGAGACTCTCTCTAAATCTTTTACTACGTTTTTACTATTACAGCTATCGAGATGAACAAATCTTAAAAAGTATTGATCATATATTTAGATCTATTCCATCACATGAAAGGTTACAGTGATAAGCATTGAGCAGATGGCAGACAGCCTGTTGATCACATGACTGCGGTGATCTAATCATTGCAATGCAATTTCTGCACTTTCACGTAGAGCTATGCGAAATTATTTTTTCCTAAAAAAAATCTGCTTTTTAATTAATTTATTTATTTTTTATAAAAAACTCGATTTACGGTTCGATTTTTATTTATTTATTTATTTTAAACAAAATAACTGCGAACTGTAAATATATTTTTTATATATATATGTATATATATATTTAATTAAAGTGCATCAACATAAAATTGCAAAGTCAAGTCACCTTTATTTATATAGCGCTTTTTACAATGCAAATTGTTTCAAAGCAGCTTTACAGAGATAACAGGAAAACAATGTTGTAATAGTATTGTTAAATTCAAAATTAAATGTTAAATGTCCCCAACTAAGCAAGCCAAAAGCCAATGGCGACAAAGGCGAAGAGAGGCGAAAAAGGCAACAGTGGCAAGGAACCAAAACTCCATCAGGTGACAGAATGGAGAAAAAAACCTTGGGAGAACCCAGGCTCAGTCAGGGGGCCAGTCCTCCTTTGGCCAACGAACGAACAGTGTATGATTATGAGTTAGGCAGCATAATGTCAGGAGTCAGATGTGATCAGAACTTTCACGATATTTATCCAGTTCATCTGGTTGGAGGTTGGGTCATCCGGCCGGTGAGAAGATGAGTGTGTTGAGGTGTCCATGGGCCTTCACAGTGTTGATGGGGCTGGCTCATCAGGGATGCGTTGTCGTCGTGTCCATGTGATGGTCCTTCCTCAGATCTGGATATGGCCTGGATCCGGCGGTTTGCGGTAAACCTCGGGATAAACAGAGAGACTAATATTAGCATAGACGCCATCCTTCTTATGATGTACAAAGTACATCAGGAATTATGGGAAGTGTTCCCGGTTCCGGCTGATCTAAACTATGCAGCCTAACATTGAATTATAGAAATCTATAATGTGTTATGTGTATGCTAAGCCAAAGAGATGTGTTTTTAGTCTAGATTTAAACTGACAGACTGTATCTGCTTCCCGGACTGTGTTAGGAAGATTGTTCCAAAGTTTTGGTGCTAAATAGGAAAAGGATCTACCGCCAGCAGTCGATTTTGATATTCTAGGTATTATCAACTGGCCAGAATTTTGAGATCGCAATAGACGTGAAGGACTATATATTTAATATACTATAGCCTTTTTGAAAATGTGTTTTTGTGTGTCTTATTATTGTAACAGGTACAGTGTACCCTATGTTATCTTATAGTGTTATTTATATTGTAGTTATATTGTAGTCAATTTGCCATAGACTTGTACATGTATTTTCTTGTTTGTATTGTAATGCTTTTTTTTTATACTCTTCGTACTCTTCATTCGCTGCTGAATGGAATTCTATACCAGAGGAGGTTAGACAGCTCAACACTTACAAGGCTTTTACAAAAAAAGTGAAAATTTCCTCATTTTCCGAGATTTATAAAAGTCCCCCGGCTGAAAACTGTTAAAATAAAACCCACCACATCAGGTTGACTTTGCACCGGAGCCATCCTTTTTTTTCCTTTTTTTTTCTTTTTCTTTTTTTTTTGCGGGAATGTGAGATCCGATCTGTTATCCGTATACAGAAGCCACCTAATGTGGACAGGTGTAAACGCACCGTGTCCTGATTGGCTTATGATCCCATCTGCTTGATCAGATCACGGTGATCGCATGTTAATGCCAAGTGTAAACGCAGCCATTGATTTCATAACGAGTATTGACAAGTGTCCAGATAAATTCGCACTGTGTGATTGACAGCTTGGGCGATTGGAAAGGGAGCGTTCTTTGATCGCTTTCTGTTAGGGATGTCCCGATCCGATCACGCGATCGGAAATCGGGCCCGATCACGTGGTTGCAGACTCGATCAGAATCGGACGTTACCTCCCGATCAGGACTCGGATATATGTAAATTAGGGGTGTAACGGTACATGTATGCGTAATTGAACCATTTCGGTACGAGGCTTCCGTTTCGGTACGCATACAAACCGAATGATTCCTAGGACCATTTTTCCTGTCGACAAAATCCGCGCTGGCGCGATCACCACAACGTTGCGCAACATCAAATGGCAAACGTAATGAAAGCGGAACGAAACTGCGCTACTCATTATATTGTGCTTAACGGACCATTTATCAGTTCGGACCAGCAACATCTGTGCAGCGCGAGATCAAGCGACACTGTGCTAAGAGATCCAGTGAAGAAAACATTTGAATTCGCCACTGAAGTAATAACATCGCTGCGAGATCTAGTGAGAAGCATTCAAATTTCTCCGTTATTAACCTAGATCTCTATTAGATCAAACAGCGCTGTGCCGTGAATGAACATGGATTTAATGTTCCACTTCAACTCAAATATTATATAAATATATATTTAAATGTAATTTTTAATGTGATTACCAAAACATTATTTGTTCATCCTTCAAAGATTACCCCCATTTATAAACCTGAAAGTTTCAAGATGTAGGAAAACTCAAACTTATTTAAAAATATTTTTTCTTTAAATAAATAGGAAATGTCTCTGGCATTTCTTTCTTTTTGCTGTATCGTATCGAACCGAACCGTGAATTTTGTGAACTGTTACACCCCTAATGTGTGTGTGTGTATGTGTGTGTATATATATATATATATATATATATATATATTTCTCATTTTTTTAATACACTTTTAAACACTTTTTTTTGTTTTTATATTAGACTTTTTCTATATTTACTGTTGCACTAAAGGCCAAAAGTGAAGAATTTGTTATTTGTTACTTGATTGTTCAAGCTACCTCATAGAAGTGCTCTGTTTGTTAACAGAGTTGTTGAATGTTAAAATAAGGTGAATTAAATAAAGAATAAGGAACATCCTAGATCTGTTTTTTCGCTCTTCTTTATTCTTTTTTTATGTATTATATAAGTATCGGATCGGGACTCGGTATCGGTAGATACTCAAAATCAAATGACTCGGACTCGGACTCGAGGGCAAAAAAACCTGATCGGGACATCCCTACTTTCTGTATGTAATTTAATCACAGTTTAAAGGAACCCCATGTAAGATTGTGGCCAAAACTGGTACTGCAATCACTTTCAAATTACTGTAGAGCGGTGTAACCCCTCCCCCTCCCCCCTGTCTCGAGGTTGCCAGATAGGCTGCAGGATTCAAGTAGGCTGCTACAAAGAGCTTCCAATGGCAAGTGACGAGTCCTACACAGTATTTTTTTTTTCCTGTTAATTATGTTTATGAGAGATGTTTTGCGAAGTAATTATATATCGCAAAAATGTACTAATGGCGATTAGCCAAATATAATCGTAAAGATGTACGCTCGTATGTGACAGTACATTGTTAGAACAGTAGCTGTTAGTCTAACTTTTAACGGTAGGTTTCTGTCATTAACGTTAGTAAAAGAACAAGCCTCTGTCACTGTGTGTAACCGATATCAAAGATACAGCTATTCATTTAGCTGACGCTATAAGTGAAAGCGACCAGCTGTATTTTTTAACTTACCCTGCAGTACACGTCCATAACGCTAAAATATGTGATGTAAAAGATTACATGTCATTCTACTATAATCATGGGCGTCAGTTTGGTTTGAAATGTGCTGGGGACAGAGACCTATTAGGAAGTGCATTTTCAGAAGTCCTGGGTACAATGACGCAATATAGCCTACGTAAATATACGGTTACTAAAAAATATACCAATGTCATAGAACGGATGTACCTAATACAAATAAATAAAACAGAGATCTAGCGCTTAAATCTGTTGTTTTTGAGGTCCAGCTGAGTGCTCGTTGTCATGGATACAATTGTTCTCTTGTGGCTTGCACAGTCTTCACTCGGACGCACTCTTCAATCTATCGCTGTTGCAGAGACTCTATTCGTTCCGGTGAAATCACAAAATAAAATGCACACAAACGTGTCCCTGCTTGATAGACTTTAACCAATGATGAACATACTCGGTTTTGATGAGAGAAAAAAAAAACCATACGAGTCCGGATTAGAACCCGTAAGCTCTGACACGCTTGGCAAAAGATCAACCACTAGACCATTTAAGAAAGTTTTGCAGATCGATTTATTTCAGCTCATTTGAAAAATAACAGATATAAACTGGTGCTGCAGATCTACACTCATGACATTATTTAAAAAAAAGAAGCGCGATAGTCAGATAGAGAGAATTATACCAGCATCATGTCATAAAGAAGTGGACAGGACATCAGAGCTTTTTTTAAAAGTGATGGGAACAAATTGACTCATGACAAAATCTGGTGGGTACGCGTCCCCACCGTCCCCACCGTCCCCACCGAAATCGACGCCTATGACTATAATGACAGAGAAACGGGCTCTGATAATCCATTGCTAATGTTAGCAATGACGACTCGCCGTTTTTATTACCCAAACAATTCCTTACCTTTTCAATTCGATGACCCACTTCCTCCATATAAGCTAACGTAACGTTACTTTGCACGAACATGCATAACTTTGTTCGACTGTCATGAATATTTGAAATTTCCATTTACATCAAATACAAGTTAGCAAAACATAGATGAATCTTAACGTTACCTGTCCAGGAGAAAATTAGCAACGTTAGTGTCTGTCTTCAAATTCTTCGCCGGTTTCAGCCGTATCCATCTTTAAAAGGCATCTCCTATACAAATCCTTGTTTTATTTCGGACTTTGTCTCAAAGTATTTTGGAATCATAACAAGGTTTGGATTCGTAACGTTAGACATTTTTTTATCTGACACGTTTGTAGCTGCAGCTGTGGTAACTAGAGCAGAGCTCTACCCGGATGCCGCAACACTACTGACTTCGTGATTGGTAGATAGGTGAAGGGTGGCGCATCCAGACCAAAACACAACATGACAACATCAACATCAGTTGAGGGCTGCAACTTCACTTTTTAAATGACAATATCCTGGCCAGACTACTGTTGTCAGTGATATAAGTATTTGAAATGAACATGATTTCTTAATGTCTAGTGACGATATTAAGAAATCATGTTCATTTCAAATACTTATTGAAATGGCCCATTTTATGATGAATTGAAATACATTTCTTACATATGGTTCCTTTAAAGGTGCCCTAGAATGTGAAATTGAATTTATTTTGTCATAGTTAAATAACAAGAGTTCAGTACATGCACATGACATACAGTGAGTCTCAAACACCATTGTTTTCTCCTTTTCATTTAAATCTCGTTTTTGAAAAACACCCCTGAAAAATAGGCGCATCTCCACATAACACCGACTGTGACGCAACAGTCGGGATCATTAATATGTACGCCTAAAAAAATCTGCATGTGCCAGCCCATGTTCAATGACATGCGGAACTGCGGAGCCGAATCATCGGAAGTTCTGCAGGTGAAGAAACAAGCGAGGATTGTTAGTTTGCTCTGCCCATTTCACCACAGACTTATTTTCTAACCTGGGACAATATCAAGCAGGCTTCTGTCAGTGAGTAAATGATATACAGAAAGCGATCAAAGAACAATCTTTCCACACAGCGCGAGTTTATCTGGACACTTGCCAACCTCGTTATGAAATCAATGACGCACGTTACACTGCACAACAGGCTCTTACTGTATTTACATCATCGTGTTTGCATTGGTGAAAGCATTGGAGAGAGTGCAGAAACTGCGTCGCAATGATAAGATCTTCATTGTCGCGATCAACACACTGTCATCTGCTCAATGCTCATCACGGCAACATTTTATGTGATGGGAATAGATCTAAATATTTAAAAAACATCTCACGATGCGTTAATCTCGATAGCTGTAATAGTAAAAACGTATAATAGCTGTAGAAAAGTATTCGAGAAAGTTTCACATGTAATACGTATCTATTTCATATGCAAGCATGTCAGCCAATCACAGCAGAGGCCGGTTACACACAGCAGACACGCCCCTTCAAACAGAGCAGTCAAATCAGAGGCTAAATTCAGGCTAGGAAAAATGTCTTTTATTTCTAAATTATGACTATTTTTGATCTAAGAAAAATACTAACATTATAAGGGCAACCCAGAAAACATTATAAAATTATAAAATAACCCCATTCTAGGGCACCTTTAAATAAGATTATTTTCATCCTATTAAGAGAAACAATGTGAAGTTGATTGTTTAGTCACTGGCTTGATTTACTGATGAAGAAACAGAAGGCCTATTGAATGATTTTGATAGAAAGATAATCTGTCTGAACTTGAATAATTATACATCAGAAATCACTGATTACAGATCAGGCATTTGAATAAACATGATTACATGTTTGTGGCGTTGCTGGCCGATCCATATCGTAAAAGTCTGTTTCCAAAGCCTGCGCCGAAATTGACCAAATAATCCACAGTGCAATGCACCAAATACAAACAAATAATGCACTGCTGAGACATTCACATTGTTGAAAACAACCCCTAATTTCCTAGCACTAGGATAGTTTAGAAGGTAATGGTATTGATCCTGTGTCAATCTTTTCTCGTTCTCATGTCACTATTCACTAACGCTCCACTGGGTGGTGCCAAAGACGAGGTGATGTAGACGTAGGCGTTGATATTCTTCGGCAAAGGCGGTCTTTTGCTTCCCTGTGACGTCATAAGTCTCCACTTTTAAGATCCTGTTGTTTTCTGGCCTTGGTTTCAATAAAAGCAGCTTTTGGATAGTATATTTTAGTACATTTTTATAGTATAACGATCTCTTAACTGTCAAAAGATCAAGGAAAACTTTAATTCTCAGTTCATGAAATCTTTAACAAGTTGTTTTATCTTATATGTAAGACATCACTTAACCATCCCACACTCTTGAACCAATGTACTTACACACACACACACACACACACACACACACACACACAAACACACACACAAATGTGTCGTCTTCTCTGCATTTCTCCTTTTATCCAAGCTTTGCTTTTGTTTCCTCTTTGGGTAAAAGTGCCTGTTAAAAGCATAAATGTAAAGACAGTATTAGGGTTGCATATTTAATTAATGTAAGTCTGAATTGTTTCTTGTGCAGGTTTGCATCAAAGTTAATTGCAGGAGTGTTGGACTTCAAAGCTGAGGTGGACAGGTATCTATGGACAACATTACTGTACAGTGGCAGATTTACACATTAATGTCCTAAAACCTGTGCTAATTTAATCATTAACATGAATCATTTAATGCATGTTTCAGTCAAGCAGTGCAAAACACCAGAGCTTAATATCTTGCTATTATTTCATATCAATCTGTTGCTGTCTGTACCTCAATAGGATTTTCTTTCTCTTTTGCTCTATCCACTTGTCATCTCTTGCTCTCTCTTTCTGTATTTCTTCCATCATCCAGTGGGAAACTAGTGCTAGAGTATATGCGTGGACATCCGCTATGTATGGAATTGTTTCCTCGGTTGTTCTCCTCCTGTCGAATCCCAGGACCCAAACATGACCACGTGGTTCACTACGGACGTCCTCGCCGTGGCCCAGCTCACGTTACTGTGGTCAGGAATTACCAGGTAAACTAGATTTTAACGCAATCCACAAAATGCATAAACGAGAACTAGGGCTGCACGATTAATAAATAAATAAATCACGATCTCGATTCAAACATAAATGCGATCTCATTTCTTAATGATGGCGATTCACTTCCGTGCAGGGTTTCCCGCAGCACTAAGGTGCGCGGGACTAGATTTGATGGTCGAGTGCGAGGCTGCGGGCGCGGGCGGTAATGCACTTACTCAGTGTGTGTGGGCTGCGGGAGAATAAAACGATTCGCGGGACTCCAAATATGAATATCAATGAATATAACATATAAAAACGAATAAATTGTTAATCATCTGTTGCAGAAAAGAACAACTAAAACAAAATTGAAACAATTTACAGGCCAGAGTTTCTATTTGTAACATGTCTGCAGCGTTGAGCGATGTAGCAAATCACAGACATATGTGTTGATTTCTTAAACACAACGGCCAATCAGAAGCATTTAAGATAGACTCCCTTCACCGCTCAAAACTGACTTTTTGTTCAGTGCTGAATTCTGCATGCTGGCAAATCCTCTGAGTCTGATTACAACTAACAAAGTGTAGATATTATGAAATCTTCATTGTGCAATCAGCTTCATTGATAATAACAGAGATGTTTGACATCGCAATGTCAGCTTTTTAGGTATTATTAAGGGAGCGCACTTTGCGCGAATTCAGTCATGGCAGACCATGCACGCAGTAGCCTATGCTTTTATGTTAAATTAACAGTTGTTTGTAAATTCGCACCTCTGCATTTTGACAATGTTGTTTTGCAGTTTCTTTTGCACTTCGTTGTTTTATAGTTGTATAGTGTTTGTTAAAATTCAGTTGTTGTTCATATTGTTATGTTGTTTTGCACTTTTTAGCACAAATATTTGTTGGGCTATAGTTTGTTAAAATTGCACATTGTAACTGTTATTTTGACAAGCTGGTTATTTATAAATCTAATTTGTTATTTAAATTTAATTTAGTGTTTAATAATTGTTCAATTTAGTACAGAGCCTGCCCTGTAGTCTATCACACAAACAAGTTTTTTTTTTTTTTTTTTACTTGAGTGCAATACATTTTGGTTGAAAAAATGAGAATCGTGTAAGAGAATCGTGATCTCAATTCCCATGGAAAAAAATTGTGATTCACATTTTAGCAAGAATCGTGCAGCCCTAACGAGAACTGACCAAGAACATCTGAAACACAGGGCTATATAAACAGGAGTAGAACAAAGGAAAGTAAAGTAGACAAATGTGAAACTAATACGTAACTATAGAAACAAACAAGGACATAATCAGTAACCAATGAAACCAAAACTAAACGGCGGGGAAACACAAACTAAAGGAAACAGAATAGAATGTCAAAATAAAGGTCCACATAACAACATAAACCTGACAATAAGCTTGTTGGGCTATATGTCAGTTTCGATCCTCCAATATAACTAGATGAGAGGCTTTCTAAAGCTGCTGATATTGTACCAGTATCCACACTGCTTGTATCTGCACATTTGAGAGAGGCTGTCAGTTATGGAGTTAATATTGTGCCATAATTAAACAAACAAATCCAGCATTTTGCAAACAAACTCGATCTGCTTTGCAAAGGAAAACTCGACTCACAAACAAACAGAAAGCAAAACCATCCTACAAATTGCATGTAACTTTTGAACAAATACCAAATCTTGTGCATACAAATGCATTTCTTTCTGTTATGATTGTGAGACACTTGGCTTTTTAGGAGATCTCTTAGCTCGATTTTCTCGCAAATGTGTCCAGGCAGATTTTCTCGCAAATGTGTCCAGGCAGATTTTCTCGCAAATCTGTCCAGGCAGATTTTCTCGCAAATCTGTCCAGGCAGATTTTCTCGCAAATCTGTCCAGGCAGATTTTCTCGCAAAACATGCAGTTGAGGAACTTCCTCTTCTAAAACAGTAGATGGCGCTAAGATAGGGGATTAATTTAGCACTAGTCTCCCAGGAGAAGCACTGTTTTGAAACGCGTGCTTGTCCACAGTTGAGGAAAATGAGCGGTGAACAGGTGAGTTTGTCTTTCTTTATCTATAATTAACCTTTTTGAGTTTTTCTTTTGCAAAATGTTAATACATATCTAGACAGAAATCCACATTAGCACTTAGTTGCACTTCACGCTCTCTAGGATAGTGGAGTCTATAAGCTGAAAGCTCTGCCATCATATGTTGCTTTTTTTACATTTTTGTAAAACCGTTACATTTACTGAACCAGTCAATTACTTTCGTTCTCCCTAAATGAATAAGAACATTTCATTTAATTGAAAGGAGGGTCCCACTTATTTATTTGTTTAGTTGGAATTAAGTCATCTTAACTGTTAATGTAATAAAATAATGAATGAACAAAACAAACAATATACAATTGTTTCTTAACTTGCCTGTGACGTATGCAGTGTTATTATTTTTATTTTGGACATACAAATGAAACCCTCCTTTCAATTAAATTAAATGTAAATAGAATTTAATCATTTCAGAGAGAATGAAGGGCGGCTTCTGTCACTTTTGAGTGATTTATTGCCCCCCTATAAAATGGATCCCACGCCTAGCCCCGCCCCTTTTTTACCCCTCCCACCCACTTCCGGTCTGACCATCTGGAGCAGGGATCACCAATCCTGGTCCTGGAGGGCCGCTGTCCTGCAGAGCTTAGCTCCAACCAGGTCTAACACCTCTGCCTGGAAGTTTCTAGTATGCCTAGTGAGACCTTGATTAGCTGGATCAGGTGTGTTTAATTGGGGTTGGAGCTAAACTCTGCAGGGCAGCGGCCCTCCAGGACCAGGATTGGTGACCACAGATCTGGAGCGTGGGAATTTTCCCACGGTCTTTCCACCCCCACATCTGGAGAGGTCATGTGATCGTGGGAAAATTACCCCACGGAGGACATTTGATGATGTACTTTTCACAATTACATAGTCTTTAAAGGTATTAAAACAATTTATATAATTAAAATACATATGTCTTTAGCGTCCATACACATGTAAAATGTTAAAACATTAATGAGAAAGTTTAAATTGTGTTTTTCTTAAAGTTATAAAAATGTGTTAATATTAAACCACCTAAAACATGTATTAAAATTAAATCAAGCAAATAGTTCTATTATCTATCATGCATTTAAAAAAGTCTTACTTTTCACATAACACGTACCGTTTAAAACTATTAAGTCCATTTATATCATTAAGCCACAGTACAGGTCTTTACCTTTACACATTATTTTGTTTGAATTACAAACATGTTCTAGTATTAAAACATCTAAAACAGCATGTATTCAAATTATATCAAGCAAATAGTTATACACTCACCGGCCACTTTATTAGGTACCCCATGCTAGTAACGGGTTGGACCCCCTTTTGCCTTCAGAACTGCCTCAATTCTTCGTGGCATAGATTCAACAAGGTGCTGGAAGCATTCCTCAGGGAGTTTGGTCCATATTGACATGATGGCATCACACAGTTGCCGCAGATTTGTCGGGTGCACATCCATGACGCGAATCTCCCGTTCCACCACATCCCAAAGATGCTCTATTGGATTGAGATCTGGTGACTGTGGAGGCCATTTGAGTACAGCGAACTCATTGTCATGTTCAAGAAACCAGTCTGAGATGATTCCAGCTTTATGACATGGCGCATTATCCTGCTGAAAGTAGCCATCAGAAGTTGGGTACATTGTGGTCATAAAGGGATGGACATGGTCAGCAACAATACTCAGGTAGGCTGTGGCGTTGCAACGATGCTCAATTGGTACCAAGGGGCCCAAAGAGTGCCAAGAAAATATTCCCCACACCATGACACCACCACCACCAGCCTGAACCGTTGATACAAGGCAGGATGGATCCATGCTTTCATGTTGTAGACGCCAAATTCTGACCCTACCATCCGAATGTCGCAGCAGAAATCGAGACTCATCAGACCAGGCAACTTTTTTCCAATCTTCTATTGTCCAATTTTGATGAGCTTGTGCAAATTGTAGCCTCAGTTTCCTGTTCTTAGCTGAAAGGAGTGGCACCCGGTGTGGTCTTCTGCTGCTGTAGCCCATCTGCCTCAAAGTTCGACGTACTGTGCGTTCAGAGATGCTCTTCTGCCCACCTTGGTTGTAACGGGTGGTTATTTGAGTCACTGTTGCCCTTCTATCAGCTCGAACCAGTCTGGCCATTCTCCTCTGACCTCTGGCATCAACAAGGCATTTCCGCCCACAGAACTGCCGCTCACTGGATGTTTTTTCTTTTTCGGACCATTCTCTGTAAACCCTAGAGATGGTTGTGCGTGAAAATCCCAGTAGATTAGCAGTTTCTGAAATACTCAGACCAGCCCTTCTGGCACCAACAATCATGCCACGTTCAAAGTCACTCAAATCACCTTTTTTCCCCATACTGATGCTCGGTTTGAACTGCAGGAGATTGTCTTGACCATGTCTACATGCCTAAATGCACTGAGTTGCCGCCATGTGATTGGCTGCTTAGAAATTAAGTGTTAACGAGCAGTTGGACAGGTGTACCTAATAAAGTGGCCGGTGAGTGTATTTTCTAACATACATTTTAAGAAAAGCTGTACTTTTCACAGTTACATAGCGTTTAAAAAATATTAAAATGTTGTAAAATGTTAAAACCTTAATGAGAAAGTGTAAATTGTGTTTTCTTAAAGTTATCAAAATGTGTTAATATTAAAACATCTACAACCGCATGTATTAAAATTACATCAAACAAATAGGTCTATTTCTATCTATTTCTAAAAAAGTCTATACTTTTCACATAACACGTATAGTGCTTAAAACCATTAAGCCCATTTATATCATTAAGGCACAGTCTTACCTTTAAAAGTCTTTACCTTTACACATTATTTTGTAAAATGTTCCATTTTTACATAAAACATCTTTTTTAAAAAGGGTTTTCAATCACAAAAATAACTAAAACCGCATGTATTAAAATTATATCAAGCAAATAGTTATGTTTAATTAAAACATCTAAAACCGCATGTATTAAAATTATATCAAGCAAATACATCTATTTTCTGACACACATATTAAGAAAAAGTTGTACTTTTCACAATTACACATCGTTTAAAATTATGAAACAGTGTATAAAGTTAAAATATACATATCTTAGTGTTTTTACACATTTGTAAAATGTTAAAACATTAATGAAAAGGTTTAAATTGTGGTTTCTTAAAGTTATCAAAACGTGTTTGTATTAAAACATCTAAAATGTTAAAAGGCCAATGTTCAGTCATTTACAGAAGAGTAATTAAAGTAAAGCTTTCACACATTAAAGTGTGAGGCCACTCCCACCAAACACACCCCTCAAAGCTAAACAAAATAATGTTTTAACCAGACATCCTGTACCCATTCGATTAGTCCGGACCAGAAAAGTTAAAAGTGAAACAGGAGTTTTTACACGGTCCTTCGAACCGGATAAACATGCCCTTACATGCCCCCTGAGACACAATCGACGTCTACAGAATATGCAGATATAACATTAAATACTGTACAGATAAATAACACGGGAAGATCACGTGACGATCAACGTGCAAACATAAATAACAATGTAAACATTTAGACAGAATGCAACGATAGCGATCTTCAATCTCTCTTATGAGCGTATTCTTTTTTTACAGTTTTATAACAAATAACATTGTCGCAAGAGAAGTTCGTGCGCACGCACACACACACACATACACACAAACAAAACAACGTGCTTTAAATTTTTTAAAAAGTGATGCAATGTATTGGGTAATTGTTATCTGAAGAAAGTTAGAATGTGGTCCTTCACATAGGCCTATACAGAATTAAAAACCATTCAAAACAACATCCCGATGTGCAATCATTTAAAACAAGTTTAAAAAAATAAATAAATAAAGAATAGGCTACATCAAACAAAGGCTCGAGTTCTCTAGGCCTATGCTACTAAAGTTTAGTTTTAAGTTCCGTATGATAGCCTACATCACTCATCGACGGTAGAAATTTCATGAAGCAGCCTATAGATCAGTGTGTGAAGCCGAGTCTCCGCCCACCTAACACTAGATTTATTTATAATTACTGTACGTTCACACCGCCGCCGAGTTGAGCGTCAAAGAAGCTCTGGCCGCTCTGTCAAGGACGCTTGTCAAAAAGCACGGGGAAGCTCGTTGACGCTCTGACGTAGCAGGGAGAAGAGAAGTGTCACAACATGAAATAATAAACAGAAAAAACAAGCAATACATTGAAGAAACCTTTTATAATGACAGCATTTTTATAACCGTTTTGGTCACATTTGGTCGGGGGAAAAAAGAATAATTAGCTATTATTATTATTTGCATTAGTGCAATTGGTCAAATCGTGTTATCGTGAGCAAATGAATTGCATTCCCGCTTAAAACGAGCGTTCGTAAATATTTAAAATAAAAGTTGCGCTCATTCTCAAATGTGTATCACTGGATCATTATGGATAATCGTTGTGAAGTTGTTGTATTTGGTGCTGCTTTATTGTATGCGGACAAGATGTCGGACTCTGAGATTTTGGGTTCGTTCATTACACCTTCCAGGACCGTTATCAATTCGGAGAGTATCACCGGCTGGTGCAGCAGCTGCGGCTAATGTTTTAATCGGAACTAATGTTTTGGTAGGAACGAAAGTTTACATCGTATGTTTCTCCGGAATCAGCCAGCGCGAAGCACGTCTATATTCCGATTGGTTGCTGCGTTTTGCCGCTGCTTGCCGCTGAACCGCGTCATAGCTCATTACCATAAAGTTGAGCTACTTTCAACTTTCTGATTGACGCTCAAGACGCTCAAAACGCCCAAAACGCGACGCCGAGGGATTTGACGCTCCTTGCAGCGGAGAGAAGCCAGCTTCCATTGAAAATGAATGACTTCCGGACGCTTTGGAAGCTCAAGTCGGCGGCGGTGTGAACGTACAGTTAGGCCTACACTAAATAACATTTATAAAAATAATAGTTGTTAAAAAAAAAAAAAAGTCAAGTCAAGTCACCTTTATTTATATAGCGCTTTTTACAATGCAAATTGTTTCAAAGCAGCTTTACAGAGATAACAGGAAAACAATGTTGTAATAGTATTGTTAAATTCAAAATTAAATGTTAAATGTCCCCAACTAAGCAAGCCAAAAGCCAATGGCGACAAAGGCGAAGAGAGGCGAAAAAGGCAACAGTGGCAAGGAACCAAAACTCCATCAGATGACAGAATGGAGAAAAAAACGTTGGGAGAACCCAGGCTCAGTCAGGGGGCCAGTCCTCCGTTGGCCAACGAACGAACAGTGTATGATTATGAGTTAGGCAGCATAATGTCCGGAGTCAGATGTGATCAGAACTTTCACGATATTTATCCAGTTCATCCGGTTGGAGGTTGGGTCATCCGGCCGGTGAGGAGATGACTGTGTTGGGGTGTTCATGGGCCTTCACAGTGTTGATGGGGCTGGCTCATCAGGGATGCGTTGTCGTCGTGTCCATGTGATGGTCCTTCCTCAGATCTGGATATGGCCTGGATCCGGCGGTTCGCGGTAAACCTCGGGATAAGCAGAGAGACTAATATTAGCGTAGACTCCATCCTTCTTATGATGTACAAAGTACATCAGGAATTATGGGAAGTGTTCCCGGTTCCGGCTGATCTAAACTATGCAGCCTAACATTGAATTATAGAAATCTATAATGTGTTATGTGTATGCTAAGCCAAAGAGATGTGTTTTTAGTCTAGATTTAAACTGACAGACTGTATCTGCTTCCCGGACTGTGTTAGGAAGATTGTTCCAAAGTTTTGGTGCTAAATAGGAAAAGGATCTACCGCCAGCAGTCGATTTTGATATTCTAGGTATTATCAATTGGCCAGAATTTTGAGATCGCAATAGACGTGAAGGACTATATTGCGTTAAGAGCTCGCTCAAGTACTGGGGAGCTAAACCATTTAGTGCTTTAAGTAATCAGCATTATTTTAAAATTTATACGATGTTTAATAGGCAGCCAATGCAGTGTTGACAGAACCGGGCTAATATGGTCATACTTCCTGGTTCTGGTAAGAACTCTAGCGGCTGCGTTTTGAACTAGCTGTAGTTTGTTTATTAAGCGTGCAGGGCAACCACCCAGTAGAGCATTACAATAATCTAGCCTTGATGTCATGAATGCATGAACTAATTGTTCCGCATTTGTCAGTGAGAGCATATGACGTAATTTAGATATATTTTTAAGATGGAAAAATGCGGTTTTACAGATACTCGACACGTGACTTTCAAATGAAAGATTGGTATCAAAGAGCACATCCAGGTTCCTAACTGACGACGAAGACTTAACAGAGCAGCCATCGATTGTTAGACAATATTCTGGGTTATTACGTGTGGCAGTTTTTTGTCCAATGATTAGAATCTCTGTTTTTTCAGAATTTAGTAATAGGAAATTACTGGTCATCCAATTTTTTATATCAGCTATGCATTCCGTTAATTTTGAGAATTGGTAAGTTTCGTTAGGTTTTGAAGAAATATACAGCTGAGTATCATCAGCATAACAGTGGAAGCTAATTCCATATTTCCTAATGATATATCCTAATGGTAGCATGTACAGAGTGAACAGCAGCGGTCCTAGTACTGAGCCTTGTGGTACGCCATACTGAACTTGTGATCGATAAGACATCTCTTCATTTACTGCTACAAACTGAAAACGGTCAGATAAGTATGATTTAAACCATGCTAGTGCAATTCCACTAATGCCAACATAGTTTTCTAGTCTATTTAAAAGAATGTTGTGGTCGATAGTATCAAATGCAGCACTAAGATCAAGTAACACTAATAGAGAGATACAACCACGATCGGATGATAAGAGCAAATCATTTGTGACTTTAATGAGAGCAGTCTCAGTACTATGGTACGGTCTAAATCCGGACTGAAAATCCTCGCAGATATTATTTCTTTCTAAAAAGGAACACAGTTGTGATGATACTGCTTTTTCTAGTATCTTTGACAGAAAAGGCAGATTCGAGATTGGCCTGTAATTGACTAATTCTGTCGGATCAAGTTGCGGTTTTTTAACAAGCGGTTTAATCATAGCCAACTTAAAGGTTTTTGGTACGTATCCTAGAGACAAAGATGAATTAATGATATTTAGAAGAGGATCTATGACCTCTGGAAGCATCTCTTTCAGTAGCTTAGTCGGTATAGGGTCTAGCATACAAGTTGTCGATTTAGATGAATTAACAAATTTGCAAAATTCTTCCTCTCCTATAGCAACAAATGAATCAAAATGTTCCTCACGGAGACTACAATGCACTCCCTGATGCGCTACTGTAGTAGACGGTTGCATAGTTATAATTTTGTCCCTGATATTATAGATCTTATAAGTGAAGAAGTTCATAAAGTCATTACTGCTGTGTTTCTTGGAAACTTCTGGGCTTGAAGCTTTCTTTTTCGTTAGTTTAGCCACTTGTTCAAATAAATACCTAGGATTATGTTTATTTTCTTCTAATAGGGTTGAAAAATAATCCGTTCTAGCATCTTTTAATGCCTCTCTGTAAACAATCGAGCTCTCCTTCCATGAAATCCGAAATACCTCTAGTTTTGTTTTCTTCCAGTTTCGCTCCATTTTTCTGGCTGCTCTCTTAAGGGCCCGGGTCTGCTCGTTGTACCACGGCGTTGGACTATTTTCTTTAATCTTCTTTAAGCGCAACGGAGCAACTATGTCTAAAGTGCTGGAAAAGAGAGATTCAAACGTTTCTGTTACAATATCAAGTTCTTCTAAGCTATCCGGGATGCTGAGATGATGAAACTGATTAGGAAGATTATTAATAAAGCCATCTTTAGTGGCAGAAGTGATAGGTCTAACATATTTATAACACGGAGTCGGCTTTGCAGCCTTGGCTAAATGTAATTTACACAAGACTAGATAATGATCTGAGATGTCGTCGCTCTGCTGCAGAATTTCAACGGCATCAACATCTATTCCATGAGATAATATTAGATCTAGAGTATGGTTACGACAATGAGTAGGTTCTGACACGTGTTGTCTCACTCCAATTGAGTTTATAATGTCTTTAAATGCCAATCCCAATGCATCTTTTTCATTATCTACATGTATATTAAAATCACCAACAATTAGGACTTTATCGGCAGCCAATACTAATTCTGATAGAAAGTCAGCAAATTCTTTGATAAAATCTTTATGGTGCCCTGGTGGCCTGTATACAGTAGCCAGCAGAATTCTCAAACGTGATTTATTGTTTACACTATATATTTTTACATTAAGCACCAACACTTCAAAAGAAGTATATTTAAAACTAGATTTCTTAGTGGTTTTGAAAATATTACTATAAATTACAGCAACACCTCCCCCTTTGCCTTTCGGACGAGGCTCATGTTTATAACAGTAATCTTGCGGAGTGGACTCATTTAAAGTAATGTAATCGTTTGGTTTTAGCCAGGTTTCTGTCAAACACAGCACATCTAGGTTATAGTCTGTAATCTTATCATTAACTATGAGCGCTTTTGAATTAAGGGATCGAATATTCAACAACCCAAGCTTTATCGTTTGCTCATCTGTATTATATCTGTTTTTTATTTGTTGAACATCAATTAAACTTTTAACCTTAGAAAGGTTTGGCAGTTTTTTGGATTTCCAAATTCGGGGAACAGACACAGTCTCTATATGATGATATCTAGGTGAAAGAGCCTCTATGTGATGGGATTTATCTGACCTTGGTGACGTGAGGCCGCTAGCAGACGGTCGGTTTAGCCAGTCTGTCTGCTTCCTGACCTGAGCCCCAGGTTGTCATGTTTTATCTCTAAGACTATGAGCCAAATTACTAGAGAGAAGAGCAGCACCATCCCAGGAGGGATGAATACCATCTCTTTTCAACAGGTTAGGTTTGCCCCAAAAACTTTTCCAATTGTCTATGAATTCTATATTATTTTGCGGACACCAATTAGACAACCAGCCATTGAGTGAACACAATCTACTAACTATCTCATCACTCCTTCGAACAGGAAGGGGGCCAGAGCAAATTACAGTGCCTGACATCGTACTTGCGAGTTCAAACACCTCTTTAATATAAATTCACTATCTTACTGATTTATTCACTCTTCGATAGGATAATCCACCTCGCCCAATGGAGAAATCTGATCATTGTTTGAGAATGCGTTTTTGGAGTAAAAAATTATGAATCTGTTCAAACCTATGTGCTTTAAACTTAAAAAAAAAAGTGAAATGTAAGCGGTAGGCAAACAGGCATGTACACTTTCACATACAACTTTAATAACTTTTTTAATGATACAGACCTTTAAAATACAAAGGTTTATAGGCTAGTATTTAAAACGTTAGGCCTCAGAACAATTTAAAACAGGTTAGAATGTTTTCCTTCACACAGCCTACAGATTTTAAAACCAGCTAAAAACAAAAAAGTCAACGTTAAATCTTTTAAAACAAGAATGTCTTTCACGAACAACTTTTAAAGATAGGCCTACCAGAAAAATAGTAAATTATGTTTTAAACAATGTTTCAACATATCAACAGTTAAAAAATACATAACGAATAGTTTTTAAGCAAAACTTTTTAACATTTCAATTCACTAGTAAACTTTTGTTTAGTTCTTAGCTAAAAATATATCTTTCACAGTCCCGCAAAGCGTCCTCACGGCTCGCGCTCCGAAAGCAAAACATGAATGAGAAATAGACAGTGTGAGTCTCCGCCGACCTACAACTCCGAAAACGCATGAGAATACACATGTGCAGAGGTTTACCTACAGATTTCAATCTTGGTAAAAAGACTTAAAACAACGTTTTACATTTTATTTAATTGAGTCATTAATTCATTCACTAGATCTTTCTAGCCTGATATTTTCAAACTGTCCTCTAGCACAGCGCCCCGACACACGCACACACATAGAGCGCCTGAACTTTTACGACATCATAGAGAGAGAGCATCCCTTTTTTTACCATGCTATGTTATGCCTAGAAAACGAGAAATGGTCTCTCGTGAACTCTGAATGGTATTGTGAGCTTTGGGTGATAGGCTACTGTAAACTTTTTGGTTTTCTCAAAAATAAATTGATGAAAGCTATTTTTAAAAGTCGACATCAAAATGTAGGCTACCCTATTTAGCCCATATTACTAGTCTTGTGGTGAACAATTAATACGTGCATGTTAATACACAGGAAAAAATGGCTTGCCATGGTAATCTTTAATCAAAATCTGAAAAGTTACTTCTAGTCAGGAAATGACATTCCTTTTCTGATGACGTCAGTTTGACGGCTTGGGTTGAAAACGCTTCACCACACCCCTCAAACCTCTGCTATGAGCAGAGATGGAGAGTAAAACCCTCCCCTCTGTTCAATATTCCCTTTCACTGGGAAATCGTCACAACACTGGAGAAGTTGTTTTGCATCTTCCGGTTATGGGGACTTTAAAAACATTAATACAACTCTTTGCTTTACAAAAACTGTTATTACACTAAAACAAGACTCAAAAAAGGATATTTAATTTACCCCTACAGATAGTCTTATTGTTAATTCTTTTTTTTTTATTCTGTATTTTTACAGACCTAAAACGATGATTAGAAGTAGTCAAAGACACAAACGATTTTGAACATTTATATACATTTGTGTGTTGCAAAAGCAGAAGTCTACCTTCTTTAAATAAAGATTTACCTCCTATGTATGCTTTAATTTCTTTAAAACAATCAGGTGACCTGCGTTATTTCTGTGATTACTTAAGAATTTAAGTGATAGTCTTTCTGTTTGAGAATGTTTGACTAAATTGATACTTTGTTTAGTGCAACTTTCCATCTGTGATGTTGAATCACGCAAAGTATTAAATTGGAAAGTAAGTGCAGTTTGTTTACACTTAACCATTACCACAGAATCATATACGACTATTGCACTAAGAGATGTATATAAAGCTTGAGGTTGAGACTGTTAAAGTCCCACACTCCGCTGAAACCTGTAGATAAAATTGCACAAAAGTAGATTCTAGAGGACAACTTGCTAAAAAGTAAATGTAGCATGAGCCATTTAAAACAAATACAGAAAAGCCACATCAGTTTTGAATGTTTGTAAGTGACATTTTATATTTTAGCCGTGGGAATTTATGAAAAACACGTACAAATATGGCATAAAGAGTATTAAATTACAGTCGTCTATGAGTGTTTAAGACTAAAATTATATTTCTTTTAGAACATCTTTCTGCTATGTCTATGAAACATCGACATGAAAGATGGGTATTGCTGTTTTTTCTGTAAACTATTACACTTAAAGATGTGCATTTCACAGCACAGATACACAGCTATTTTGTGTATATGTCACTAAACAACAGTTAATGAATTACAAATGATAAGTGGTATTAAGTTAAAGATGGGGGTGATTTTGTTTTTATTCTATCCACATCAATACTTTGACAACAGAGTTTTAGACATCTGTCTTTTAGGTCTAATCATCTCTAGAGTCTAGACGTTGTGTTTTATGTCTTAATATTTTGTTTTTCTTTTCATGAAAACATGCCGAAGCAGTATCAGAATACCAAAATGTTTTAACATATCGTAAATTTCAATTGTTAGATAAATTATCTAACTATTATATCTAACTATAAACATCTATATGTGAAACTAGCTCAGTCGCATTAGGCTGGATTCTTGTTTATATTGTGCAATGTTATTGAATCGCATGTTTAACGGCGCTAGTGTTCTTGGTCTCAAAGTTTTCACCGGAGCATACCGACTCTGAAACAAGACCAATTATTAGCATGTAACATTTTGAACACCTTTGTGTTTTATGCATATTTGATTTTGTTTGCATTTCTTCTGAAGCACAAGGTTTTGAAATTGTTATAAATTTTTTAAATCACCATTCTTCTCAATCTAGTGCGGTGTGTCTATTTTCCTTACAATTTGAAAAACAAACTTTGAAAACAACTGTGTTCTTAGAATGTCATCAGCCGGTAGAAATGTCTTGCGTAGGGGGAGACCGGGTATGGTTGTAACACTTTTTGCTTCAGTAACTATACTGTAACTCACTGAATTTTGTAGCTAGAGTTCTCAAATTTTTATACAAAGTACCCACACTTGTTCACTACAAATGGCACCTATTCAATCCTCTACAAGATTATCACAGACCGAGTGAGTTGGTGTCAAATACATGCAGTACCTTCGTTACAACCTACCCCAATACCGGGGTAGGTTGTAACACATGCTGTGGTAAGTTGTAACAATTACACAAAAGAAGCTAAAATGGATGCCACACTATATGAAATGCTTCAAAAACAGGTTTATTGACATAAAATAACAATGTCTCACTCCCTCTCTGGAACAGACTGTCTGATTAACTTGTGTGTGTGTATATGTAAATGTCTACTTGAACGAATTTACTTAACAGTATTGATAAACATACTACAATTTCTAACAATATATATATATATATCAGTGTGTGTGTGTCTGTGTGTGTGTCAGCTGATCTGACTGACTTGCCCTTCTTTGTGACCTCATCAGATGCTTTTTTTTTTTTTTTTTTACTGGCAGTCACACCTCTGTTTGTCTCTCTTTTCCACTGCCTAGGCATTCTATAAAAATATTAAAATCAATCAGTTCTATGATAGGGGATGGTTGTAACACTTTTTCAAGAAGTGTTACAACCCACCCCACCCCTGTCAGTCACTGTTTAGCTAGCTATATTAGCATACTGGTTTGAAATTAGCAGGGGAAAACTGCATCACATGCTACATAAGAAACTACATTTTAATCTAATATAAGGCAAACTATTTTATCTGCAATAGCTTAGATACTAGACAAAAAATAGTCTTGGTCAAAAAAAATATTTTTACCTAAAAATATTTTTTTTTCTCTATAAATTTAGAATGTGTCGGTTTCCAGGCTTGACAACCACCACGAGGTATCAGGGAGGCAGTAGGTAAATACTGAAATGATCGCATGACTCCTATCTTGTCTAGGGCTGGGACGGTTACCGCATTACCGCAATACCGCGGTCACGTGACCCCTACCGCGGGTCTGAGCTCGTCACCGTCATAACCGCAAAAAAAAAAAAAGTACCTGCACATGTGCACGTTTTGTCTAGACATCATTCCATTTCTGTTCTAAATGTTCCTGTTCTAAATGTGAAATACTAAATGTTAAATAAACATGTTCCTTATTAAGTTCAATTGCCTAAAGCCTTGTTTATACTCGACGCGTCCGCACGAGCGCGAAGGTGCGCGCGGCAAAAATGACGTCATTGCGGTTTGGGCGGTCGCGCGCATTGGTTGCGCAAGACTCTTTGTAACATCGCGCACGGCCCCGCATCCGAAGATGAACAACTTCGAGCCGAATCTGGCTGAGCAAGCATGTATGTCTCACTGCACCGGCACCCAGTTTGTGCGTCTTAAATTAGTTTCTTACATTTACAAAATGAGCCTATAGCAGACATAAGCCATTTTAATAAAAATAAAGTTCCATGTTTTATAAAATGTCCATGAAACTTAATTGTTTAGTGAAATAAGAAATATTTAAGAGATCGTTAATTGAGTTTTATGAAATACATAGGCCTACATGTTTTTATATCCACATTTTCTTCTAATATCACTGAGGAAATAATCTCAGGGTTTACTGGATTTTACTCGATTCTTTTTGTAGTGTTATTGGTGGTGATGTAGCCTACTAAAATAAACATTGTCACGTGTGGACCTTTCTTCTTCTCACGTTGATGAGGACAATTACTTCAGTCGCCGCTGTCGTTTCACAGAATAGCACAACGGCGAGCGCGTCAAGTATAAACGCCTCGTCCTTCTGGGGAGCTACGCGCGCAGTCAGCGGAGACTCGCGCTCATGCGGACGCGTCGAGTATAAACAAGGCTAGCCTTTTGTGTGTGCGCTTGTGTGCACGCGGGATGTATTGCGCGCGCGTGCGCAGTTTTTCACGGGATGGCGCTAATAGCGGTTTACCGCAATACCGCGGGAATTTCTTGCTTTTCAACCGCGGTAAGAAAAAATCCATACCGCCCCAGTCCTAATCTTGTCCCTAAGTAGTGGAAATGGTGGTGTTACAACTCTCCCCGTGTTACAACCATACCCGGCGGCAGTGTTGTGCCAGTTCATACTTAAAAAGAACTAGCTCAAAGTTCAGTTCACACAGATGATAATGAACTAGTTCATGTTCATAGTTCTTTTTTTTTTTTAAATGAACTAAGTTCACATATCTAAAAATGAACTAGTTCACGTTCATTTGTTAAATTCTTTTTAAGATAGGCCACTATCTTACTTAATAGAACCTCTTTACCATCCATTACCAGCTGCAAATCACTGCCACTCCAAAACTAATCAAAAATATATGCACATGAATAAGCCTAATAATGGATTACATAATCAGAGAGTAGCCTTTTTTTTTTTTCGTTTTGAATTATTTCTTTTAAAGACATTTCAAGCTTTGTGTATTTGATGTATTTGTCATGTCTGTGTGAGGCATACACTGAGTTTCGTTAAGTTAGGATGTGCTCTAGTTCACGTGCAATGCGCCTCCGTTATATTTGTTTCGTCGGCCTATTCATTAAATACAGGCAATTGGTTGATGAAAAATTTATTAAAATTAAGATACAATTTATACAAAACGAAATTCACTTTAAAGAAAGGCTTTCTATAACAACTTCAACTTCAACGGTCAAAATCATGTCTGACCCGCTCCATGTCTCATATTGCGCATCCTATCTTACTCGGTCGAGCTGTTCACTTTTCATAAATTAACATAAATGAAAAAAAAAAAAAATAACATTATAATATTTTAACAAATATGAAACACGCTTTTTTAATGGCTACAACAGTATAGTAGGCCTACATAGCCTACTCTCTATTTGTACAAATTTCTGCACATTAATTTAATTCTGAATTTTGCACACACAAGTTGAAAGGCATTTGTTCAAATCAAGTTCACGGATAATTGTGCGTGCATTTATTAGCCTAATCATTATGATACTAAAATCCTAACAAATAGGCTATGCTATGTAGGCCTACAAAAAATCAGATGAGCCCATAATATGAACGGTTAAGCATTTTCCTCCCATAGAAAACCATTAGGCTATAAGAACGCTTAATGTGGCTTAATGCAGATTAGAATGTCCCCTTATGTCGAAATAACGAGATATCGATAGGCTACTAGGCTACTGTGTCCACCGTGGTCTCCTTTTTGATCAGCGGAAACGATTTTTGCTTGTTTGTGATCTGACTGTCCAGCATATTTGAAAAAGTTAAGCAAACTTTCCTGTCTTTTTGACGTTTTTCCCCTGAGTGAAACGATCGAGGCTAACAGCAATCTCAACTCGTACAACAAGCGCGCAAGTCATGTGTCACAAACATTGAACACTACACAAACAGTTTTTTTTATTATTTTTTTTATTTAGGCAATTAATTTTAGTGACACAGGAGGTGCCGGATCCAATAAAAAAAGGTTCCGGATCCAATGTCGGAGGTGACGGAACATGTTCCGGCGTGTTCCGGCTCAAATTAAGCCCTGGTAAAACCTGACTTTTCAAATGAGCGTGAACGTGAACTGCGCGTGCTGCTCATTCCTGCCAGAGTGAGCGCCGCTCTCGTTCACGTTCATTGTATGAAAAGTGATTCGTTCAGTTCAGCGTTCGGCGAAAATATGAACGCGTTCAGTGAACGTCGTTCATTGAACGCGTTCATGCACAACACTGCCCGGCGGTCTCCCCCCTACGTCTATCTCACACCTATCGGAGGTGCTGCCTGCATCATCTAATCTACAGCAAAAGAAAACATTTACAAGAGTTGCGAATGTGCGTTTGTACGTTGAAATGTTATTCAATTAAAAAATTTCACGAAACAAAGACAAGAAAACATCTTTCTATAAGTGACCCTCAAAATGTGTGTATACAACAAAACAGTGCATCCGTGTACGATGATTTATGAGAGAAATACTTTCTAATACTTGAAAAAAAGTAAAAAATCAGCCAACTTAAATCAGCTGCTGTTTAAAAACTGTTGACGTTATTAAACACCCCTGAATTCGGTAATGACATGTTTTATGTGACACTTATATCACATTTAAATTTAACTCAACACATTTGAATGCGCTAAAGGTCTATAACTGAACTTTAACATATGGTCAAAGGTAACTTTAGGCCTGCACAAAATGAAATGCATCCTATTTACTTTCTAAATGCTTGTTACGGCTCTTATTGCGAACAATCCGCTCATGCATATGTTTTGACCTTGTAAAGTCTAATAAAAATATTGTAATTGGAGTGAAAATAATAAACTTCTTTCAGGCATCATGTCCGCTGTGTATGTCAAAAACAAACAGTTACACCCACTATTTACGACGTCATGACGGCTACACCTCCAGTGGTTGTATATCCAACCTGATAATCTCCCAGATAATCTCCCTGACCTAACCACCGGACCCGAGTAAATACCAGCGTGGACACCTGTGGTACTGCAACATCTCATCGATCAAAGGTTGAAGGAACATTGGCGTGGTGTTACATGGATTGTCAAAGACCGCTTCAACATTCCTGTATGCCTGAGCATGACACGACTTGCACTTCTTTGACTAATAACACTTTGGAGGATCTGACCCATAAACCCAAACTTGGGAGCATTAATGCACAAGACTTGGACGATTGTGCTGCAAGGACTCAATCGCATGACATTCCAGGAACTATCCGAATCTTTCAATATCGAATAGGGGACAAAGTTTATACCATCCACGAAGTTTTGTTCTAAAAATCCAAAAACATGATGGAGATCGACTGTCCGTTGAGTTCTAAAGATGAAGCGCACAACCCTACTGTGTACGAGTGCGCAATGAGCAAAGAGCAGAGGTGGAAAGAGTAATAAAATATTCTACTCAAGTAAAAGTACTACTACTTCAATGAAATTTTACTTAAGTAATAGTAAAAGTACCGGTCTAAAACCTACTCAAGTAAAAGTAAAAAGTAGTTCATTTAAAATTTACTCAGAGTAAAAGTTACTGAGTTTTTTAACAGCGGGGGTGGGGGGCTCTCCCGTGTAGGGTTGTAATGGTATAAGATTTTCACAGTATGATAATGTCTCAGAAAAAAATACAGTTTACGGTATTAAAGGGATAGTTCACCCAAAAATTAAATTAAGCCCATGATTTATTCACCCTGATGTCATCCTAGATGTGTATGACATTCTGGTGTCCGATCAAGCGGCAACATTCTAATCTGAAAAATTACGCCTACCCGGAAGTGCGAAAAATTGCAATACATCTAAAATCCGCTAGGGGCAGGTCCCAAAAGGGAGCAAATGTCCATAGACCCCCATGTTAAAATGTCTGTTTTCACAGCATAAATTCATGTTTTTACAGGTTGGTCCCATGGACTTTTATTGTATTTTTCGATAGGTTCCGAGTGCCTGACAACTGTGAGGGGGGTGAATTTTTTTCTAACTCGTTATTTTAGATCATATTTAGATATAAAATATATGACAAATAAGGGCGAGGTTAACTTTGATTGACAACTGATAACAGGCTGCGCCGAGTGGAATTCCTGACATTTGACGTCTCGGCCATGATCTTACACAACACATCAGACCACCTCTGGATCCTGTCTGAACATTTGTATTGAAATATTTCCAAGATGGCGCCACCCACACCCCACATAAACGGCCTCAAAACCGTTCTTCAGAAAGTCTATGGGTGACGTCACAGATGCTTTGTCCATATTTTTTACAGTCTATGTGTCAGACGAATACAATCAGAGTTAGATTAAAAAAGTCCATTAAAGTGCATCTATTCACCATAAAAGTCCTCCATATGACTCCGGGGGGTTAATAAAGGCCTTCTAAAGCAAAGCAATGAGTTTAAGAAAAAAAATCCACATTTGACATGTTACAAAGTAAAATTCTAGTTTCCGGCCAAACGCAGTCTACTCGCGTCTAAAGCACACAACTTGCGCAACTTATGACGTCGAAGTAGCGTAGTGCATCATCAGCAGTACGTTGCATTACTTGCATAAATTGCACTATAGACTTAAGTGGAATCCGTATGTTCGTGTTGCCGGAAGCTAGTTATTTTACTTTAAAAAGTTTGAAATATGGATTTTTTTTTTACACAAACTCAATGCTTCGCTTCAGAAGGCCTTTATTAACCCCCCGGAGCTGTGTGGAGCACTTTTATGATGGACAGCTGCACTTTTATCATGGATAGATGATAGATACTTCAACTGAAACGGCCATTCACTGCCATCATAAAGCTTGGAAGAGCCAGGACATTTTTTAATATAACTCTGATTGTATTCGTCTGAAAGCATAATGTCATACACATCTAGAATGACTTCAGGGTGAATAAATCATGGGCTAATTTTCATTTTTGGGTGAACCATCCCTTTAATTAATTATTAAATAAATAAACGGTATCATTAAATCATGGTTATTATTATTATTATTATTATTATTATTATTATTATCATCAGTTAAAATTACAGTTAAATTAATGAAAACAGGTTTTTTGGTTTAACAAATGCTTTTATTATAACAAACTTAAAACCATTTGTTTGTTTTGTTTAATAAAATTTCAATAAAGCATGTCTAATCAACTAAATTCAATAACTGATCATTAGATTAACAACTATTTTTAACATTAATAATTTATTAAAATGTTTAAGAATAATAGAGTCCTATGAAATGTATTTTATTCAGAAAATGAATGTTTCTTTTTATAATTAATACAAATAAATGTAAACTTTTATCCTTTTATTTTTGGAAAGGTTCAGCAAAACAGATTTACTAAATTAAACCACGGACAAAAAAAAAAGATATCCTTGAATTATGTTTAAATTGTATTTTTAAATTCATATCATTTTTGTTATTATTTTAAGAAGTACTTTCTATTGAAGGCCTAAAATAGTAGGCTGAAAACACAATGAGCATCAGGCATACTTGAGTATGTTGTGTAGACGACGCGGAGCAGCTCATTCACATAGAGGCACGCATAACAAGCGGAATATTTACATAGCAGCCTTTTTGCCCTTTCATATTCAGAGACCATGTCGCGATTGGATTTATTGCACAGCTCTACTTTCAATTTATTCATATAGCCTACATCATTGCGTGTTTTAAATTCCATTAGCATGACTGGATTCTGGGATTCACTCTTCAAACGGGACATACCTTTCTCTGCACTGATGGATGATGATTTGCAGCCACATTGCGTCAACATTTTTGGCAAATTGGATATCCATCCTCGAGGACAACCATGCGTTTTTCCTACATCTAAAAGTATTCACATACTGGCCATGGTTCGCTTCATAAGAATTTGACGGCATCACTTTCAGCTGGGTCTGCATCACCTTTTTTGCGCGTTTGTTCTCCCACCCTTCAATCAATGCAGTAGTTTCCGGAGCGCGATTTTTATTTTTTTCCTTGTTTTTTTATTTATTTATTTTTTACTCCGTAACGGATATGATTTAAAATGTAGCGAAGTACAATACTTCAAACAAAACGTACTTAAGTAAAAGTAAAATTACAGATTTGAAAAACTACTTAACCCTCTGGAGTCTAAGGGGTTTTTGAGGTCTGTGAGATGTTTTGACATGCCCTGACATTTGTGCTTTTTTCAGTTGCTTATAAACATATTAATGGCAAAGGTGTAATTACACTCTATTTAGCACAAATAGGGGTACCATAATATGCGAGCAACATCTATTTACATAATTGTATTTTTGAGGGAATAATGTTTATGCATGGTTATTCAAAAAACTAAAAATTAAAGTTTCTGAAAAAAGGCCACAAAACACATACTTAATATGTGTCCACAAGACTTTTGACTAATGGATGTAGTTGCCTAGTGTTTTTGCTTCAAAATTATCTGAAAATCACCCTGCCTAATCATTCACATAAAACAATACATTGATTTAAATTTTTTAAAACAGTTTTTGCTTCCAAAGGCAATATGCGCAGGGGCGTGACTTGCTGTGATTCACACCTGAGAAGACAAAGACCCTGCATAGTAATGAGCCTGCATACTAATGAGCCTGCATACTAATGAGCCATTCATTCAGGTGTGTCACACAAGAAAGAATGCGAGGACAAAAATAAATAAATAAATTATATATATATATAAAATACAAATATAAATGAAAGTCAAAAGCACATTTTTAGTACATAGTCATACCTGGAAACAAATCCTGTTCAAATAGGCTATATGGACCATTCTACAGAATTAGTTAGAGTTAGAAAGTTAGAGTTCTCAGAGAGGAAAAAAAGGTATTTTTTCACAAATTTTTTATACATTCAAATTGTATAATTTCCAAGGTAAACATTTCTAGTATGCAGTTAATTCTCATACTGTATTTTCAGAAAGTTTTGGAATCTCCTCAAATGTGTCACTAATAAAAAACAATAATATTAAGATTTTTTTTTTACATCTATCTTGTCTTTTTTTTATTTATTTTTTTAAGTAGGCCTATAGCCTGGATTTTATCATTCATATTTCAAAGTTAAGGATTCATTAGTTTGATATAGTCTACATTGGAACAAACACTATAATAACATCTTAGATTATGAGCTTATTTTTGACAAAACATTCTAACGTTATATATTTAACATATGAGCAGAAACTGGTTAACTAAAGCTTATTTGATGTCTATTTTAGAGTAAAAATCTTTATAATCTATCCCAAACTAGTCAACTAAATGTTGTCTTTCATATTTCGTCTGTAACAACAACAGTGCGAATTCCGTTCATTCATCACACAGAGAAAGACACGCGATTCATTTTAAAACAGTATTCGCGATTAGAACAAAGAATAAACTTACTATGATCCTGGATCCATGGCTCCTCGAAGTGAAATTAATCCAGCACTGAGGTAAATTATCCAGAATTATTCCTCAAAGCCTCGAAAAACGACACAGACTACCGGTACATTAATCTGAACTTGGTGTTTTATCGAGCTCGTGTGGGCGTTGGCAAGTTTCAGATCATTTGCGTTTCTATAGCGCGCGCTCTCTGTGGGCGTGGTCACATTAAAAGATAATTAGCTGAAATGAGAACGCCTGGCATCTCTCTCTTTTTATATAGATTACATAAACACAGAATATTTGTTTTAGTTTTGAATTAGATAATTTAAAAGTACACACTTAAATGATTATAAAGATATATTGATCATGCCTGTGTGACTAGTATTTGCGGAGTTTTGTTTATGTTTTGAGACGTGCTCTAGAAAAAAAGTTCACGGAGACGGAGAGGCAGAAGGCACACCCTGTTTATTTTCTTTATTTTACAAAAGCACAATATTTTATTTCGATTGTAAGTGGACCCATAAAAAAGTAGTTTATTTTTTCATATTTCTTAAGTGTGTATGACCAAAGGTGACTGAGTATTTTAAGTCTATTTTGCTGCTATGTGAAAAAAATCGCGCAAAACGCGCCGGCGCGTTTCTCGACTCCAGAGGGTTAAAGTAAAAAGTACACAAAAAAACTACTCAATTACGTAACGCGAGTAAATGTAATCCGTTACTTTCCACCTCTGGCAAAGAGTGTCGTTTAAGAGTTACCATAGACCAGAGGTGGACAGTAACGAAGTACATTTACTTGAGTACTGTACTTAAGTACACTTTTTGAGTATCTGTACTTTACTTGAGTATTATTTTTTTCTGGAAACTTTTTACTTTACTTCACTACATTTGAAAGACAAATATCGTACTTTTTACTCCACTACATTTCTGTCAAGGTAAGGAGTAGAAAGTAGAAACGTCAGTCAGTGGATGATTTTTTTAATCTCTAAAACGTGATTGGTTTTTTGCAGGTGACAGACAGTAATCACTCTTGTAGGGTCAAGTGTTGTGAAGTCCGGCAATTTTTCATAATTTTCTTTAAACACTAATGAACTGGTGGATGGATAAAGTGGATAAAGACAGATCCTCGGCGCAGTGCGTGCATCCATGGCAAATAGGTCTTCCTGTTTTGCTGTTTGTTAAAACAGTATTGCTGTTGGGTAGTTATACAGCTATGGTTGTGTAGCTGGCTTTTAAAGTGTAGTAAACTTATTTCTTCTAAAGTGTAGAAGATTCAGAAGCTAAAGACCAGGAGACTCGGGCAGTATCTTAAAGGGATACTTCAGCTCTGGAAAGATGAATGTGTATATAAAATGGGTCATTTATGTATAAGAAATGTGAAATTATTTTTGAATTTGGAGCCTTCTAGACGGAGAAAAGCCAGAAAATGTATTTTTGGCTCATATGGATGAAAGACAACAACTCCCAGAATGCACTTGCTTCGCTGCGCTATGAGGCCACGCCTACCGGTAACAGAGCGCAGTTGACAACTAGTGAGTCTCCGTGACGAGTCTGCCCGGGATTACGAGATCGCTCAAAATGTCCAGGATTCGGCTTTTGCGTTCTACTGTCGGCATTCATCATGTTTACTGTGGCGAGCAGGACGAGACTGAGGGCCGCGGGAGAACGACGCAAGGCCGGTGGCGTGATTACTGATGAGCGACACCTGTGAGACGCACCGGTCTCGTATCTCTAACGGAGGAGCAGGAATTTTCTTAGCAATGTTAAAATGCACATCAACCGATCACTTGTTAGCGTTCATGTAAGCACTACATTCATATTCACCGATCGGAATGAAGACAGTTAGATTGAAACAAAAGATGTGCATGTAACGTTAAACAATGATTGGCGACTGCAGAAATCAAAAGCTGAATCCCTTACATTTTGGACGATCTCGAGGCCGGACATGTCCGGGAAAAAGAGGATGTAACCCCTACTACTCAGCTTTCTCCACAGAACAAGAGCCTGCTAGGTTAGCTTCCAAATAAAAGATAGCTGACAGCCTGACACTATTTGATAATTCTTTGACTGAGATCCCACCCTCTTGAAAACATGCTGAACAGCGACTTCTACTGGCTGTAGTCTTTAGCCTCTAGCCAAAAAATCCTCCGATGACGCAAAATGACGATTTTTTCCAGACAAAAAATACATAAATCTCTCGTCTCAGGGGGATATGTGGAAGGAAAGCACGGTAATTCAAAAATACTACAGGTTTTCTACTGATACAAAGCTTAATGCTAAATCCTGAAGTATCCCTTTAAGCAGGATTCTTTATTGAGCACACCAGCTTGTTCATTGCTGAAGTCTTCAAGCTAGTCACGAGTCTAAATTAAAGTAACTTTACATGGTATATTATAAGCATTTTAAGAGGAGGGACTTCTGGAGGTGGAGACAAATTCAAACAAAGCATGCAAATGTAGGCATTACCAATCCAATGGAATCAGCATAAACTATTCAAATGCTGATAGTGGCCAGGAACTCTGGTTCCAAGAGCCATCCCAGAGCCATTAAAGAAAATCTCCCCTACAGTTAATCCAATCAACCTAACGATTCAACATCTAGGCTGAAAGGTGAGAATCTCAGTGATCTGAGAAAACAGGAAAACAGGGCTAGTAGCAGGACAGGAAATTCTTGAAATCACTCTACTAAACTTTATCAGTTTATACTATTGGAGTGGAAAACCTAAATTAAACATTTGATAAATTTGTAACACGTCAAAAGCATGTTGTATTTTTATAGACCACTTGATTCAAATGTGCATGAATGGATACACATAGATGTGTACTTCTTTTGTTGGGGTGGTAGGAGTGTTAAATAAATTAAAAAAATTAATATGATTTTGGCTGTCTTTTTTGTCAGTTCAGTTGTTTAATTTTTACTTGTAACGGAGTAATATTTGACCTGTAGTATCTGTACTTTCACTCAAGTAAGGAAGTTGTGTACTTTGTCCACCTCTGCCATAGACTGTATGTTTAAAGGTTATTTTAGAGGCCAGATGGTTGACTTGATGCATAAAGTAATCGATGCCGTGTGTGATTCCAATAACGACTGTGCGGAGGATACCAAACGCGTAACAAATCTAAAAAATGAAATGATCGTAAGAGGCCTAACAAATTCATGGCATGATGTTACGATCGTGTGTCTTAACGCCAACGAGCCTATCTGTGTAATCCTCAGAAAAGTTCTGGGTGTGGTGTTTGATTGTAGTGACGAGTTTGGAGTTCTCTGTATTTGTAACAGATCTATGTGTGTCACTGTATTAAAAAAATGAGAAATTCTGTGACATCGCTGAAATAGTTGAAACTCTAGTCAACTACATAGACCAAAACATGATAGGGTGTAAACAATTTATCTTCTGGTTAGACAAACTTTAACGTCATTACTAATGCTTTACTTTTACTTATTGTTTCTTTAACCCTCTGGAGTCTGAAATCACGCCGGTGTGATTTGCTCGCTTTTTTTCTTATCAGTGCAAAAGAGACTCAAAATACTCGGTTGATTTTGATCTTACATATAAGTGTTGTACATCATAAGATTCTGTTAAGTGTCTATTATTTTTCTGTATACTCACAATAAAAACAAAGTGTTGTGCTTTTTGTCAAATAAAGAAAAATAAACATGATGTGATTTTTGCCTTCTCTCTGTCAGTGCAGTCCATTCTGAAACGCGTCCGAAACTGAACTCATAACTCAGAAAATACTTGTCATACAGGCACGAGATATTTTTCTTTATGAAGCTTGAATTCTCTTCTTTTCAATGAAGTAATTTTATATAAAAAACAAATATTCTCAGTTTATGTAATCTGTATGAAAAGAGAGTGATGTCAGTATTTTTTCACTCAGCTCATTACGCGTTAATGTGACCACGCCCACGGTGAGCGCGCGCTATACAAACTCTAATGTTGAGGCAAGCCATGACAACACCCACATCAGCTGGATAAAACATCCAGTTCAATAAGAATCTTGCACTTACCTCGTCTTGCTGCGCTGTGAGGAATAATACTATCGTAATAATCCTGGAAAAGTTACCTCAGAAGTGCTGGTAGATGCATTACTCATTTCAGGAGCACGGATTCAGCTGATGAAGTAAGTTATTTATTCTTAAGTGCTTTGTTCTAATCGCGTTATTGAATAGTGTCTGGAAACTGCACAAAGACTGTTTATGAATTGCGTGTCTTTGTGTGAATGAATGAATGGCACAGACGCGCGCGCGATGTTACTACAGCTGTCCATCGCATCTGTGTCATTCATTCACTCTCGCTCCTACATTAGTAAACGTTATTTTTACATGACCACACCCAACTATATAGCCTGAGATTTGTTCTAATCGCGATATAGAACAGTGTCTGTAATGACAACATTTCGTTGACTATAGTTTTGGATAGATTATAAAGTTTTTACTATAAAATAGACATCAAATAAGATTTTGTTAATTTGTTCAACAGTTTATGCTCATATGTTAAATATATAGTATGTTTTGTCACAAATAAACTAATCAACTGTTATAGTGTTTGTTCCAATGCAAGCTATATCAAAATAATGAATCCTTAACTTTGAAATATGTATGATAAAATGTATTGGCCTACTTTAAAAAAGTAATACTTTATAAGACATTTATGGAAAAAGACAATTTTCTTTTCAAGATGTTTCCAACTGTAACTTTGAACCAGTTCTGTAGAATGGCCCATATAGCCTATATATTTGACCAGGATTTGTTTCTAGGTGTGACTAAAAATGTGCTTTTGATTTTCATTTATATTTTGATTGTATGTGTATATATATATATACACTCACCGGCCACTTTATTAGGTACACCTGTCCAACTGCTCCTTAACACTTAATTTCTAAGCAGCCAATCACATGGCGGCAACTCAGTGCATTTAGGCATGTAGACATGGTCAAGACAATCTCCTGCAGTTCAAACCGAGCATCAGTATGGGGAAGAAAGGTGATTTGAGTGACTTTGAACGTGGCATGATTGTTGGTGCCAGAAGGGCTGGTCTGAGTATTTCAGAAACTGCTAATCTACTGGGATTTTCACGCACAACCATCTCTAGGGTTTACAGAGAATGGTCCGAAAAAGAAAAAACATCCAGTGAGTGGCAGTTCTGTGGGCGGAAATGCCTTGTTGATGCCAGAGGTCAGAGGAGAATGGCCAGACTGGTTCGAGCTGATAGAAGGGCAACAGTGACTCAAATAACCACCCGTTACAACCAAGGTGGGCAGAAGAGCATCTCTGAACGCACAGTACGTCGAACTTTGAGGCAGATGGGCTACAGCAGCAGAAGACCACACCGGGTGCCACTCCTTTCAGCTAAGAACAGGAAACGGAGGCTACAATTTGCACAAGCTCATCGAAATTGGACAATAGAAGATTGGAAAAACGTTGCCTGGTCTGATGAGTCTCGATTTCTGCTGCGACATTCGGATGGTAGGGTCAGAATTTGGCGTCTACAACATGAAAGCATGGATCCATCCTGCCTTGTATCAACGGTTCAGGCTGGTGGTGGTGGTGTCATGGTGTGGGGAATATTTTCTTGGCACTCTTTGGGCCCCTTGGTACCAATTGAGCATCGTTGCAACGCCACAGCCTACCTGAGTATTGTTGCTGACCATGTCCATCCCTTTATGACCACAATGTACCAAACTTCTGATGGCTACTTTCAGCAGGATAATGCGCCATGTCATAAAGCTGGAATCATCTCAGACTGGTTTCTTGAACATGACAATGAGTTTGCTGTACTCAAATGGCCTCCACAGTCACCAGATCTCAATCCAATAGAGCATCTTTGGGATGTGGTGGAACGGGAGATTCGCATCATGGATGTGCAGCCGACAAATCTGCGGCAACTGTGTGATGCCATCATGTCAATATGGACCAAACTCCCTGAGGAATGCTTCCAGCACCTTGTTGAATCTATGCCACGAAGAATTGAGGCAGTTCTGAAGGCAAAAGGGGGTCCAACCCGTTACTAGCATGGGGTACCTAATAAAGTGGCCGGTGAGTGTATATATATATATTAGGGATGGTAAGATTCATCGATTCGCATCGGTGCATCGGCATAAAAGCTAACGATGCGATGCATCGATTTAAATAAGTGTGCATCGGATACAAGTTGGCATTTGTATCGCGATGCATCGGTTCTAACATATCTGAATCGGTAAAAAAAGATTTATTCATGCGTTATACTTTTACTATTTAGAAAGTGATCAATCATTTGTGACCATTATTTATGTAACTGCTGCGTTCACACCGGATGCAGATGTAGCGTCTGTAGCGGGAGATTTCCATGTTAAGTCAATGTAAAGACGCGTTGACGCGGGTCTGGAGGTCCTGCGATTTCGCCTCATTCGCGCGTCCAGTTCGACTAGATTGATTTCTTCTTTCTAAACTGTTGCTCGAGCGCGTTCTCTCATCACCACTGCTGACGCTGCTGTACGTGAATATGACGGATCACAACACTACGAGTGCGAGGCGTGTCCTGATATCACCTATACATTTAAACCTTAAAGTAGGACATTTAAGTTAATCTGGTTTACAGGAGCCTGTGACTGCAAATAATCGGTTATATATATATATATATATATATATATATATATATATATATATATATATATATATTACATTTGAATACAGTTATGAAAGACCTGTTTGTGAAAGTTTATTTTTATTTTTATTAATGTTAAAACAGCACCTGCTTTCTGGTCACTGTTAGCCTACCTGCTGAAATCACATTAGGAACATTTCTTTATTGTTTATCCCTGAGCATCCTTAGATTGTTTCACTGTTAAATGTGTGAGCTGTTAAAAAATGTAACTGGAGACAGGACAGGAAAAGTAGGCTATGTCTGTTTTTATTTAGCCTAATCTTGTGTTTGTGAAAGAGCCATGCGTTAAAAGTCAGATATATGGCACTATAAGCTACTTTATGATTTGTTGTATGTCTGAACAGAAGAAATAAAAGTTAACTATCTATACAATATTGAATTGCATAGCATCATATTTTTCTCCATTGGATCGTATTACATTGAATCGCATCGCGTTGAATCGAATCGAAATCGGATCGCACCGAATCGTTAAAGTAGTGAATCGTATTGCATCGCATCGGTAGATGCTTATATGTATCTTTAATGTATCGAATCGTTGGCTGTGCATCGAGATGCGTATCGCATCGGCCTCAGCTATGGAGATGCACATCCCTAATATATATACATACATATAAACATACAATTTTTTTTTTTTTTTTTTACTCTTGCATAGGTGGTTAATTACACTGTTGATCCAGAGGACATAAACATTTCACTCCTCAGGTATGATGTCTAGGGAGTCTATGATGGAAAGCAAGGGGTTCCAAGTTTTTTTCAAATCTCCTCAAGGAGTCTCTAAGGGACAATCTTAGCCTCTCAAGTTTTAGATTATGTAGGACTTCCTTAATCCATCTGTCATAAATAGGTTGCACCTATTACAGGCATCTACAACATTGGGGTAGAACTTGGACAATCTGTGGTTCGTGTAGTAAGTCCTATGTAATAGTTTACATTGAATCAGACCGTGCCGCGCACAGATGGAAGAGTTATGGACTAACTCCAGAATCTGGTCCCATTGGTCTTCCTCAATATGCCCCAAGTCCTGTTCCCATAAATCTCTGTTTTTTGGGGGGAAATCAGAGAAAGCGGAATCAAGGGCTTTAAAGATATAAGAAATAGCCCCTCTCTGAGTGGCACCTGATGAAGATATGATACTAGGAATAAACCTAGATGCTGCTGCAGCTCTGGCTTGCTGAGCAAGGAGTTTGCCAGCCTTGTCCCCTGACTCAAAAGTTCTTTGTCTCGACTTAAGCAGTTGCAGTTCTGCGTCATTTGAGAATGCTATGGTAATCTAATAATGTTCTATCATGCGATTACCAATGCTATGGTAATCGCATGATAGAACATTCGAAAGCAGTCTATTATCTATAAGAAAAAAATCTATTTGAGAATACGTGCGGTGGACATGTGAGAAGAAAGAAAAAGATTTTTTTTCAGGGAATTTACGCCTCCATGGATCAGACATACCCAGCTCTTCTGCAAAAGATGCTAGTAGCTTGGCAGACTTTGTAAGGGAATGCGGTCTACGGGAAGATCTGTCCAAATCAGCATTTTGTACAAAGTTAAAATCTCGCCCAATGATAATATGCTGTGTTTCAATATTAGGAATAACAGTAAAAATCTTTGAAATTGTTCATCATCCCAATTGGGTGCATAGATGCTAGTTAGGATGACTTTGATGTGACAGAGTGTCCCTGATACAATAACATACCGGCCATTTAAGTCCGCAAGAACCTCTTCTGCTTCAAAGGGAATATTATTTTGGATCAAAATGGCAGCACCCCTGGCTCTTGCACTAAATTTAGAGTGATATACTTGGCTGAACCTACTCTTTTGATGCACATAATCTCACCACTATGTAAGTGGGTCTCCTGCAGAAATACTACAGGTCCTTCTCAAAAAATTAGCATATTGTGATAAAGTTCATTATTTTCCATAATGTAATGATAAAAATTAAACTTTCATATATTTTAGATTCATTGCACACCCACTGAAATATTTCAGGTCTTTTATTGTTTTAATACTGATGATTTTGGCATACAGCTCATGAAAACCCAAAAATCCAAAAAAAATTGCATATTTCATCCGACCAATAAAAAAAGTCAACCTTCAAATAATTATGTTCAGTTATGCACTCAATACTTGGTTGGGAATCCTTTTGCAGAAATGACTGCTTCAATGCGGTGTGGCATGGAGGCAATCAGCCTGTGGCACTGCTGAGGTGTTATGGAGGCCCAGGATGCTTCGATAGCGGCCTTAAAGGATTAGTTCACTTTTTAAAAAACTTTTGCTGATAATTTACTCACCCCCATGTCATCCAAGATATCCATGTCTTTCTTTCTTCAGTCGAAAAGAAATTAAGGTTTTTGATGAAAACATTCTAGGATTTTTCTCCATATAATGGACTTTACTGGTAGCCAAACCGTCCAAGGTCCATATGACAGTTTCAGTGCAGCTTCAAATGGCTTTAAACGACAACAGACGATGCATAAGGGTCTTATCTAGCAAAACGATCGGTTATTTCTAAAATAAATAAATAAAAAACGAAGTTATATGCCTTGCTCTGTTCTGTGATCCGCGGTCGTGACTCTCCTGTTCGAACTCGTTCATTTGATTTCAATCTTTTTTCGAGTCATTTCGTTCATTATGTTCGTTGAATGAATGAAATGACTCAAAAAAAGATTTGTTCATTTTGATGAACGAGTTCGAACAGGAGAACAGAGCAAGCCGAGCATTTGTGCTAATAAAACTTAAACTTTTTTATTTCTTTTAGAAATAACCGATCGTTTTGCTAGATAAGACCCTTATGCATCGTCTGTTGTCGTTTAAAGCCATTTGAAGCTGCACTGAAACTGTCATATGGACCTTGGACGGTTTGGCTACCAGTAAAGTCCATTATATGGAGAAAAATCCTAGAATGTTTTCATCAAAAACCTTAATTTCTTTTCGACTGAAGAAAGAAAGACATGGACATCTTGGATGACATGGGGGTGAGTAAATTATCAGCAAAAGTTTTTTAAAAAGTGAACTAATCCTTTAAGCTCATCCAGAGTGTTGGGTCTTGCGTCTCTCAACTTTCTCTTCACAATATCCCACAGATTCTCTATGGGGTTCAGGTCAGGAGAGTTGACAGGCTAATTGAGCACAGTAATCCATTTACCAGTGGTTTTAGCACTGTGAGCAGGTGCCAGGTCGTGCTGAAAAATGAAATCTTCATCTCCATAAAGCTTTTCAGCAGATGGAAGCATGAAGTGCTCCAAAATCTCCTGATAGCTAGCTGCATTGACCCTGCCCTTGATTTATTTTTTTTATTTTTTTTTATTTTTTTCTTTATTAAACACCATTGACATTACAGAAAATGCAACCCTACGGCATGCACAGGAATACTACATATAACAGACAGATGTACATTACACAAACACATACTGTAACTTAACTTAACAAGATATCACAATGACGTGGCTTCGACACACATAACACAACATAGATCTCAGAAAGGCTAAGGATGATTTGAATGAGGTGGTGTTGGGATGTGGGTGGGGGTGAGTGGAGGTGAGGGGTGGTGAGTATGTGAGGATGTATGTGTGTATGTGCGTGCATATGAGTAAAGATGGCTAGCTGTTGGGCCGGACGGAGAGAAGCTGGAACACTGAGCGGGAGTGATTCAGAGGAGAGGAGTTGTAATTATTCTATTAAAGCTAAGTATAATAATAGGAATAGCTGATTGCCTGACTAATTGCCAACCTGGGCACCCATTGATGGTCACCGTTCGACCCAGCCCCCGCAGTAAAACTGCGACGAGCCGACAGAGGGGAGGACCCGCGGGCCACCCATCACCCCCAGGCCCCCAGCGCACGCACACATCCACACATCCCACCACCACGACCAACCACACCCCGGCACCAGACCTCCTCCCAACACGCCACTCTTGACCTAGGTATGTATGTGAATGGCTAGGTTAAGGGATCTATGTAGTGTGTAGCATAAAAAAAAAATAAAAATAAAAATAAAAAAAAGTGGGCATGCATGGTGAGTATCTGTCAGGATTTCCCCATGTACACCACACTTACCATTTGTAAGATGTATGCCTCCTCTGTAATGTGTGCATTAAAATAAGTAAGGCATGCAGATAGACACCTGTAGAGGCATCTACCCGCACTCCACTTTTAACCCTAGTCTGTTTTGTAGTTTTTGTTTATGATTGAGGTGCAATTAATGTAGTGCATGTAGTGCTAACATGTAATACAAATAAAAGAGAGTGAAGCGTGTTGTGTGCTTCAGGACAAGGCGTGTGCATGAGCGTATGAGGAGGGCGCACACCGGGGGCCCAGGGCCAACAGATACCCCACCGAACCCCCCCAATGCCAAAACCACACAGCGACCTGCCAGGACCAAGTCTCCCAAGCCATCCAATGGGGCCCGGTCAGAATAACGATTGGAGAGGCAGAGAGAGAGTGTAAAATCAATGAAGTTATCAAAGATAAAAATAGAAGGGGGAGGGAACGAAGAGGATGTTATTTATAATAATAATAATAAAAATAATAATAATAGGAATAATAGTTCCAGCTACCCTCCCCTGTCCAGTGTTCGATGATATGTGTGTCTGCTGATGAAGTGTTTTATGATGGTGTGGAGATGGAACTCAGGCACGGAGGATCAGGACTGTAGGTATGTGATAAAAGGGTACCAGTGAGAGGTTGTATCCTGAGTATTGATTAAATTTGTAGTTGATATGTTTTCCAATGATATATAGTCTGTTAACAAGTTTTTCCACTGAGTGCTGTGCACTTTGTTCTTAGATTTCCAGTTCAAGAGGATTATTTTCTTTGCGATAGTCAGCGCTACCAGCAGTGTTTTATTGCAGGAGTTGCTTAAATTGACTGTGGATGTATCACCAAGTATGCAAAGGGAAGGGGATGTTGGGATGTGACAGCCAAAGATGGAAGAGAGAGATTTTGTGACACTCACCCAGAAGTGGTTGATTGGGGTGCAATGCCAAACCGCATGAATGTATGTATCTGGGTTATTTTGTGTGCAGTGAGTGCATAGATCCGAGCCAGACCCAATTTTAGCTAATTTATGTGCAGTGAAGTGGAATCTGTGAAGAACCTTGTATTGTATTAGTTGTAGGTTACTATTCTTTGTCATGAGGTAGATGTTTTTGCACATTTTGTTCCAGAAGTCGGCACCGGGAGTAAATGATAAATCTGATTCCCATTTGTGATAAGGCAGACCAATTGTTTTTTCTGAACGAGATATAATTTTGTAAATTTGGGAAAGTATTTTTCTGGAAGAGGGAATATTAAGTAGCTCTAAGATTGGTGGGGGAATATCAAGGTTAGCTGTCTGGATGTTAATTTTTCCTAGGATAGATGATTTAATTTGCAGGTATTGTAAGAAGTGTTTACTCTCGATGCCGTGCTTCTGGACCAAACAGGAAAATGAGATCAGTTTCCTGTCTAGAAGAATGTGTTTAAGGTGAGTGATACCCTTTCCCATCCATGTGTGAAAGTTAAGTGTTCTTTTATTGACAGTGAAATCTGGGTTATTCCAAATCGGGGTGCGAATTGTTGGTGCTATAGGTGAATCAGTGATGTAGTAGAGTCTCCACCAGGCTGTCAGAGTAGCTGAAATTGTTGGGGCTTTGAAGGATGGATGTTTTTTAACCGACTGACTGCAGAAAGGGAGATCTGAGATTTTAATTTCTTTACAGATTGTTTGTTCTAGGTCTAACCAGGTGTTGTCTGAGGGGGAGGGGTGAAGCCATTTGTGGATGAAGTAGAGCTGGTTGGCCAAAGCATAGTGTTGAAAGTGTGGGGCCTCTAGTCCTCCCATTGCTTTCGGCTTTTGGAGAGTAGTGAGTTTGATCCTTGGGGTCTTATCTTTCCAGTAGAATTTAGTGATTAATGAATCTAGAGACTTAAACCAGAGTGGGGTGGGCTGGGTTGGGATCATAGAGAGTAGATAGTTTATTTTGGGCAGTATTGTCATTTTGATTACTGAGATTCTGCCCATGATAGATAATGGGAGGTTCTTCCAGCGTTGAAGGTCATCTTCTATTGAAGTGAGTAGAGGGGAATAATTTAGATTAAATAAGTCTGACATCCTGGGGGGGGCTTTTATCCCTAAGTAAGTGATATAGTTAGTGCAGAGTGAGATAGGTGAAGAGTTGGCTGTCACATCCCAGCTGTTGGGATGTAGAGGGAGGACTGCAGATTTATTCCAATTAATTGAATATTCAGAAATTTTAGAGAATGTGTCAATAAGTTTGATGGTTTCTTTTACTGATGTTGTGGGGTCTTGAAGAAAGAGAAGAATGTCGTCGGCATAAAGGCTGATTTTATGGTGCATATATGGGGTCTGGACACCCTTAATGAGGGGGTTCTGACGGATGGCAGCTGCTAGGGGTTCAATGAAGATTGTAAATAGGGAGGGGGAGAGTGGGCACCCCTGTCTAGTTCCCCGGTAAAGAGTGAAACTTTGTGATATTAGTCCATTGGTGATTATTGTGGCTGAAGGAGAGGTGTATAGAAGTTTAATCCAGTTAATGAACGACTCCCCGAAGCCAAACCTCCCCAATGTGGCAAACAGGAAATTCCAGTTCACCCTATCAAACGCTTTTTCTGCGTCCAGAGTTGCTATGATGGTATTATCTTGAAAATTTGTGGAGTGATACATTATATTAAACAGTCTACGGGTGTTGGTGGATGAGAATCGACCTTTAATGAAGCCAGTTTGGTCTGGGTGGATAATGGATGGGGTGACCTCTGCTAATCTGTGTGCTAGCGTTTTTGCAATTATCTTATTGTCCACATTGAGGAGAGAGATTGGCCGGTAGCTGGCAGGCAATGTTGGGTCCTTATTGGGCTTGAGGAGCAGTGAGATTGAGGCTGCGGTGGAACTAGTTGGAAGCCGTCCTTTCTGCTTTGATTCATTAATCATTCTGGTGAAAAGTGGAGCTAAGGTGTTCCAAAATTGTTTGTAGAACTCAGCAGGGAAGCCATCCGGACCTGGTGCTTTATTATCGGGCATCTGTTTCAGGGCATCGAACAGTTCTTGTTGAGTTATAGGTGATTCCAGGTTTTTTATTTCGGTCTCATTGAGTTGTGGTAATTTGATGCTGTTTAGGAAAGAGTCTATAAATTCCTGGTTGGGGTTTATTTCTGAGGAATATAGTTTATTATAAAACTGGAAAAAAACATGATTTATTTCTTCGGGTGAGCTGGTTAGCTTCCCTGCTGAGTTCTTTATGACCGGGATTGTTGATTTTTCTTTGTTACGTTGGATTTGATTTGCTAAGTATTTACCTGATTTATTGCTATGGTGGAAATTTTCCTGCCTTAGACGGTGAATCATAAATTGAGTGTGTTTATTAAGTATTTCATTGAGTTTGAATTTATGTTTCCTAAGTTTTGCCTGTGTTTCTTCAGTTGGGTTGTTTACATTGGTTTCTTCTAACTGTTTGATTTTATTGTTGAGTTCTACTTCCTGTTCTTTTTCCTTCTTTTTTTTGTATACTGAATATGAGATGATTCTTCCTCTGAGTACTGCTTTTCCTGTTTCCCACAGAAGGGAAGGAGATGTCCCAGGGGAGTCGTTCATTTCAAGAAAGAATGCCCACTCACTCCCAACAAAACTGATAAAATTTGGGTCATGTAAGAGGGATATATTGAAACGCCATCTGCTAATTGGTCGCTGTTGGTTAGTTATGTTCCATTTAATTGTAACTGGGGCATGATCGCTAATGACTATGGGATGAATTGTTGAATCAGAGATATTTTTCATTATAGAGTTGCTGGTTAGAAAATAATCAATACGGGAATATGAGTGGTGGACCGGAGAGAAAAAAGAGTAGCAATTGGAGTCTGGGTGCTGAAGCCGCCAACAATCGCCAAGGCCAGACTCACTCATGTACTGTTTTATTGTTTTTGTGGATTGCCAGATTCGTTTGTTTTTAGAGTGATCAGATCTGTCAATTGTGGGGTCTAACACTGTATTAAAGTCGCCTGCGATTATGGTGGGACAGCCATACATAGTTGAGATGGAGGTGAAGAGGTTCTGAAAGAAAACTGGGTTGTCTGTATTAGGGCCATAAACATTAACAATTGTTACGGGGGTATTGTGAATTGAGATGTTTATGATGACAAAACGTCCTTCTGGGTCTGTGATGGTGGCGTTATGGGTGAATGAGATTCTTTTGTTAATCAAAATGCAAACTCCCCTTTGTTTTGTATTGTAATGAGATGAGAAAATGTGATTGAATTGTCTTGATTTGATGCGGGTATAGTCTGATTCTGAGAGATGAGTTTCTTGTAGTAGACATATGTCAGCTTTTAAACTATCTAAATGATTTAAGATTTTGAGCCTGCCCTTGATAAAACACAGTGGACCAACACCAGCAGCTGACATGGCACCCCAGACCATCACTGACTGTGGGTACTTGACACTGGACTTCAGGCATTTTGGCATTTCCTTCTCCCCAGTCTTCCTCCAGACTCTGGCACCTTGATTTCCGAATGACATGCAAAATTTGCTTTCATCCGGAAAAAGTACTTTGGACCACTGAGCAACAGTCCAGTGCTGCTTCTCTGTAGCCCAGGTCAGGCGCTTCCGCCGCTGTTTCTGGTTCAAAAGTGGCTTGACCTGGGGAATGCGGCACCTATAGCCCATTTCCTGCACACGCCTGTGCACGGTGGCTCTGTATGTTTCTACTCCAGACTCAGTCCACTCCTTCCGCAGGTCCCCCAAGGTCTGGAATCGGTCCTTCTCCACAATCTTCCTCAGGGTCCGGTCACCTCTTCTCGTTGTGCAGCGTTTTTTGCCACACTTTTTCCTTCCCACAGACTTCCCACTGAGGTGCCTTGATACAGCACTCTGGGAACAGCCTATTTGTTCAGAAATTTCTTTCTGTGTCTTACCCTCTTGCTTGAGGGTGTCAATGATGGCCTTCTGGACAGCAGTCAGGTCGGCAGTCTTACCCATGATTGCGGTTTTGAGTAATGAAACAGGCTGGGAGTTTTTAAAAGCCTCAGGAATCTTTTGCAGGTGTTTAGAGTTAATTAGTTGATTCAGATTATTAGGTTAATAGCTTGTTTAGAGAACCTTTTAATGATATGCTAATTTTTTTAGATAGGAATTTTGGGTTTTCATGAGCTGTATGCCAAAATCATCAGTATTAAAACAATAAAAGACCTGAAATATTTCGGTTGGTGTGCAATGAATCTAAAATATATGAAAGTTTAATTTTTATCATTACATTATGGAAAATAATGAACTTTATCACAATATGCAAATTTTTTGAGAAGGACCTGTATATCTCCTTTCAAATCTTGGAGGTGAGAGATAATCTTATTTATTTTAGTGGGTTGATTTGCCCCCTTGACATTCCATGATATGAGGCGAATGTTATTCATTGTTTGTCTACTTTCCATTAAGGCAAAAGTAGGTTAAGATTATACAGTGTAATATATATGAGTGGTGAGCTTGGAAGAAGAAAAAGAAAAAAAAAAACACAGACAGGTATTTGTAAATAAGAGGAGACAGGTAGCACCCCCCCTCCACCCACAACATGTGATCTACTTATAAAAATTCTCCCGGAGCTCCTTACCCTTTTGATCTCCCGCTCCTCCACATAGTCATATGAACAAGTGATTTAACTAATCTTTTTTTCAATACATCTCTGAACAGTCAAAAAAAGAAAAAAAGAATAATAATTTGTTCCCCCCTTTTCAATTGAAGTTGAACAAGAGTATACAAAACATCACCCAGAAACGAAAGTGGCCTACCTGTGGACCCATCAGATCGTCTAAGAGAAAAGTATAGCTTAGGCTACCAGTCAAATATGTCCATTTAAGTAGGGAAAAATGCGTGCAGCAAGAGAAATAAGAAAGAAACAAAAATTTAACATAAATATCAAATCGCCTCTTGTAGGGATCTGAAAATCAGTCACCAATCGCCATCAAAGATCCGGATTTCTGGTATGATGCCAAAAACTGCTGGGCTTCCTTCACCGAAAAGAGGCGCCGTCTCTCCCCATCGTCGGTCCTGATGAACAGTCGCGCTGGATACAGTAGAGAAGGCTTAAGCTTGAGAGTGAACAGCTGACGCATGACTTCTTTGTACTCAGCTCGTTGGTCCATCACTTCGGGACAGTAATCATCGTATAAATACACTGACTTGCCATCATATTTTAGGTCGTCTCGCTTCTTGCGGGCAGCGCGAATTACCATATCTTTAGTCTGAAATTTGTGGAAGCAAATGATCACGGCTCTAGGTTTATCCCCCTCTGCCGGTTTGGGTCTCAGCGCACGATGAGCCCTATCAAGCTCCGGGGGAGAAGTCAGCACATCTTTGCCCAGTATATCCACCAGGAGATTAGAGAAAAATATTGTTGGTCGTGTTCCCTCAACGGATTCGGGTACTCCAATGAGACGCACGTTGCTCCGCCTACTTCTCCCCTCCAGGTCAGTTATTTTAGCTTTCAGTTTAGCGTTGTCCTCGGCCATGCTGGATAACTGAGATTCCAATGACTGCAATTGATTCAGCCCAGATTCCAGGTCGGAAATACGTTGTTCATGGTTAGTGACCGTGGTCTGTACACCGTCTAATTTGGCTGAGCTGCGGATTGTTTTGTTCTTCTTTTTCATCTGCTCTAACTGTTCGGCCATTTTCATTCAACTCACTTTCACTTACAAGTTCCATCTAACTCCGAGATTCTTATTTCGTGACTATCCTGTGCCGCTGTCCCGGGTTTCGGCACCAAACTTCTAGAAAAACTGAGACGCTTACACGGATGTCATGTTTCTAGTTTGTTTACTTCAGAAAAACAAGGTGGAAAAAAACGACTGGAGTACTTGACAAGGCTGAATCAAAATAACAACGATATCAGCTAGGGCTGCATGATTTGGGGAAAATGTCATATTGCAATTATTGAGGTCAATATTGCAATTGCGATATGCGATTGCGATATAATATACAAATGGTTTCATGAGTCAACTTGCTTGGTTCTAAAGCAAAATGCACACACAGATTAGTGATAATACAATTGAAAGCTATCAAAAAAAAAAAAAAATTTATTAGGCTTCAAAAAATATAATAGGCAGAATATGCATTAATTGTACCTTAATATAACAGCTTCAAAGTAATTTCGATGGTAAACAAACTCATAATAGGGCATCCTGGTAGTAAAGCTTGGGGGGTTGCCGCTGTAAATACCAGCAATGCAAGTCTGAGAGGGGCGCCCCCGACAAATCTTGCGGGAATCACGACTTGAGACACTTGCGCTCATTTCAGATGATGGAAAAAGCAAAGAAAACGCGGTCGGAAGAAAGTAGGAAAAGGAAAAGAGAATCTGACCGCGTGAGGAAACGGACAAGAGTCCCACTCGGTCAGGCTTTCACTCGTTGGCGCGAGTTAAAAAGTTAACTCGTTGGCGCAAGTTAAAAAGTAGCACTGACTGGATGCAACAGCGATGCTGACCTGGCGATCTTGTTGATGGACTAGACCAGGGATGGAAATTAACTTTTTTGTCCACCGGCCACTGTGGCTGGTGGATTTCAAAATCTACCAGCCACTCAATGTTTTTACCAGCCACTTTCTTGTTTTTAATCGACAATGTGTAACTGCATGTGAAAGTTAATAGGCTACTACAAGATCTACAATACTTAAGCAGTTTATTTAATCTCAAGTCACAATGAAATACTGGCATTTTCTCTTTCTCTCTTATAGCCTAAACACACAAACCAGGTACTGATATTCATTTCAGTTCGCATGAGGAAAGAAACAATGTTACAGACTGTTACAGCACTAAAATATGCTTTAAAACTTTCACAGAGACATCAAACAGAAAGCAAAAAACTTTCTTTAAAGTGAATTTCGTTTTGTATTAATTGTATCTTAATTTTAATCAATGTTTCATCAACCAATTGCCTGGATTTAATAAATAAGAATTAAATATAGCAGACGATATAATCACGAAACGGAGGCGCCGGCGCATGAACTGGAGCTCGTCTCATAAATGAACTGAAACTCAGTGTATAAGGTAGCCTACTCGCCTCACAGACATGTCTACTTAAACAGAATAATTCAAAACGAAAGAAAACAGACACAGACTGCTCTCTGCTTATGTGATCTGTATGAAATGTGCATTTCTCTCTGGCGCATTCACTACTGCGAAGATCGCGAGTCAGCATTGTCAACTTCATCTTTGCAACTGACACGGACAAATAATAATTAAAATATCTCCTTGCTATATTTTACATATTCATAATCATTACTTTTGCCGGTTCTTTATGACAGATTTTAGGTGCTTTATTGCGCCACGCCGCCACCCTTACATGAGCGCATCACCACACCCACCAGAATAGCCCTGTTTTTTTTGTTTTGTTTTTTGTTAAGGATTTGTTTACTGTGTGTGTGATTCATTTAATGGAAAGCACATTCACTGAGTTGTCTTGCTAATCAGTATCTGCTTGTTTATTCAAACTAATTTGTCCTATAACAGACTAACGTCGCATGATGCTATTTTTATTTACCTAATTTCCATCCCTGGACTAGACTAGTAAATCTCTTACTTGTAAACTTGTTTGCGTTCTATGTTGTTGCCTATGTTGCTCTTGCTTGTAGTAGAATATGTCATTGTTTTTACGATGCTGTTCATTCATTCATTGGTGATAATTAGACCAGTCCAATAATTTCCACATATGTTTACCTAGATTTCTATTATCAGAGCTGTTAGCAGACTTGCTAATAAACATTTGTTTCTCTTACATTTTTTTTTTTTTGCGTTATGTTTTATTGCCTAGCTTGCCGCACGACGCTGTTGATGTCTATTTTACAGTAAAAAAAACAACTTTGTAATCTATCCAAAACTAGTCAACGAAATTTTGTCTTTCATATTTCATCTGTAACATAGTAACAATAGTGCGAATCCATGCCGTTCATTCATTCAAACACAGACACGAGTGTGTTTTAATTCATATTAAAACAGTATTTTTGCGGTTTACAGACACTATTCCATATCACGATTAGAACAAAGCACTTAAGAATAAAAAACTTACTATGACAATCCTCGCTGGATCCGTTGCTCCTCGAAGTGAAATTAAACCAGCACTTCTGAGGTAAATTACCCAGGATTATTCCTCACAGCCTCACAATACAACATAGTACATTAATCTGATTAAATTTGGTGTGTTTTATCGAGTTGATGGGGGCGTTCACAGTTTGCATGTATAATTTGCGTTTGAATAGCGCGCGCTCTCCATGGTCACATTAAAAGATAATGAGCTCTAATGAGCTGAAATGAGAATGACTGACATCTCTCTCTTTTTATATAGATTACATAAACAGAGAATATTTGTTTTAGTTTTGAATTATATAATTTAAAAGTAGACACTTAAATGATTATAAAGATATATTGCTCATGCCTGGGTGAATAGTATTCGCTGAGTTTTAAGTTTAGAGACGTGCACCAGAAAAAAAGTTCACGGAGAAATATGAAAAAATAAACTGTTTAATGTCTACTTTTTTATGTGTCCACTTACAATCGAAACAAAACATTGTACTTTTGTAAAATAAAGAAAATAAACAGGGTGTGCTTTCTGCCTCTCCTGTTTATTTTCTTTATTTTACAAAAGCACAATGTTTTATTTCGATTGTAAGTGGACACATAATAAAGTAGACATTTAACAGTTTATTTTTTCATATTTCTAAAGTGTGTATGACACGGCACGTTTGCCGATCCCAGGGGGTTAATAAGGCAGCCCTACCACTCCGTATGCACTGGTGGAACTTGTGCTAGGCTGGGTCCATATGTTGCGATCCCTACGGTGATCACATATGTGTATTCTTCCACGATACGGCTCCCTGTGGCGAGCCTGTGTCTTTCCTTGGCAGAGCCTTCTGCCGTCACTGTCTGGTTAGTAGCCCCCCCACCCCTGTTATAGGCTGGAGCTTCCCCAGTGACATTCCACATGTTGTACTGCCTGTCAATTTGCCCAGTCCATATGTGTATTTTCCACATGTTACCTCCCTGTAGGCAGGATGTGGCTTCTGCAGTGTCCCTTCCGTCCATGTACAGGAAACGCTTTCCATGTGGTCCTGTAGGAACAGCAGTGACTTCCCTGGCCCTAGTGCCCTGTCCCTTCTCTGCTTTAAATCGCGGGGGGATCAGGAGGCTTCTGTATTGGAAGGTGGCACTTTTTCTGGTATTTTATTTATTTTATGGCACCTGCAATAATCTAAAATACTGTCTAGTACTGTACAGTAAAATGTAAGCACACCTCATGCACTGCAGTCCCTGTAATAGTTCATTGTAACAGTAAATCATTAAGCACTTATATTATAAATAATTAGCCAAGATTATATTATATAATATTACTATTATTATTAAATTTCATTGTTTTATCTTTTTTTACAAGTAAAAACTTCACAACAAAAACTTACTGAAACAGTAAGTTACACAAACAGCCTTACTGAACAATTTTGCATAAGGTTCATCCACTCCTGACAGCAAAATGGAAATATTTTCATGAGCTTCTTACTTTTAAATGTGGAGAATATATCTGTGAAATATAAGTTATGCACTGAGGAAAACAACACATCTCAAGTGCAACAAACACCACTCGGTCTGTCAAGCCATGTTAAACTTGCGCGTGAGCTATATCTTACGAGTTCATTTGAAGCCCTTAATATGAATCATGTCTCATGTTAACCCTTTAGAATTTAAATAGACAAAAATTGTAAAAAACGAGAATACATTTTCTGATTTTTATTTAGAAAAAAACAGAAAAATCACGCACAAAAGAAATTAACACTTTAAAGTTGAAAAATTAAGTATAATACATCTATTCAAGTCTTTTTTTGTGACATTGGGTTGCACAGTTTTCATTTAGGACACTTTTTTTTCATACACGCACACATACAAATGCGTCCATTCATAGGCATGCACACATACACACATGCATACACCACATGTGAAGATACGTGAAAGAGTAATGGCCATCCGCCTCCCAAGTTTCATTAAAAATCATCCCAATCCCCTCTTCTGCTGTCTACCACTTCTTTCACCATGTATTTGTAGTTTATTTTATTATTTTATGCAATCCAAAACACTCTAACCTGCCGCGCTTCGTATCTCTGTTCAAATCCTTCCTTCGCGCTCTACCAGAAAGCTGCTGTCATTTGCTGACGGAAAGCATGAAATTACCATAATAAGCCGTATATTGCCGGAAAGCACATGTTGTCTACTGTCAGGGGCAATTTGAATGGTTTTGATAGTGCAAACGGTTGAAGAGTTACGGTACAATGAATACAGCTTGCTTGCCGGTTCTAAAGGGTTAAGGACAAATTGGATTATGCACTTTCACTTTCTGTCCGATGATATATTTTACATGTGCTCATAATATCAAACTACTGTATATTGAAATAAATGGTATTGCCTCGTCCTGTATTGTTTATAAAAAATATATTGATACATTGCTTAGCCCTACCTCCCACCACTCAGGCCGGAGACTCAGAACAAGTGTTTGTTAAAAGGGTACATTTATCAATTTCCGATGAGGATGAGATTGCAATTTGACACTTCCCCATTCCAGTGTTGCGATTGGCTCCTGGCATCAGAAGGGGCCCTTTCTTCTTTCCCCCATTGAACTCATTTGCATAATCTAAAGCACATAGTTAAAACATTGTCTTTAAAGTTTTACCAATGCATTGCTCACTTTCCAAACTACCATCATCACCAGCTTAAAGGGGCCGTGTGATGCTTAACCCACTGGGGTCTGAGGTGTTTTCTGGGTCCTGGAGGTTCTGGGTTCTTTCATGCTCTTACATTTGTGCTTATTCTTTGTTACATTCTGTTACTTGTGACATGTTCATGGCTAAAGTCTGATTACACTGTATTCAGCACAAACTCTGCTACAATAATATTTCAGGATGTAAAAGTTTGAGTTTTGAGATAATGACGTTTATGCGTGGTTTGTGAAAAAAAAGGTCATGAAACCCATACTGATTATTTCTATTTATCACGTAGCCTAGAATATTTGCTTCACAACTATGTGAAAATCATCCTGCGTACTCATTCAGATGAGTATATTGATATAAAGCAATATATTGATCTAAAATTTGTAAGACATGTTTTGTGTAAGAAAGCTTTATGCAAGGAGGCGTGAATCATCATGAATATTGATGTTTCACACCTGAGAAAGACAAAGACCCTCCCATAATGGCCCTATCAGGTGCTATCAGGCCCTATCATAATGAGGAGCACAAAGAATGAGTAGAGATTTAAAAAAGAATGGCTTTTTGATTGTTTGGATTTATTTAACACAACTGTAAAGACTTTGGGCGGATCTAATCCGTGGGGAATTTGCATATCATAATTAATAATTCATAATTAATAATTATTCATACATGTTTGGATTAGATCAGTCTTACAAGTTAATAAATCTCCCTCTAAGGGAGGATGTCCTTTTACCTGCATATTTAACTGTGTATCCTTGCATTTTAACTACAAGTTGATTACAGTTAATTACACTGATCACGTCTTACAAAACAGGCAAAATTAATTAGCTCAATTGCCAGAATAATATTGTGGGGATCCACAATATCATCTTACTTTATAGGATTTCAGGAAACGCAATTCTCTGGCCAGAAGAATTGGGTTTGCTGCCCTATAGACATATACTCTTTAAAGTATCTTTAATTGATAAAGCGAGTAGGACCTGTTTGCACTTAAGGGACTTAAAAATGAGCAAAGTAAATGAATCAATCAAATGAATATAATGGATTTAATAAAGGCATGTCTACTTATATATTTACTACGGTTGCCATGGAATATATATATATATATATATATTTACAAACATAATAGACATACAAAACACAATAAGACATCAATGAACGAGGAAGTGTGTGAGATATAGAGATATGGATAAATTACACGCGTGAGAGCGAGTAAGAGAGAGATAGGGATAGGGTTACTTTCACCTAGACAGTCAACTTTCCTGAAACAACACGAAAACACATTCTTAATGCTCTGAAAACAGGGTAACCCAAATTTACTTGCATGTGGAAGGGTTCTCTCATGTGTTGCTGCGTTCCTTGAGCGGCCTGCATGGTCTAGCCGCGTTTTGGACGGCAGATCTTTTGTTCTCCGTGCGCGTGCGGCCCGCATGGTTTAGCTGCGTGCGTGAGCTGAGTCCTTGGTTCCGTGGAGTCACGTGATGCGGCGCGAGTCTTTGAACAGCGGTCGGAAGTCTTTTAGCTCACGTTACCAACGGAGATAGTTCGGCTCAGGTCATGTCACTTCGTGGAAGTGAAACAAGTTGAATACAGAAAACAGATTTTAGGCTAGAAAGTAAAGAAAAGATCCAGGATATGATCTGATCCCCTGAGGGGACCTCCGCGTGAATTACATGTTTCTGACGTGCTGGAAAGTTCAAGAGAGAGTTGGGCGGAGCCGCGCTCCTACATTTATCACCTTGTAGAATTCCATCCCCTTCCTGTTCACTGAGCCAATCGGGGAATGGATGTTGCACGCGGGAACCCTCGGTTTATTGTCCTTTGTTTGGGAGAACATGCCCCTCGTGGTACAGGGGTGTGTTCAAGGAGGGTGTATAGTTTAACAGTTTGAATCTTCACTGGCGGTGAAACCTATTAAAAATACACTTTACTTTATATCTCTGTGCATATTCAGATAGCCCGTTCCATGAGCATTTTAGAGGTGTAAAACACATCAAATGAAAGTCAAAGGAAAAATACAGAGGTATTTAAAATGCATAAAGAAGGTATTTCTAATGTCTATTTATGCCGTGGCCAAACAAAGATATTTCACTGTGACATGGGGAAAAACACATACATTTAACAAAATATATTTAATGGTTTTTATGTCTTTACACAACAGAAATGTCCGTCTCTTTGTTCAGAGACATTCTGCGACATTCCGATGGGTTATAAAGTCTCGTAACAGGAGCTTCCCTCGTGTGTTGGGGGAGGGAAGGGCTCGTGTGTGTGTGTGTGTGTGTGTAAAATTCAGTCTTTCGGTGCCTGAAGGTTTTGGGACTTTAGCACGGATATTTTTATTTATTCAGATTCACTCTTAGCCCAGTCCCTACAATATCCCCCTTTTTGTGGGGACAACCATCACAGTGGACGGATGACAGGTGAATCATGATGATAGGGTAGCAGGTGCTCTCGAGCCGAGGCTGAGGGCTCAGCTTGATTAAGTTTGACGCAGCCTCCGGCGTGGTACCCTCTTCCTGAGGGTCCCGTGAGCTTGGCTGTAGATTTTCGCCTCTCGTTGAGCCTCCTGATTGAAAGTCAAGTGTCAGGGTGTGGTTGATTACCGTAGAGGTACCCAGCGCAGGATCAGCTGCAGTCCAGGATTGGACAACAGGTGAGGCAGTTAAGGCGGGCAGTTGAGACACAGCTTGGAGGGCTATGTCGATGGGAACAAGGTCAGTTCTGATTGGTGCTCTTCGCTTGGAAGAGGATACGATGCCAGGTCGTCGAGGTGAAGGATGGCACCTTTGATGCTTGGATTACACGCTCTGGTCGAGCAAGGTGACACAGGTGTCAGTGTCATTTTGGTCGTCAGTGAGTGCGGCTGTGCGCACAGGAGTGTTAAGGAGTCCCCCTTTCACCTACAATCTCTGCGTGGGTCTCGGTGACCTGAGTGCGAGGCTTGGCTTTAGCAGGGCAGCGTGTGCCGCTGATCTGCAGGCCGCAGATTCCGTCAGTGTTGTCTCTGAGGAAAGGTTTGTTAGGGGCAGAGATACTGAACGTCTTTGGTCAATGTGCACATGTGCGGATTCAGAGCTGGGGCAGCTTTGTGTCGCTGTCGTGTGAGGCATCCACGTCCAGCGTGCATATCTTGAAGTGAGTGTTACTTTTCAAAATCTGACATTGACAGTGTTATTGAGCTTCGGCTTGACTCTAGGATGGGCAAGTTCAGGAGAAAGCCCCCCCTTTTTTTCTGCTTGTGGTCGACGCAGAGTGGGATGGCACTACCCAGAGAGTAGGCAAGGTGTATTTGTAAAGAGTCAGTTGGCGTGGTGATGGCGGACACCACCACGGTTTGCATGAGGCCTAAGGGTATCAGGTGCGGTGGAATTCTACCCATGGCGAGGCTGTCGATGGAGGGGTTCACTCCCCGCAGCGGGTTTGTCCTCAGGGCTGTTACCAGCTGAGTTTGAGCAACGTCATTCTGGGAGACAGTAACAGCTTTTTCATGGAGTTCACTGTTGGGGTCGGCAGAACGCTGTGAGTGTTGAAAGTTACCACAATTCCCTTTAGTGTCTTGTCGATGGTCTGCAGGGATGCACTCTGTGTCGTGAGTTGCTCTTTTATCTGTGGAATCTCAGCCTGAATTTCGGCTACATGCCGCCTCACGGTGGCTAGGTTTACTGCATTCACACTGGGCATACAAATGTTAAACAGAGTTCCGACGGCAGTGGCGGCTCCGAGCAAAGCTCGTAGAAACCGTTGGGAGCGGCGGTTGTGGCCACCTGGCTCCGCTAGCGTGACAGTCATTTTCTCAAGTTGGTTGAGCATGTGTTCAACATCAGCCTCAGCGTGAGTGAGGGAGTCCTCTGTCCATCGGGCACCTACCCAGCTGTATTGTGTTGTTGCGCTGGGGTAGTGTGCTCTGTAGACGTTGCGAGGATCAGGTGGCACGTACACTTTCTGAGTGTGGGTCCGGCCATTGGTGATGAGGAGTCCTGGTGGTTCCTTTATGACGATGACTGGTGCCGGACCTGGTGAGATGTCCGATTGCGGCTGCTCTCTGGTTGGCTGGAGGCACAGGATGGCGAAGCACAGCAACATCCTGGTAAAAGTGAAAGAGAGGGAGAAAGAGAGAAAGGGAGAAAAAAAAATTGACGAGTGTCGTCCTTGGTTGGCTGGGACTTCGCTTTGAGGATGCCGGTATGCCACTTGCTTCGGTGTCTTGCAAGTGTCTCTGGTGCTGCGTCTTGAGCATACATTCACATGTGCATGACCCCCCTTTTGCACTGTGGCACCACAAGCTGTGGCGCAGTGATGGCATCTGGTGCAGAACGCTGAATGTTGTCTTGTGCACGTAGCATGTGCCAGGTGTATAGCGGGTGTTTGGGGCACCGGTTGTCGGTGGGTCTAGACAGCGTGCTAGGGTGGTTGGAGGGGTCTAAAGTGGTGGTGACTCCCAATGTTCATGAAGTTGTTATGGTCTTTGGCGAGCTGGAAGGTGCATGGTAGCGAACTTGAACCTTGACTTGGTGTTGAGGCTGTGTACCCCTGGATGGCTGCTGGAGTTCTATGAACTCTGTGACCTTAGAGTCTGGCTTTGTTGTAGTTCTCGTTACCTCTATGACCGGCCAGTCTGGCTTTGGTAACCTGTGTGACTGGAGGGGGAGGAGGCGTTCTTGAACTTGGGCCCAGACTGTCAGGTGTTTGAAGTCTAGTAAAGGCTCAAAGCGCTCTAGCAGATCTTTGCCAATCAGAAAGGGGTAAGTGTCCATTTGTGAGATGTACACCGGGTGTTTCAGACTAAAAGAACCAATTGTCAGGTGAATGTGAGCTACCTGTTTGAGCCGGATGTCGTTCTGGCTGTATGACTGCACAGTCAGCTCGCGTGTTTGAGATGTAAGAGTTCGATTTTGTCTCTCAGAGTCTTTCAAAGAGTTTCCGGGCCATACCTTGTTTGATCATGTGCCCGAGGAGTCTTGACGTCGGGGCTGGTGTGGTGATCGACGGGCGGTTAGGGCCGGTCTTGTGTAGTTCTTTGCGGAGACAGACAAAGCAGCATTTCTTGGTCTTTTGGGATTTTGGTCCCAGTCGTGGGAAGTTGTCAGCTGTGTCAGCTGTGTTAGCTCTGTGGTCTGTTGTTGACAAGCAGTGTTCTGTGTGCCTGTTGCAGGTTTTATGCTGAGGCATAGGATGTCGTGTTCGTCCCTCTTGTTGTCTTTGTAAAGTCTATTGTGAAGAAGCTCTTTAAGCAACTTCAGGCTCTTGGCTGTCTCGGACATGGCAGCACTGTTTTCGTCTGATGTGTGTTCAGACTTGTGCTGACCAGTGGCAGGTCGAGAGGGGTTCCTCTCTGGGCTGTTGAGGTCAGGCTAAGCAGGGGCTCTGTGACATTTTGGCACACTTGTGGTGAGTGACTAATGCATGGCCCTAAAAGTTCAGAACTACTGCTTAATGGGTTCGCTAGATATTTAGCACAAAGCTAAGTGTCTCTTGTGTCCTTATAAGCTTAGGTGTGAGCGTTAGTAGGCTAAGACTTGTGTGGTTCTGAGAGTATTTCCTGAAGAGGGCATAGCCGAGATGAAATAAATGACATGAGATGGTTCTTATGACTTAATTATTTCTCTGGACGTAACTGGGGGGGGTCACTACGGCTTGACGAAGTGAAGGATAAGAGGGAAACGGACAGCTTTCTTATTTAAATTCTGCTTATTATCAATCTTCAGGATTATAGTTGTGCCCTAGTAAATTGTTGAAATTACTTGTGCTGCAGGGTCACGAAAATGAGTGCACTGGTTGAAACTAAGCCAAAATAACAAATAAGGGTGTCTCTGTTTCCTTTCTGGGCCCTATGGGAAATGGAACCACATTTGAACAAGAGAGGAAATTAAATTAAATCATATAGATGACTGATTAGCCAAGGGAACAGCTGACTGCTGTTATTATGAAAGTTAAAGAAATGAAAGAATTAACGAGAGGAAAAAAATTTAAAGCAAAAGGGAATAAAGTGATCAAACACGGGGAATGATCGGTTTAGTCACCTGTCGATGAAAATTCCTATTGCTATATGAATTATTCTCTAGCTACACAGTTTACATGTAGTTAAACGTAAGTTTAATTAACAGGGTATCTGCAAAGTTAGCCTTCGACGGTTAGCAAGGACGATGCCTTCACTAGTGAAGGTGAACTTTAGCTGCAAAGAATTGTAAACACGGAAAGTGAATAATTAGAAACCCTAACTGGTGTTAAAGAAAGCATTCTAGAATAGTTTGCATTGTGTGAACACAAGCGGTGATTAAGGGCTCAAGTAAATTATGCTAACTGCTAACTGTTGAAGTTATTATGTAGCTTAGCCTAAGCTGGATGGAGGCTAGGCTAGGTTAGCGTAGCGTAAGCTAGCTGGATGCTATGTTAGTTTAGCTTAGCGTAAGCGGGAGGGATGCTAGGTTAGCTTAGGCACCTAGGCTGGTTTGTTTACAAAGTGACATCACAAGTTAGCACTTCCTGTGACAAGGCGTTGTCATGGGAACCAGAGCATGTCAGACAATTCAACAGTCCCTAAAGAATGTCTGTACATTTTACATGAATTATGCATGTTTAAACGGGTTAACAGGATGCAACTATATTTTAAGTCTTTCTAGGACTTGGTGTTACATTGAGTAAAATGCAGATGAGTTTTGGCATTAGCTAACTCTTCTCTTTATTTTACGTAGCTTATTCTATTTGTTTACAGAGTAAGGAAATAGATTTGCTGTAAGTCAAAGCTTGTCTAAGCATATATGGTTACGTCCCTCTCGTGCACGAATGCTGACTTCTCAGCGAGTAACAGTTTTGATCGCTAGGTAGCTCTCTGCTTGTAGATGCAGCAAAAAATTTAGGTGAATTACATCAATCTAACAATAATTTGTAAGGCCTTTACATTTGTAGACACCCAGGTCTACCTAGATATAACTCTGTCCTGAGCTTTCTTTGTTAGACACAGGTTTAGTCATACTACCATTTGGATTTCCTGTTAATCAAAGCATAAGATATCGATACAGTTTACAAGCTGCTGAGATGAGGTTTCTTTGTCAAACAGACTTACGCTTTTACTGCTGAACATGCTACTTTTACTTTTAGTTGGAAATCTAAGGCTATTTTACTTAGAGTAGAGATGTCAATTCCAGCTATCGTTTTATCTGCATTTAGACAGGCCAGCGATCAAAGATGCGTATTGCACGTTGTGTTCTGGTTGGATCGCAACGATCAAAAGCACGCCCGTAGGTTAACAGTAGTTTAAAGCCGTGGTGGTTCTACACCCTGGCGTTAAGGTGATGTATGCCCTATTTGGAGCTAGTGTTTCTTGTAACAAGTCATTGTCATGGAAACTAATGTACAGCAGTGCATTTTTCAAAAAGTATCTAGAAACTGTTTGTTTAAACAGGGTTGTGTATAGTCTGTTGGTTGTTGAGGCTTACACGTCCATTTAAGATTCCTTTAAATCAGTAAAATTCTAAGTTTACTAATGCTGAGTCTTGCAACTCTTTGAGCACACATTTTCATCTACTTTTAAAAGTTCTATGTCCTATGCTGATCAGGGACCTTTTTAGCAGAGTCTTGCACTGTGTTCGTGCAGTGTCTTCTGGTTTTGCAGTTCAAAATCATTGTGGTTTTTCAAAGTCTTTCGGACAGTCTTTTGCTTGGTGTAAGCTTCTCTTAGCTGTTGAGTAGTCATGCTATGTGGGCAGGCCAGAATGCCTAGGTGATGACTCACTGTGGGGTGCAGATTTCGGATAATCTGTCCCACGCGGTGACGTTGGTAACAGTTTTTTAAGTGAAAGTCAATGTCTTGTAGGTAGGCGTGCACGTTGTGGCCTCCTGCAGGGTTCGGAGTGAACGTAGGGAGGTTTCTCGCTAGCTTGTTAAGTCTTCTGGGAGCCCTGCCGTTGTAAGTAGCAGGGGCTCTCCTGGAAAGGCTCTTCTCCCCTCGCTGCTGACGGGGGTTCTTGTGGGCTGGCTGGTGATGTTTTGAACAGTGGGCTTTCACCCCCCCCTTTTTAGCTCTGGGTTGTAGGCTGACAGGTGCGGACCAGCTGGTCAAGGGGAAACTTTGTGGTGTGCGTTTCCCCTTCCCGGTCATTCTGTAGTCTATGAGAGTGTTTCAGCTCTCCGTGAACAATGTCAATTTCGCATTTGATATTGTCTTTGTGCTGAATGAGTTCATGGATTTCAGCTCGGGCCGCTTGTAAGTGTTTTACACAGGCCTTTGCTTTAGTGTCTCTTTCTTTAGTTCAGTCTCTGCTGAACGAGCTTGTGGATGGTATCGCGGGCCTCTTGCGGGTTTTTTTTTTTCCGCAGGCCATGGCTTTCGAGTCTCTTTTAGTTCAGCCTCTGCTCTTTGCAAAGGGGGCTTCACTTTTGTCGGAGTTTCTCGTTGAGTACCACTCTGGTTGTTTTCTCTGAATGCTCTCTTCGGTCTGTGTGCCGATGAAGATCAGACAGGGCAGTTTGAAGTCTTTCCACTTCCTTCTGTAGCTCGGGGTCGTTGTCGTCCTAGGCTTGCATCCTTAGCGTTGCAACTTCGTGCTCCAGGGCGAGGCGGCTCCTTTCACGGAGACGTGCTTGTGCGATGAGCTGGCAAGCGAGGGTTTGGACGTGTCTGGCCGGTCTTTGTCGTGGGAGCTTTGGCTTGGTTTGTGCGCCATCAGCTTGTCCATGTCGGCGCTGCTCTTGGCTTTGGAGCTCCGAGTCGCTGGCGACCTTGGGCAGGAATGGAGGTGTCATGAATCTCAGCCATGTCTCCAGGTTGTCCCAGCGGTTGTGGGACTGTAGGGCCGGAACATACTGGTTTCGACTGTGGGCGAGAGGAACACAACACACACAGAGAGACCAAGCAAGTTTGTTCTACGTTTAACGAGCTATAATACAGGCTATGCCGTGTATGAAAATTTTGGTTAACTGATGCAGACAGTTAAATCATTCAGTGGGACAATTTGGGTAGGTCAGCATGGGCCTGAATAAAGATTTTTGACGTGGCGGTAGCTTCGGGGTAACCTGTTGATGCTAACGGCTTGGCTGTCAAACTATTATTCAGCTTTCCTTGGTGTCTCAGATAGGTTCTGTCTCTAGGTGAACTGAAAGGAACAGAGCACAACAGAAAAAGAGCAATGGCAAGATAGCAGAGTTTGAAATAACATGCAACCATTTAAGATGGAAAGGTCTGTGATGAAATGGCGTTAATAGTACACAGGAAGAGTTACAGGGGAAAAGGAGGCCTAAGCCTGCGGTGTGTGGCTCGGAGAGGAAAAGGGAGCCGGACACTTCAATGGCCGGGGGAATCTCTAGATTCTGTGGCCAATATTAAGTGGATGGGTTTAATACCTTTTTCTAGTTTAACTGGGGTGAAATGAGGTCATTCGGGTTGGAGTCAGCATAGTGGTTGGTCTCTCTGTCGTCCCCAAACGCTTGACAGCAGTGTCCCGGGCCCCTCCGTATATCTGTACCGATGTGCGCCCTCTCACGCAACCCGACTTTGAATCACAACCGGCAGTGCCAAATTGGTGATGTGTTGCGGGCCGCACTAACGGAGAGACACGGGAAAGTCCGAGACCCGCGCTCAGTCAGCGCTGGGGACACAGGTCAGATGAACCATCATGCTGGACTCCAAGCAGAGATGACTGTCAAATCACCACACGCTCTTTAGTGGATTCTACCTATAAACACAGAACAGTGTGAACAAGTGGCTTAACAGTGAATGAAAGCTTTCTTGTTTAACCTGAATTGAGTAATTACGTATGTAGAAAATAGAAGCAAAAGTTTTACTAGATAATGGTAAAAAGGAAGTCATGAAAATGAGGTTATCACAATAACTTAACCACAAAAAAAAAATTCTTACAAAAAAATTAACTTTTTTTTTTTATTATTTATTATTATTACTTTTATTATTAATAAAAATTAATAATTAAAAGTAATAAAGTAGGATGGACCCCGGAAGAAGACAGGCAGTAGTGGCGCGTTTGGGCCACTTCCTCTTAGTGGTCAACCTGTCTGACAGAACTTGATTTAAACTGCATTCAAACTGGTTTAAATACAATTCAAATCAGATACGGTTGTCATAACGTACCAAATCAGAATTATTAAAAATAATTTGAAAAAGGAAATATAGAAATAAAGCTATAAAACCATTCCCAACAGGAAAGGGGACTTAATTCAAATTAATCGTGAAATTTGTTTGTTCCAAACCAAATTTGAACAAGTGTAGGAAATTAAAGGTTGGCATTGTACTTGATGATGATCACGACTACGGTGAGGTATCAGTGATAATAACCAAAATACCAACTGGGATAGAGCCACTTCAAAACAGAATAAGAGTAGAAAGTACGAGATGAGCTGACTTAGCAGGGGAAGGCCATAAGGGGGCCGCACTCCTCCTAAGTGGTCATCAGAAACTGCTAATACTTACTTTTGAATTTAAATTCAAATGTGGTTTGAACCAAATTCAAAATAAGCGTACACAGTCAGGAGTGACATCATGTTAGTAACACTGGAACTTGCACATGCATTGAAAGTTAGAGAAACACTTTCAGAAATTCACTGGAAAAATCTGAAATTGTGACGAGAGAAATTGTTTAGGAAAGGATGACCTTGTTACTAGTGTCCACACGGGGGCGACATTTCGTTCATGCAGGATGAAGTCGGGGCGGTGCGTAATTCGAGAACTGTCAAGCACTTAGGCCTAAGGGCTGCCCTCTAGTGTTTGTCAGCGGAATAACAACCAGCCTGCTTCCATGTGTGATTCAAATTTGAGCGTGCAGACGCTTCGTTTTCTGTAGCGATCACACTTATCAAACTAAATCTCAGCGGATTTTTGGTGCTATGTTCTAACACGCCTTGCAGGAATTTTTTTCCTGCGCTGTGTAGGAGAAAACAGGAATTATACGTCTGTCGGTTGGATCCAAATACATTGATCAAATAGCATTTTATGATTAAAATGTTTTTATGTTTTGGATCTTTCTGTGCTATGTTTCACAAAACGGTGTGGCAGGATTTTTTCTACGCACACACATAGGGACAACAGGAATTAGGCATCAGTTTTTTTTTGATTCCCACATACAACAATTATCACTATGATTCACGCGTGTTCGCTTATAAATTTTAAACCTCGGCGGGTTTTCCTATTTCGACACGTGTACACGGAAGGATTTCTTCATTTCCGCACATTAATATGGATAACAGGAATTATACGTCTGTCATTCGGATCCAAATAACATTTATCAAATAGCACTTATGATTAAAAATGTTTTTATGTTTTGGATTTTTCTGTGCTATATTTCACAAAACTGTGTGGCAGGATTTTTCTACACACACACATAGGGACAACAGGAATTATACGTCTGTCGTTCGGATCCAAATAACATTTATCAAATAGCACTTATGATTAAAAATGTTTTTAGGTTTTGGGTTCTTTTTTTTTGGGTGCTATATTTTAACAAACACGTCTTGCAGGATTGCTACGCTGTGCGTAAATAAAACAGGGATTATTCGTCTGTTTTTTCGACTCCCATAACATATCAAATAGCACTTATGATCAAATATGCGTTAGGTTTTACAATTGAGTAGCTACGTCAAATGTTTTAACCAGGAGTTATCGATAATCTAACGATTATAATTAATATCAGGCCTTTCTTAAGAATAGTGAAAGAGCATCGTTTCACTAAATCTTGTCTTCACCCTGGCCGAAGAATCTCGTTCCGCCAGGGGAGTTTAACATTAAAAATTGTCGTTGTTCAAAAGAGGTTTCTTCATCTTTTGTCGGACAACTTTAATACTCTGAAACTATGAAACTGCAGTTTACTTCTTAGCTTCGCTGGACTGAAACGGCTTTTTGCCTTTAATCAGTCAAGGTGAGTTCGCATAGCGTTCGCTCAACCGAGGTGCACGTACAATATTAAATCACAATATAGACATAGATTGAAAACTGAATTTGCTCAAAAACAAGTTTAAAGTGTGCTCGTATTTTCTCCACCATTGTAAAGACTTTGGGCGGATCTAATCCGTGGGGAATTTGCATATCATAATTAATAATTAATAATTATTCATACATGTTTGGATTAGATCAGTCTTACAAGTTAATAAATCTCCCTCTAAGGGAGGATGTCCTTTTACCTGCATATTTAACTGTGTATCCTTGCATTTTAACTACAAGTTGATTACAGTTAATTACACTGATCACGTCTTACAAAACAGGCAAAATTAATTAGCTCAATTGCCAGAATAATATTGTGGGGATCCACAATATCATCTTACTTTATAGGATTTCAGGAAACGCAATTCTCTGGCCAGAAGAATTGGGTTTGCTGCCCTATAGACATATACTCTTTAAAGTATCTTTAATTGATAAAGCGAGTAGGACCTGTTTGCACTTAAGGGACTTAAAAATGAGCAAAGTAAATGAATCAATCAAATGAATATAATGGATTTAATAAAGGCATGTCTACTTATATATTTACTACGGTTGCCATGGAATATATATATATATATATATTTACAAACATAATAGACATACAAAACACAATAAGACATCAATGAACGAGGAAGTGTGTGAGATATAGAGATATGGATAAATTACACGCGTGAGAGCGAGTAAGAGAGAGATAGGGATAGGGTTACTTTCACCTAGACAGTCAACTTTCCTGAAACAACACGAAAACACATTCTTAATGCTCTGAAAACAGGGTAACCCAAATTTACTTGCATGTGGAAGGGTTCTCTCATGTGTTGCTGCGTTCCTTGAGCGGCCTGCATGGTCTAGCCGCGTTTTGGACGGCAGATCTTTTGTTCTCCGTGCGCGTGCGGCCCGCATGGTTTAGCTGCGTGCGTGAGCTGAGTCCTTGGTTCCGTGGAGTCACGTGATGCGGCGCGAGTCTTTGAACAGCGGTCGGAAGTCTTTTAGCTCACGTTACCAACGGAGATAGTTCGGCTCAGGTCATGTCACTTCGTGGAAGTGAAACAAGTTGAATACAGAAAACAGATTTTAGGCTAGAAAGTAAAGAAAAGATCCAGGATATGATCTGATCCCCTGAGGGGACCTCCGCGTGAATTACATGTTTCTGACGTGCTGGAAAGTTCAAGAGAGAGTTGGGCGGAGCCGCGCTCCTACATTTATCACCTTGTAGAATTCCATCCCCTTCCTGTTCACTGAGCCAATCGGGGAATGGATGTTGCACGCGGGAACCCTCGGTTTATTGTCCTTTGTTTGGGAGAACATGCCCCTCGTGGTACAGGGGTGTGTTCAAGGAGGGTGTATAGTTTAACAGTTTGAATCTTCACTGGCGGTGAAACCTATTAAAAATACACTTTACTTTATATCTCTGTGCATATTCAGATAGCCCGTTCCATGAGCATTTTAGAGGTGTCAAACACATCAAATGAAAGTCAAAGGAAAAATACAGAGGTATTTAAAATGCATAAAGAAGGTATTTCTAATGTCTATTTATGCCGTGGCCAAACAAAGATATTTCACTGTGACATGGGGAAAAACACAAAATATATTTAATGGTTTTTATGTCTTTACACAACAGAAATGTCCGTCTCTTTGTTCAGAGACATTCTGCGACATTCCGATGGGTTATAAAGTCTCGTAACAGGAGCTTCCCTCGTGTGTTGGGGGAGGGAAGGGCTCGTGTGTGTGTGTGTAAAATTCAGTCTTTCGGTGCCTGAAGGTTTTGGGACTTTAGCACGGATATTTTTATTTATTCAGATTCACTCTTAGCCCAGTCCCTACACAACATAATCCAAAGATGCACAACAAAAAAAGCACATTATTGAATACACTGATCTAAAGACAGAGACTTGAACAGGCACATAACTTTGTGCCGTTCCTGAAACATAGTACATACCTGTCGTTTCCAAGGTGTTTGATTTTTCATTTTACCATGTTTATGTACAGAGACTCATGTGAATATTGAAGTCAGCAGGATTCATTGAGTGGCATCTGGTCCCTGTAAAAAAACTTTTAAAAAAAGAAACAACTGTGACCATGCTGATATCAAGATAAACTAAAGGCTGCATGATTTGGGAATACATTTTAGAATTTTCTGGTTAAAATTGCGATTTAAATTTAATTTTTATTTACAAAATACACACACACATAAAATAGGGCTGCATAAAATAACAATAGCATATAGCAGTTGGCCTATAAATCGTTAAAAATGACCACTTCAGTAACACTATACTAGAGAAAAATATATGGATTATCATATGTTACTTCAAAATTTTCCATACGTTATGAAATGAGATTGGAGTAAAAACATGAAGCCTAATGTTTGGCGTGTTTTGCTTTTCAAATGGACAGCGCGTGTGACTCAAACTCACAGAGCACGCAGAGAACATTTACTGAAACGATCAAGCCGCTCCAAACTATGAAACATTATTGTTACCATATTATACATATCTACGTTTGAGCAGAAATCCACAAACACAGTATTTAACAGTAAACACGGGTCTAAACATTATCATATTCACCATGTTAGAGTAAACACTCATACTAGCCTACTTTTATATCATGCTGTTTTATTATCGAACATAAAAAACATCCTTGTGTACATGTATATAAATTTAGCATTAGGCTTCATGTTTTTACTCCCATTTATCTAATTTCATATCTTACATTTTAGTCTGGCACCAGTTTGACTAGTTGCTACAATGTAAAGTGTATATAACAATAACATGCTTAGGCTACTATTATGAGTGGACATCTTACCTTAATCTTTCTCATCTTCAAATCGCATTCTTCTAATTCCTCTGAGGTAAATCCTCAGGAAAAAAAAAAGCACAGCACAAACACAGTCTTCCAAACTCGGTGAAAAGCAGAGTATGTTACTGAAGTCTCTGATTCGTTTACAGCTCTGCGTTCCTTCACGTGGATATTTACATGTCAATCACTCGTGCACGCGTGAGTGTGTTCACATTAGAGTTAATTAGGATGCTTTTGAGAAACTATACATGTCGTTGCTTTCATACGGATTACTTAAACGGGATATTTGTTTTTGATATAATTTACATAATTTAAAAATAGAGACTCCAAGCTTTGTAAAGACATACGTTTCAAGTCTGTGTGACAAACATTCACTAAATTACAAATAATTTCTGTCGCATTTCAGAATGAACTTCACATTGAGAGAGACGGCAGAACGCGTATCATGTTTATCTTCTTAATTTTACGAAAAACACAGCATTTTGTTTTTATTATGAGTGTACACAAATAAAAAAGACATTTAACAGTTTTGAATTATGTTTAACACTTATATGTAAGATCAAAATCAACAGAGTATTCTGAGTCTCTTTTGCACTGATAAGAAAAAAAGCAAACTGGTATTGCCGGCCGACCCCAGGGGGTTAAATATGTTGACATTCTTTAAAGGATTAGTTCACTTTTAAAAAAACTTTTGCTGATAATTTACTCACCCCCATGTCATCCAAGATGTCCACGTCTTTCTTTCTTCAGTCGAAAAGAAATTAAGGTTTTTGATGAAAACATTCCTGGATTTTTCTCCATATAATGGACTGCAGCTTACCAGACGATAAACGATACCAGACGATGAATAAGGGTCTTATCTAGCGAAACGATCGGTCATTTCAAAAATAAATAAAAAAAGTTTAAGTTTTATAAGCACAAATGCTTGCCTTGCTCTGTTCTGTGATGCGCGTTGGTGACGTCACGTAATACGCAATTACGTTGAAAAGGTCAGGCTTCTGTCCTGACAAATTTTCTTTTAGCCTTTTTAATATTACAACACCCAGGATACGCACACAAAATGGGCTTTTAAACGATAAACTGACACAGGATACGCACACGAAATGGGCTTTTAAACGATAAACTGACACAAAGAAATTTGAATGTGTGTATATGGTCCTCTTTCCTTACATTTGTAAACACTGACTCGGTACGTCAAGCATGACGTTTTGAACGTAATTGCGTATTACGTGAGTCGCTAACGCGCATCACAGAACAGAGCAAGGCGAGCATTTGTGCTTCTAAAACTTAAACTTTTTTATTTATTTTTTAAATGACCGATCGTTTCGCTAGATAAGACCCTTATCCCGAAATGGAGAACAGAAGATACTATGTTTGTAAACAAACTCCATCTCTGCACTTTCAATTGTAAGAACAACAAACAATATGCAATAACACCATATTGCGTGTTGCAGTTTCTCCTAAAAGTAATAGGAGTGAACCGTCTTTCTATATCTATAGTCTTTGACCTTACTCTACAAATGCAGAGTTTTGTGCAGTGTAGAGTCAATAGCAAATACTTTAACAAATGATAAAACACACTTACAGGCTTTGATGCAGAAGAGCCAGATTGCCCTAGCGAAGTTGGAATTGCCCCATTTTTTTAATAGCCTCTGTGCACAGCAGGTCTTGTACTCACAGTTTCAGGAAACTGTCCTCCGTAAAATGCGCTGCACACACACAAACATTTGGGTTGTACTGTTCTGGAACAGTGTTGTAAATAAATCTTAACCCATTGCGTCCACTTTTGGAAGGCCAAATAAAGTTCTGCTTTTGCTTTTGCTTTTGCTTTTGCTTAGAAACACAGCGTCTCCATAACATAGCGGCAACAACACTACTACAACTGAACAATTGAACCCACGCCTTTCTTTGCGTATGCATTTGGGCAGAGGTGGAAAGTAATGAATTACATTTACTCGCGTTACTGTAACTGAGTCGTTTTATTGTGTACTTCTACTTTAAGTAGTTTTTAAAATCTGTAATGTTACTTTTACTTAAATATGTTTTGTATGTATTGTAATCCGCTACATTTGAAATCATATCCGTTACTGAGTAAAAAAAAAGTATATAAAAAAATATATATACTTTGGGTGAAAACATCACGCTCCGGAAACTACAGCATTGATTGATTGAAGGGCGGGAGAACAGACGCTCTAAAATCTCAAAAAAACATGGAGAAGGTGACGGACAAGACACGCCAGTGATGCAGACACAGCTGAAAGCGAAAGGCTATCGAATTCTTCACACATGCGCACACACACGCAAAGCCCTGGCCAGTATGGGAATACTTTGGATATAGAAAAAAATGGAATTTACAGTATAATGCAGATGTCACGTAAAAACACGCAAACTTGTAGATGGATGGATGAATAAATCATACGTAAAGCTGTACAATAAATCAAATCGCGACATAGTCTGTGAATATTAAAGCACAAAAGACTGCTATGTAAATATATAATCTGCTTGTTCTGCGTGTCTCTGTGTGAATGAGCTGTGCTGTTTCGTCTACTTACTACATACTCAGGTACACTTGACGCTCATGGTGTTTTCAGCATCTCACAAACAATACGAGGACATGAATATATGAACATTTCTCAGAGCTGCTCTGAGAGAACGCCGAATGAGCATTTTCATAATTTTATTTGAGAAAAACATTGTCAAATATACTCTGAAACAGGACTTCGCAACCCGTCAAAATAAAAGTTTGGTTTAACTAGAAGAGCTTATGACAAATATATTACTATTGTAGGCCTACAATAGAATGTACTACTCATAATAATATTAACAACAATAATAATACTAAAATTTATTTAAACATTATTTAAGGATTGTATAATATATATTCATATTTTTTGTTAAAGGATATAACGTTTGCTAAACTTTTATTTGATTACCACTGTTTTTGATCATATATTTGTATTAAATCATAAAAAGATAAAAATTCTGAATAAAAAACATTTCATAGAACTCAATTATTTTTAAACATTTTAATAAGTTATCAATAATAAAAATAAGTTAATCTAATTCATAATCAATTATTGAAATTAGTTGTTTAGATATTTTATTGAACAAATGTTTCATTTATTTAAAGGGCACCTATTATGGCATTTAAAATGTTCCTAATATTGTTTTGGGAGTCCCCAACAACAGTTTTACAAGCATGCAATGACAAAAAACACTATTGTTGTTTTATAATATGCATTTATTTTTACCTGATTTGCTCAGTGACTCCCATATGAATCGTTCTACGACTCATTTTTCCAAACCCCGCCTTTGCGTGACGCTAATCTGCGGTGATTGGTCAGATGACCCAGTCAGTTGTGGTGATGCAATGTGTGTATAAGTCAAATGTGTTTACAGAGATAATACTTCTATTGGTTAACACGGAGTACAGTGTACAATGCTTTTATCAATTACATTGTGTTATAATAATGATTATAGTGCACCGCTTTGTAGTAAAAATTTCAAAATAATTTACGTTGAGTTATGTTAGCGACCATAGCCCAAAGTTCAGTGGTAAAGCACATTCAGCCTTTGTTTGCGTCAATGCATAAACATATTGATAATGCAGTACTACGAGGTATTGCTCTATTCTTTATGCCAACTCCAATAACAACGACAAACACTTCACATATTTCAATACAATTGACATTGAAGACTATAGAAGCTGCGCTGTGCGTACACAACACACAAAATAATTATTGAGCATGCTACATAAAACATAAAAGCAACAATTATTAATATTAATAATACTTACAGGTTGTGATTCGGAGGAGGAAGCGGATCCAAATACACTTAACCTTCCTTCAATATCAGCCGGCTCGCGAATCCACATTTTACAGCATTTGTTTGTGAAGCAATCATCTTCAAAACGACGCGAACAAAGCACAAGGTCCGGGCTAACGTATACTTCTGTGGTATAGTTGTATGAACTGTAGCCACTTAGTCTTCAAATGTTCCTCCCTGGGCAGATGAAAAAAGTTCGCTTTTGCGTCGCACTTCAGAACACAGCGTCTCGTCACCATGATGTTTTCAAGGTTCCCCTGGCGTCTATGAGTACGAGCGCAATAAGTGGGCGTATCTTATTCAAATAACTTGTCAAGTTGACGTCATCTAGACAGAGAAAAAGCATCGTTTGTCTATCGATTCATATCAGCGACAGTCGACTCTTACTTTTGAGAGACAATAACTTTGTATACGGTGAACTTTCATATTTAAACCTTTGCAGGATGTTTTTGTTCACTTAAATCTATGTTACACACTACATGAAAGGTAATTTTCAAAAATCCATAATAGGTGCCCTTTAACTTTCATTTTCACTGATGATGATAATAATAACCATAATTTAATAAAACAGTTTATATATTTAATAATTGTTTAATACCATAAACTGTGGTATTTTCTGAGATGGTTATCATACTGTGATAGTCTCATACCGTTACAACCCTACATAGGAGAGTCCCCCACCCCACCCCCACTGTTAAAAAACTCAGCAACTTTTACTCTGAGTACATTTAAAATTAGCTACTTTTTACTTTTACTTGAGTAGATTTTTAGACCGGTCTTAAGTTAACTTTTACTTAAGTAGACTTTTACTTGTACTTAAGTTAAATTTTATTGAAGTAATAGTACTTTTACTTGAGTAGAATACTTTATTACTCTTTCCACCTCTGCATTTGGGAGGCATTATGCAAATATTTCCACCTATTGATGTAGGTTGGTGAGGGAGAATTCGATCTAGGCATTTTAGCTAGATCTGGATCTTCTCTTTTAGATAGAATACATCTTTTTGTGGGAGACTTCGAGCTTTGTAACTTTGCCGATCTTATACATGCACGAACAGCTACATTACACACTAAAGAAAAAGGAAAACATGAAAACACATCATATGGGTCATGTAGCTGTTTGTGCTTTAATTTGTGTAAGATGTTGCACTACAAATAGCTGGCATTGAGAATGTATTCCTCTGAATAATTATGAAATGGATGTGTTGTGGTTTACTGCAGTTTTAAGGATTCCAAACATGTTATGAATGGATTCTTGTATAGTACAAGAGTCTTGTACACCTGGAGGAGAAGAACACGCATGTTAGGCTGTTGTTCCTGGACTTCAGTTCAGCTTTTAATTCCATCATTCCTCAACATCTGGTAGACAAACTGGGACCCCTGGGCTTCAGCACACCCTTGCGGAACTGGCTGCTTGATTTCCTCACTGACAGACCTCAATCAGTGAGGGTTGGACAGAATACCTCCAGTGTCATCACTCTTAGTACAGGCTCCCCTCAGGGCTGTGTCCTGAGTCCTCTGCTGTTCACCCTGATGACACATGACTGCGTCCCTAGGCATGCCACAAATCACATCGTGAAATTTGCAGATGACACAACAGTGGTAGGCCTAATCAAGGATGACAAGGACCTGGCCTACAGAGAGGAGGTGGAGCAGTTGGTGGGCTGGTGCAGAGATAACAGTCTGATCCTGAATGTCGACAAGACCAAAGAACTCATTGTCGACTTCAGGAAGAACCAGCCCAGCCATGCTCCACTACTCATCAACAACATAAACGTGGAGGTGGTTAGTAGTATAAAGTTTCTGGGTGTGTTCATTAAACACGATTTTACCTGGTCTGTAAACACTGCATCACTGGTGAAGAGGGCACAGCAGCGGATGTATTTCCTACGGAGGATGAGAAGAGCCCATCTGCCACCGCCTATCCTCACCACATTTTACAGAAGCACCATAGAGAGCATCTTGACCAACTGTATCTCAGTGTGGTGTGGAGGCTGTAGTGTCTCTGACTGGAAGGATGTGGGAAGGGTGGTGAGGACAGCAGAGAGAATCATCGGCACCTCTTTCCCCTCCATTCAGGACATTGCAGAGAACCGCTGTGCATCTCGGGCCAGGAAAATTTGCAGGGACCCCTCTCACCCCCATTAAGGTCTGTTTAGTCTGCTGGCCTCCAGAAAGAGGTTCCGCAGCATGCGGTGTCGGACCTCCAGGTTTTATAACAGCTTTGTCCCCCAAGCCATCAGACTGTTGAACACTTATGAATAATACTTAGTACTGTTGGTCTTACACTTGATTGCTGTCAGATATTTAGATATTTAAATGATTTATTCCACTTTGCTATTGTATATTTATTATAATCTGTTTTTACCCATTTTTTGGATGAACATTTACACTGCATTGAAACTGTAAAAACTGTGGCCTATGCAAACGAAATTTCGTTCTGTATACACTTGTTGTATTCTGAATGACAAATAAAGTCAGTCAAGTTGTGGCCTCTATTAAATCAGCATCAAAAATGTCATAATGAATTAGGTCCAGGCCTAAGCATTAGGGATTAGTCTAAAGTCCAAAGTATACTTCGTTTGTAGTAGACATGAATGAGTTCATGTGTTTCTCACGTGATCCTGGTCAATTATTGGTCACAGGATTATAAGAAGAATATTATAAAAAAAATTGGTTTCAAGTAATAAATCACATGTTGTAATTTAAAAGTGTTGTGATCAATTTTCTTGTAAAGTGTAGAAAACTCAAAGCGAAGACCAGGAGACTCGGTTGTATCTTTTGCAGGTTCTTTATTGCACACGAGCTGGCATTGCTGTAGTCTTTTCCAAGCGTCATTGCGAGTCTGACTAAGGAAAACGTTTCCTTGCAATGTATAACATTTTAAGGGGAGGGATTTACAAAGCATGTAAATGACGTAAACCGGTTTAGGAAACCAGTTCTAGACTGAGAGTGTTACCAATCCTAATCCAATCTGCATAACTATTCATACAGTGAGACTCAAGAACAGGAACAAGAGTTTCAGTAATCTGCTTACAATAGAGAGAAACAGGAATGTCAGGAAAAAGCAATTAAGAGTATCAGTAATCTGACAAATACAGAAAACCGGATTGGCTGGACTCTCTTGCTGGAAACTGTTTCACAGCTGATATCATTACCATCCTAACCTGAAATGCTGAAGTCAATCTACAGTTTATATACTTTGGAATTGGAATCTAAATTAAACATATTCTTAAATTTGTAACCCTTCAAAAGTATACTTTAAAAAAAAAAAAAAAAAATTATCAAACATACAAACCTTAGTGATTATAAACGTGTGTGTGTGTGTAGTTTTTCCAGTTGGATGTTTACAACAGTGATGGAACACCATTGACAGAGAGTCAGATCCACGGTCAGCTGTTGCGGATCCGCTCTCAGTCTTGGAAAACGGACAAGGAACCAATGGGAATTTTGACCAGCGAGCATCGTCACACATGGGGTCAGGCTTACACTCGCTTGCTCAGAGGTATATCTTTCCTGCACACTGAACTACTATTTAACACAACATTTTTTTTTTCTCTAACTTGCATCTAACTGCAAAGTTCAGAAAACATTAATTACCAAGATGGGTAACACTTTATTTTACGGTGTCCGTGATACAGTGTAATTACTTAATTCATTACTTAGTAGTAGACATTGTAATAACATGTAACAAAATGTAATTAACATGTAACCAAGTTATGGAACAGCCTGTACTTACAGATTGTAATTACACTCATCTAATAGGCAGCTACTGTTACACATATGTAACAGGCCGAGAAGGTTACATGTTACCGACTTGGTACAATGTAACAAGTACTTAAATATGTTACTAAGGTAAAAACCCTGCAGTTACACATGGTCATTTTGTACCTTCTAAAATAGTGTATCAAGGTTGTACTTAAGTGCACTTCATGTGTATCTACATACCTTATCCATCTGAATTAACCCTCTAGTTTACAGCTTAAATACATGCAGTAGCTTCTTAATTACATTCAATTTACGAAATATTACATCGGTATAAGCTACGTAAAATAAAGTGAATCAAGATTATACTTGAGTGTAATTCATGTGTATCTACAAACCTTATCCATATGTACTTTGGTTGACTTTGAATTAGGCCTAACTCCCTCGTTCACAACTTAAATGTATGCGGTAGCTTCCTAATTACATTGCAATTACATAATATTACACAGGGATAAGCTATGTAAAATAAAGTGTATCAAGATTGTACTTAAGTGTACTACATGTGTATCTACAAACCTTATCCATATTTACTTTAGTTTGATTTAGGCCTAACTCCCTTGTTCACAGCATAAATGCATGTGGTAGCTTCCTAATTACATTGCAATTACATAATATTACACAGGGATAAGCTACGTAAAATAAAGTGTATCAAGATTGTACTTAAGTGTACTACATGTGTATCTACAAACCTTATCCATATTTACTTTAGTTTGAATTAGGCCTAACTCCCTCGTTCACAGCATAAATGCATGCGGTAGCTTCCTAATTACATTGCAATTACATAATATTACACAGGGATAAGCTACGTAAAATAAAGTGTATCAAGATTGTACTTAAGTGTTCTACATGTGTATCTACATACCGTATACACATGAAGTACACTTAAGTACAATCTTGATACACTATTTTAGAAGGTACAAAATGACTTTTTTCATAGTAACATATTTAAGTACTTGTTACATTGAGTAGTACAAAGTACTTTCTTATATAATTACATTGTACCAAGTCAGTAACATGTAACCGACTCGGCCTGTTACATATGTGTAACAGTAGCTGCCTATTACATGAGTGTAATTACAATCTGTAAGTACAGGCTGTTCCATAACTTAGTTACATGTTAATTACATTTTGTTACATGTTATTACAATGTCTACTACTAAGTAATTAAGTAATTACTCTGTATCACGGACACCGTAAAATAAAGTGTTAACGAAAGGGGTTGAGAACACAACAAAAGGTTGTGGTTGTATACTGCTTAAATATAGTGTAACAAATGAAAGTAGTGTTCTTAATGATCCATTAGCAAGAGTGATGCACCAAAGTGTTATGTACAATGTGAAGTCAGTCTTTGTTTCTTTTTACTTTTTTCCCCCTCTTTAGATAAAATCAATAAAGAATCTGTGAGGCTGATAGAGAAATCAATCTTTACGTTGTGTTTGGACTCTCCAGTTATGAGGATTTCTGATGAGAAGTAAGAGTTGTTTAAATTGATTGTGATTGAACAGTTACTAGAGATAAGCAGTGTATTTTCTTTTAAATGATTTTAACAATGTTGTTTACATCTTGATCAGTGATGGTTTGATTTGATGCCAAGAATGTTCATTGATTGGCAGGTATTCTAGTCGAATGGCAGCACAGATTTTGCATGGCGGTGGGACTTATTCAAACAGTGGAAATCGCTGGTTTGACAAGACACTACAGGTGACCTATATGTCAGAGGCGTATTTTTAATGTTCTGTCATTTAAACTAGGACTGTCAAAGTGATGATACACTGGGCAACTTTTCTGAGCAATGTTGCCGGGTAATGTTGCTCGGCCACGCAACATTTCCATCTGGATACTTTTGATTGGTTGTGGGCCCTGTGTCTCACCTGGTTGCCTGTTGACCGCAACATTGCTCAGGGTACCCGCGGGTCTTAAAAGCCTTGAAAAAGTCTTGAATTTTATCATCTCAAATTAAGGCCTTAAAAGCCTTGAATTTAGTATACAAAGTCTTGGATTTCGTTACAAAGGTCTTATATTTATATATATATATTTTTTTTGCCTTTGCTAGGATTAATTTCATACCGTAACAAAATTAACTGTTACTAATGTAGGCTAATTCAAAATGTAGCGTTGAGTGCACCTCGCGCTCCACGTCATAGCAGAAAAAGCAATCGCGTGCGCAACCGTTACTATGGTTACTAGGCAAGTGAGGTACAGAACAAGATAGTACCTAGCCTTGTTTAATCCGCTGTGGCCACAAATTACAGAATTTAAACCCAAATAAGAGCTTTTCTGTTAAAAGAACATATTTTCTACCCGGCCTTTTCAATAGTATCTGGCAACCATGCGCACGCGCTCTCTCTACACTACTGAAGAAGCGCGGATGATCTGAAAACACAGACAAGCTGGAGTTCAGCGATTTTTAAGATTGTCTAACTTACTTAAATTAAAGTGTCATTCAGTCGGTCTGTGTTCTGTCACGAGCCGCTTGCGCTGTTTGTGCGACTAAATCTGCGATCAAAATGCAGGCTGATATCCACCAGTTCATACGAGCAAGAATGCAATGTTTCCCGAATATCCACACGATTTCAAATGTGACATTGGTTTTATACAACAGTAAAAAAGAAAAGAAAAAAGGGTAACATTAAGTGACGTACTACATTTAAAACAGCATTGTCAGGCTTGCTGTATTTTGCAATGAAATATGTGGCTTTGAACGAATTGTGAGATTCAATGAATGAATGACTCAAAGACTCACTCATAAAGATAATGAGTTACCGCCACCTACTGGCGATTTTAATGTTTTTTTAACATTGCAAATTTAATGGACATGGTTTTATTTAAAGCATTATTTCTTTCTTTTTTAAGGTATTACAAAGGTCAAAAATGAAATAGAACCACTGATCTCAGGAAAAGGGATAATTATAGACCTGCACAAGTGCTACTGCTAAAGAGTGCAATGTCAATCATTTCTCATAAGCTTAATTGAATTGGCCTAGAGAGAATAATTATGACGACATTTTCTGTCTAAAGACTACATATAAAATAACTACCAAAAGTAAAGTAACTGCAGTTTGACTAAAAGTTGACAAAAAATGCAAAGACTTTTCGTCAACTACAACTATAAAAAACAGGATGACTCAAATGTGATTAAGACCAAATAAGCATTTTCGTCTGAAGACTAAGACTAAATCAAAAATGGCTGCCAAAATGAACACTGGCCTACACACACGTGCGCGCTACAATGCTGTTGCGTATGTGTTAAATATGACTGATAATTTAAGTAAAATGTTTTATTTAATTCAAGTAGCCTCCTTGTACATAATTATTTTCTAGGGTTTAAAATGTAAACAGATTTGACATTTTCCCCTCATACTTCTGTCGGAATGGGTACGAAGTTGGCATTGAATTTCATTTGAAATGGTATTAAAAAAGTCTTAAAAAGCCTTGAATTTAAGTTGGAGGATCCTGGGGGTACCCTGATTGCTCAAAAAGTTGCCCTGTGTATCATCACCTTCAGAGTTGATGTATACAATTGATTATGTTTAACTTAAGTAACTTGAGTTGCCGCTCTAAATCCTCCAATCAATAAAAAAAAAATAAAAAAAATAAACAACTTTATCTTGACCTGCTGGATGATTCTGTTATGTATTTTTTGTTTTTAATTAATTAGAGGCCTCAGAACAGCAGCTCACTTGTGTCCCTTATACACACATACACAAAAGTTGCTTTAATAGAGCTCACATTTATGAGTAAACTGAGAATTACCCTTTTTTCAGGTAATGTATTCATAAATCAAACCCTGATGGGATGTTTAACAATGTTATTTGTGTATGGTGATTTGTGAAAAATATTTATTAGAATATCAACAAGTGAAATACCATCATTCATCATAGAAATGTTAATGTTGAAGACTAGTGGAGGACTGCATCTTTACACTTCCATAGATCCATAGATACACTTCCACAAGATCCATAAAGTTGTTTTTATTGAATAATATTAAATATATTGTAGTATCTGTTACGAAGCATAGGCGTCATTAAGATCCAAATGCAGCTTTATTATAGAAGGGTCGACAGGCAGGGTAAATCAACAGCAGGCAGTACAATGGAGAGAATCACAGAGCAGAATCGAGTCACAGGCAAGGGTCGAGGCAGGCAGCAGAAAGCAAGGTCCAATAAACAATCCGGGTCGAGGCAGGCAGCAGAACAATCAGGAAACGGTGTAACAATCCAGGATCAGGAAAACCAGAAATCAAACATGGGAAAATAACGCTCAGAGATGCAGTAACAGTACAACAAGACTTCGCGGTGAGTGAATGAATGAACATGGTATAAATAGACTGAGACTAGCAGGATGACAAGACACAGGTGAATACAATCAGTGACAATGAGGTGCAGGTGATTTCCATTACACGAGAGTAGATGTTAAAACTTCATGCTGATTTGTACTCGGCTTTCGCCAAGATAAGCAACACTAAGACGTAGCTTTACAGTAAACTATGCTTCTCCATCCATTTACGCTTCTTTCCATATGAGGGTGTGACTCCCCTTCTGTCCGGCGTTAACGGCTGCAGTGTACTTGGCGCGTCAGCACCCACGACGGCTGCAACTACAGTGTGGTCTCCCTAGTGGACCAGCACGACAACCGTCTGGATTGAGCCGAGTAGGGGACATCTCTAGGGTCTTCAAGTGGGCACTTTCCGTCCTCAGTGTTTCGTCGACTAGCCCACGACACCTCAAGAGGGCTCGACAGTGACTCTGGCGTCCCAGAGTCACCCCCCTCCGTCCCCCACTCAACTCAGCCCAGCTTACTGACCTCTACATCCCTCCTGCTGCTGAGACCTAACCACAATCTCACAATCTCTCCGCAACCCAACCATACGCGCCAACCCGATTGACTAAGGCTGTCGAGCCCCACTGGTGCGTTAAAGCAGTTACAGTGGCAACGGTTCCGTATGGCATACCACCTACCGCAAAACACAATATCTGCCCAACCACCCGTCATTCTATACTATACAACCTATACAAATTGTATAGTATACTATACAACCTATACTATACAACCTATACAAATAAACCAACAGACTCTTCAAGTTTTTCAAGAATTCTACGAAACCGTAGCGTGGCGGCCTGTACCTTGCCAGCTAGAATCTTTCCGTCTCAACCACAGCCAGTTGCTGCTCCTTTCTGCTGCTTCAGATAAGTTCTTTACTGTGCGACGCAACTCTTGGCTGCTGAATCCGACGTCTCTGAGGAACCGGGTTGTAGAGTGTGCCACAAAACCTCGACAACCCACTTCCACTGGATAAACCTGGACTCTCCATCCTCGCTGTTCTGCTTCAGTGGCCAAATGAGCATACCGCAGTTTCTTCCTCTCATATGCCTCATCTACAGCATCCTCCCATGGCACTGTCAACTCTATCAGTTGAACAATGCGTGCTGATCCAGACCACAAAACAATGTCTGGTCGTAGGTTAGTGGTGGCAATCTCAGGTGGAAAAATAAGCCGTTGATCAAGATCAGCCAGCATCTTCCAGTCCCTAGCAGCTTCCAGTTGTCCTGGCCGAGAATTGGTGTTAACACCTTTTCTTGGTGGTTGCTCGCCTGGGCGGAGGAATGTTGTCTTCTGCGTGTAATGTTTTGCTAGAACAGGCGGCAACTTATTGGTCATACTACGCTTGCCTTCCAATGCTAAAGCCAAACATCTCAGTACTTGGTCATGGCGCCAAGTAAACCGACCTTGGCTAAGAGCCACCTTACATCCTGTCAAAATGTGCCTTAATGTGGCAGGTGATGAACACAAAGGACAAGAGGGATCCTCTCCTACCCAGAGGTTTAGGTTCTGCGGTGATGGGAGAACATCATATGTTGACCTAATAAGGAAACTGATCCTACTCTCTTCCATTGACCAAAGGTCTTGCCAGCCCATTTTGCGTTGTTCCACACTCTCCCATCTCATCCACTCTCCCTGCTTGGCCTGGGAAATGGCCTTTATACTCCTCATCCTCTCCTCCTGCTTTCGCACCTCGTTGACTACCAGCTTCCTCCTTTGAGCTGGGCCTGCCTTGTGCCATTTAGGAGGAGCTAAACTGAGCCCAAAACCCCCTCTTCTATGCTGTACCTGTCCCACGATATCCCCTATTTGAAGGTCAGCCTTTGCCTCTACTACAGATTTCTTTGCTGACCACTTCCTACCAGTTTTTAACACAGGGGCTGCCTCCCTTACACATTTGTCACGTGACTCTACTAATGTCATTTCCAGTCTGACCTTGGCACACTTAAACTCCTTGGTTAAAGCAGAGACTGGCAGCTGCAATATTCCTTTACTATAAAGTCCCACTCTGCTGAGGCAGCGTGGAACTCCCAACCATTTCCTGATGTATGAACTTATTAACGCTTCCAGCTTATCCACTGATGTCAAAGAAACCTCGTACACAGTCAGTGGCCACAGCAACCTCGGCAGTAGACCAAACTGAAAGCACCAGAGTTTTAGTTTGCCTGGTAGAGCACAGCTGTTTATGCTCTTCAACCCTTCCACTGCTTGTCGTCTAACTTCTCCCACTCGAACTGTGTCCTTTAGATCTCCATCGTACCATCTCCCAAGACTTTTCACTGGCTTCTCAGAAACTGTTGGTATTGCCTCACCATTAATGAAGAATGTTTTATCTACTACCTTTCCTTTAACTATGGAGATGCTCCTTGATTTAGAGGGCTTAAATGAATGTGATCAGTGATGACGAGTCCAGGCAGTGAGTATGGGAAATGTAGTTTGTGAGGAAGTGATCATAGTCTATTGTGGAGCGCCCTCTGGTGGCTCTCGAGGGCACTCCAGCTGGTGATCGTTACATAGCCCCCCCCCCAATGAGCGGCTTCCAGACGCTCCAAAACTGTCCAGGTGGGTGGTGGCGTGGAGGCGGATCCGGGGGCGGGATGGAGGGCCAGGTCCGTGGGGCAGAAGAGAACCTGGAGACTGCGACAGGACGGAAGGCCAGGGCGGAGCAGACAGTCCATCGGGCGGCCAGGGCGGAGCAAACAGTCCTTCGGGCGGCCACGGCGGTGAAGACCCTTCGGGCGGCCACGGCGGTGAAGACCCTTCGGGCGGCCACGGCGGTGAAGACCCTTCGGGCGGCCACGGCGGTGAAGACCCTTCGGGCGGCCACGGGGTTGAAGACCCTTCGGGCGGCCACGGCGGTGAAGACCCCTCGGACGGCCACGGCGCAGGAACAGGCACCGGCTCAGGAACAGACACCGGCTCAGGAACTGGAACAGGAACAGACTCTGGCTCAGGAACAGGAACAGACTCTGGCTCTGGCTCAGGAACAGACTCTGGCTCTGGCTCAGGAACAGGAACAGACTCTGGCTCTGGAACAGGAACAGACTCTGGCTCTGGAACAGACACACACACTGGCTCGGGAACAGACACACACACTGACTCGGGAACAGACACACACACTGGCTCGGAAACAGACACACACACTGGCTCGGGAACAGACACACACACTGGCTCGGGAACAGGAACAGACTGTGTGGCGGCAGCCATCTTGTCCGTAGACACTGGCTCTAGATCAGCAGAAGTGACGTGAACAGTCTCTGGATCGGCAGAAGTGACGTGAACAGTCTCTGGATCGGTAGAAGTGACGTGAACAGTCTCTGGATCGGCAGAACAGTCTCTGGATCGGCAGAAGTAACGTGAACAGTCTCTGAATCGGCAGAAGTGACGTGAACAGTCTCTGGATCGGCAGAAGTGACGTGAACAGTCTCTGGATCGGTAGAAGTGACGTGAACAGTCTCTGGATCGGCAGAACAGTCTCTGGATCGGCAGAAGTAACGTGAACAGTCTCTGGATCGGCAGAAGTGACGTGAACAGTCTCTGGATCGGCAGAAGTGACGTGAACAGTCTCTGGATCGGCCATCTTGTCCGTAGACACTGGCTCTGAGGAAGTGACGTGAACAGTCTCTGGATCGGCCATCTTGTCCGTAGACACTGGCTTGGCGGAAGTGACGTGAACCGTCTCTGGATCAGCAGAAGTGACGTGAACGTCTCTGGATCGGCAGAAGTGACGTGAACGTCTCTGGATCGGCAGAAGTGACGTGGACAGTCTCTGGCTGTGCAGACGTGACGTGGACAGTCTCTGGCTGTGCAGACGTGACGTGGGCAGTCTCTGGCTGTGCAGACGTGACGTGGGCAGTCTCTGGCTGTGCAGACGTGACGTGGACAGTCTCTGGCTGTGCAGACGTGACGTGGACAGTCTCTGGCTCGGCATGAAGCTCAGGCATGTCATGGTGAGGCTCTGGCTAGACGTGGCTGACGTGCAGCTCTGGCTGGACGTGGCTGACGTGCAGCTCTGGCTGGACGTGGCTGACGTGAAGCTCTGGCTGGACGTGGCTGACGTGAAGCTCTGGCTGGACGTGGCTGACGTGAAGCTCTGGCTGGACGTGGCTGACGTGAAGCTCTGGCTGGACGTGGCTGACGTGAAGCTCTGGCTGGACGTGGCTGACGTGAAGCTCTGGCTGGACGGTCTCTGGCTGGACGTGGAGATCAGATGATGACCTGGCGTACTGTGGGAGGAAGCTCTCCAGACATCGGGAGAGTGCCTCTCTCCAGTCCAGACCGGAGATATTTGGAAGCTCCCTCGGGTTGACCTCCTTTGCCCCCAACCGGTAACACAACTTAATTGCCTCGTCTCCGAGGGAGCAGGAAGCAGCGAGAGGAATAAACCCCCATGTGAACTGTAACAGATCGGGGCTATCCAGGGCCAAGGTCGCGATCTGACCCGCAAATTCCCGGCTCATGCTAGGAAGATCAGGTGAGATCCGTGCTGCTGAATTCATCTTTGGTCAATTCTTTCTCGGCTGCTGGATCTGAAGGGGCGAAGTCTTCTGTTACGAAGCATAGGCGTCATTAAGATCCAAATGCAGCTTTATTATAGAAGGGTCGACAGGCAGGGTAAATCAACAGCAGGCAGTACAACGGAGAGAATCACAGAGCAGAATCGAGTCACAGGCAAGGGTCGAGGCAGGCAGCAGAAAGCAAGGTCCAATAAACAATCCGGGTCGAGGCAGGCAGCAGAACAATCAGGAAACGGTGTAACAATCCAGGATCAGGAAAACCAGAAATCAAACATGGGAAAATAACGCTCAGAGATGCAGTAACAGTACAACAAGACTTCGCGGTGAGTGAATGAATGAACATGGTATAAATAGACTGAGGCTAGCAGGATGACAAGACACAGGTGAATACAATCAGTGACAATGAGGTGCAGGTGAATGTGATCAGTGATGATGAGTCCAGGCAGTGAGTATGGGAAATGTAGTTTGTGAGGAAGTGATCATAGTCTATTGTGCAGCGCCCTCTGGTGGCTCTCGAGGGCACTCCAGCTTGTGATCGTTACAGTATCATTTTTATATTGTTAAATAAAAAGTGATTTTGCAGTGCTGCAAGTGTCATAGACACAAATTATTGAAAGTAATAGACATGGGCTGATGTTTTTTTGGAACTGAATTCATTAATGCATTAACAACAACAAAATCACTATTAATTACATTTAACCCTCTGGGTTCTGAGGTGTGTTCTGGGCCCTGGAGGTGTTTTGACATGCTCTGACATTTGTACTTATTTCTGTTACACTGTATTCAGCATAGGGCTGGGCGATATGGGCAAAAAAATATTATCACGATTTTTTTTTTTATATCAGCTGATATCGATAATTATCACGATAAATGTAAAATCTTTATTTATTTCAAGTTTAAAGGCAGATTTTTGTTCCTAAGTGAAAATTGTAGAAACCAGAACGTTAATTGTGTTTTTAAACTACTCTTTATTGTCAGAACATATCATGACAAACACTTGCCAAACAGGTGAAAATTTCACAAATCTGAGGTAGAACATTCAAACATTTATCATTTTTCCTTAAAGGTACAATATGCTAATTTTTTTCGCAGCTAGGGGTCGCTAACCTCTTACAATAAAAAAGGCGTAGGTTTATGACGCAGTGACGAGCTGAATGATGGGACTTGCTGTCAAACTGATGGATCTAATAATGTTCATGGATGAGTGAAAACATGTTTTTTAACATTACAGTGGTATGAAGCAGGCCGCGATTGTTAATAAGAGACATATATCACACGTGAGTCCCGCGGATATAAAGGAATGAGGACGTTTCATTCTACCTAATACACGCAAGTGCTGAATTACTACTCAAAGGTCAGTTCATTTGACGAATTTAACTTGTGAGGGAATGCAGCGCTGTTCCACTTGGTCTAACATTAACAGTTACACTATACTAAACAGCATTATGATGTTATTTTATGTGTTAGTTCGTTTGCTATATGAAACTAACGTTAGCAGTAAAGTTAATCTAGATCAACATTAGAATAACATACTGATCATATTCTAACATTTCATCATGTTGAGCTATCTAACATTGATTTGTTTTATGCACATTTGCTCACCTGTCTAATAAAGTATGTGCAAGAGCGGTGTCGCTGTCAAGTCGTGTCTCGTGAAGCTCTCAAGTCCAAGTTAGTCGCGGACGTGGAGCTCTCGGCATCTCAAAAGATGTTGATCTTCGTTTTAGTCCTCTTTTTGTCTCAAAGTCTGCTTGCCATGGTCCATATGTTTGACCAAAACAACAACAGCGTGAGCGTCCTGCTAGGAATAACACAGTTGTCCACATCTGTCGCCGTGGTTACTATGGCAGTACAAGCGGAAACCGTAGACGGCGGAAACCGTGGGTAACGCGGATATGACGCCATTGACTGGCGACTCCCAGCTCACCCCTGCTCACACGCCCCGTTTCCTTGGTTAAAATCGCAATTTTCTCACGATTTAAAAATAGTTGGAAACATTTGGAATATTGTAAGTTATCAACTTAACAAAATGTATAACACTGGCCTTGTGATTTTGGGATATTTTAATGCATAAATGTTGCACATTGTGCCTTTAACAAAATAAATATCTTTATTGGAAATTGTATTTCTTAGTTTCTGCATGTGCTAATGAGAGATATTGTTTCAAGTCTTGAAACAGGTTTGTGTTGCCTAACTTTGATGGCACATATCTTCAGCACAGTTTGCAGTGCAGGCTGCAATTTTAATATTACATGTTTTGTCTCTAAACACATATTTGACAGTGAGTTGACGGTAGTATTATCTTGAGTTAGATGCAGATTTACTAGTAACATCTGTTAAAAAAAAGTAACAACCGTATTTTTATTTGGTAAAATGTAATATTCTGATTGTTTGAGTTTTATTCAAATTAACCATTGGTCATCCAGTATCATGCATTTAGATAATGATAACCACAGACAAAACCAGGCATAGCCTACAGCACCTCACTATCATGGCAAAATGTATCTTTATGGTTTAAGAAACAGTAGCCTAAATACATTAAATACTGTAATTAAATTCCATTAGTTAAATTAAATTCCACTTTAATACATTGTCTACATTAGTAATATAATACAATTCAATATGTACAGTGAAGAAAATAAGAGACAAAATTGTACACCTCCACAAGGCTGGAAAGGGCTACGGGGAAATTGCCAAGCAGCTTGGTGAAAAAAGGTCCACTGTTGGAGCAATCATTAGAAAATGGAAGAAGCTAAACATGACTGTCAATCTCCCTCGGACTGGGGCTCCATGCAAGATCTCACCTCGTGGGGTCTCAATGATCCTAAGAAAGGTGAGAAATCAGCCCAGAACTACACGGGAGGAGCTGGTCAATGACCTGAAAAGAGCTGGGACCACCGTTTCCAAGGTTACTGTTGGTAATACACTAAGACGTCATGGTTTGAAATCATGCATGGCACGGAAGGTTCCCCTGCTTAAACCAGCACATGTCAAGGCCCGACTTCAGTTTGCCAATGACCATTTGGATGATCCAGAGGAGTCATGGGAGAAAGTCATGGGGTCAGATGAGACCAAAATAGAACTTTTTGGTCATAATGCCACTAACTGTGTTTGGAGGAAGAAGAATGATGAGTACCATCCCTACTGTGAAGCATTGGGGTGGTAGCATCATGCTTTGGGGGTGTTTTTCTGCACATGGGACAGGGCGACTGCACTGTATTAAGGAGAGGATGACCGGGGCCATGTATTGCAAGATTTTGGGCAACAAACTCCTTCCCTCAGTTAGAGCATTGAAGATGGGTCGAGGCTGGGTCTTCCAACATGACAATGACCCGAAGCACACAGCCAGGATAACCAAGGAGTGGCTCTGTAAGAAGCAAATCAAGGTTCTGGCGTGGCCCAGCCAGTCTCCAGACCTAAACCCAATAGAGAATCTTTGGAGGGAGCTCAAACTCTGTGTTTCTCAGCGACAGCCCAGAAACCTGACTGATCTAGAAAAGATCTTTGTGGAGGAGTGGGCCAAAATCCCTCCTGCAGTGTGTGCAAACCTGGTGAAAAACTACAGGAAACGTTTGACCTCTATAATTGCAAACAAAGGCTACTGTACCAAATATTAACATTGATTTTGTCAGGTGTTCAAATACTTATTTGCAGCTGTATCTTACAAATAAATAGTTAAAAAATCATAAATTGGGATTTCTGTTTTTATTTTATTTTTAGATTGTCTCTCACAGTGGACATGCACCTACGATGACAATTTCAGACCCCTCCATTATTTCTAAGTGGGAGAACTTGCAAAATAGCAGGGTGTTCAAATACTTATTTTCTTCACTGTATGCATGCATTCCAATACTAAACAGTAACCGGTGCAATAACTATTATAGTGGCATTAATACACAAGTAACAGATTATATTGAAAATAACTACTTAAAGGATTCAAAGTATCAAACTATTTAATCCACAATATAGATAAATATCTGCACTAGATGCATAAAGTAAATATACATCGAGAGTAAATACAAAGAGAGACAATAACTCTAGCATCACGTCAGTCAGACATTAGTGATAAATATAAATTATAATGCACAAACACAACCATCTTAATCACTAAATAACAGATGAAGACAGACACACTTACTATTCCGCAGTGACGCACACAATATGAGTCTAAGTACTCTCCAAAATGTGAATAATCTCAGCAGCGTCGTCCCGTCAAACACTTACTTCACCAATGTCTGTGAATCTGTCCAGAGAGCTGCCCATTGCGTGCGCTCGTGGTGTATTAGAGCGCGTCAATATGCGCCAGAGGTGCGCATACACGATTATACAGTCATCTGCGCAGCCTTTCTTACAGCTGCCCCCAAATGTGCGCAACACATTTGTTCCTGAATAGGTGATCAGTTTAGTATCCGGGGACAGGCATAAAGTCTTAGTTCTCCTCCTCATCTGGAACCTCTGGTAGATCAATCAGTCTGGCTACAGGTCTAGTGTAAGTTCTATTGTTTATCCTTACATCCAATGTCCTTACGTGTCCATCATGATTTCCATTACACGAGAGTAGATGTTAAAACTTCATGCTGATTTGTACTCGGCTTTCGCCAAGATAAGCAACACTAAGACGTAGCTTTACAGTAAACTATGCTTCTCCATCCATTTACGCTTCTTTCCATATGAGGGTGTGACTCCCCTTCTGTCCGGCGTTAACGGCTGCAGTGTACTTGGCGCGTCAGCACACACGACGGCTGCAACTACAGTGTGGTCTCCCTAGTGGACCAACACGACAACCGTCTGGATTGAGCCGAGTAGGGGACATCTCTAGGGTCTTCAAGTGGGCACCTTCCGTCCTCAGTGTTTCGTCGACTAGCCCACGACACCTCAAGAGGGCTCGACAGTGACTCTGGCGTCCCAGAGTCACCCCCCTCCGTCCCCCACTCAACTCAGCCCAGCTTACTGACCTCTACATCCCTCCTGCTGCTGAGACCTAACCACAATCTCACTATCTCTCCGCAACCCAACCATACGCGCCAACCCGATTGATTAAGGCTGTCGAGCCCCACTGGTGCGTTAAAGCAGTTACAGTGGCAACGGTTCCGTATGGCATACCACCTACCGCAAAACACAATATCTACCCAACCACCCGTCATTCTATACTATACAACCTATACAAATTGTATAGTATACTATACAACCTATACTATACAACCTATACAAATAAACCAACAGACTCTTCAAGTTTTTCAAGAATTCTACGAAACCGTAGCGTGGCGGCCTGTACCTTGCCAGCTAGAATCTTTCCGTCTCAACCACAGCCAGTTGCTGCTCCTTTCTGCTGCTTCAGATAAGTTCTTTACTGTGCGACGCAACTCTTGGCCGCTGAATCCGACGTCCCTGAGGAACCGGGTTGTAGAGTGTGCCACAAAACCTCGACAACCCACTTCCACTGGATAAACCTGGACTCTCCATCCTCGCTGTTCTGCTTCAGTGGCCAAATGAGCATACCGCAGTTTCTTCCTCTCATATGCCTCATCTACAGCATCCTCCCATGGCACTGTCAACTCTATCAGTTGAACAATGCGTGCTGATCCAGACCACAAAACAATGTCTGGTCGTAGGTTAGTGGTGGCAATCTCAGGTGGAAAAATAAGCCGTTGATCAAGATCAGCCAGCATCTTCCAGTCCCTAGCAGCTTCCAGTTGTCCTGGCCGAGAATTGGTGTTAACACCTTTTCTTGGTGGTTGCTCGCCTGGGCGGAGGAATGTTGTCTTCTGCGTGTAATGTTTTGCTAGAACATGCGGCAACTTATTGGTCATACTACGCTTGCCTTCCAATGCTAAAGCCAAACATCTCAGTACTTGGTCATGGCGCCAAGTAAACCGACCTTGGCTAAGAGCCACCTTACATCCTGTCAAAATGTGCCTTAATGTGGCAGGTGATGAACACAAAGGACAAGAGGGATCCTCTCCTACCCAGAGGTTTAGGTTCTGCGGTGATGGGAGAACATCATATGTTGACCTAATAAGGAAACTGATCCTACTCTCTTCCATTGACCAAAGGTCTTGCCAGCCCATTTTGCATTGTTCCACACTCTCCCATCTCATCCACTCTCCCTGCTTGGCCTGGGAAATGGCCTTTATACTCCTCATCCTCTCCTCCTGCTTTCGCACCTCGTTGACTACCAGCTTCCTCCTTTGAGCTGGGCCTGCCTTGTGCCATTTAGGAGGAGCTAAACTGAGCCCAAAACCCCCTCTTCCATGCTGTACCTGTCCCACGATATCCCCTATTTGAAGGTCAGCCTTTGCCTCTACTACAGATTTCTTTGCTGACCACTTTCTACCAGTTTTTAACACAGGGGCTGCCTCCCTTACACATTTGTCACGTGACTCTACTAATGTCATTTCCAGTCTGACCTTGGCACACTTAAACTCCTCGGTTAAAGCAGAGACTGGCAGCTGCAATATTCCTTTACTATAAAGTCCCACTCTGCTGAGGCAGCGTGGAACTCCCAACCATTTCCTGATGTATGAACTTATTAACGCTTCCAGCTTATCCACTGTTGTCAAAGAAACCTCGTACACAGTCAGTGGCCACAGCAACCTCGGCAGTAGACCAAACTGAAAGCACCAGAGTTTTAGTTTGCCTGGTAGAGCACAGCTGTTTATGCTCTTCAACCCTTCCACTGCTTGTTGTCTAACTTCTCCCACTCGAACTGTGTCCTTTAGATCTCCATCGTACCATCTCCCAAGACTTTTCACTGGCTTCTCAGAAACTGTTGGTATTGCCTCACCATTAATGAAGAATGTTTTATCTACTACCTTTCCTTTAACTATGGAGATGCTCCTTGATTTAGAGGGCTTAAATTGCATTCGTGCCCATTCAATATTATCTGTTAACTTCCCCAATAACCGATTAGTGCAGGCTACTGTTGTAGTCATGGTTGTCATGTCATCCATGTATGCTCTGATTGGTGGTAGTCGCAACCCAGAAGGCAAGCACTCTCCTCCTACTACCCATCTTGATGCCCTAATGATTACTTCCATTGCCATGGTAAAAGCCAGTGGAGAAATTGTGCATCCTGCCATTATTCCAACCTCTAAGCATTGCCATGCAGTGCTGAATTTTGGAGTTGAGAAACTAAATTGCAAATCTCCAAAATAAGCTTTCACTAAATTTGTTATTGACATTGGTACTCTGAAAAAATCAAATGCTGCCCAAAGAAGCTCATGTGGCACTGAACCATATGCATTGGCCAAATCCAGGAATGTCACATGGAGCTCCTTCCTCTCCTTTTTAGCTGACTGAATTCGTTGCCAGATAACATTGATGTGTTCTAAGCATCCTGAGAACCCTGGAATGCCCGCTTTTTGAACTGAAGTGTCAATGAAGCCATTCTTTAATAGGTAGGTGGACAATCTCTGGGCAATAATGCTGAAGAAAATCTTACCTTCAACGTTTAATAGTGAAACAGGACGAAACTGACTGATGCTTGTAGCATCTTTTTCTTTAGGTATAAAGACTCCACCTGCTCTGCGCCATGCTCTAGGTACAACCTGTTTTTCCCATGCCACTTTTAACAATTTCCACAGAATTCGCAGAACTCCTGAAGCACTCTTGTACACTCTGTACGGAACTCCATTAGGCCCTGGAGATGATGAAGCCCTTGCCTTTCTCACAGCCTGCTCTACCTCTTTCCACTTAGGTGCACAGACCTCCATTTGGTATTCTGGTGGGTTGATAGGTGGTATGTCTGATGGAATTGACATATGCTCATGCCTTTTTGCATCTGTATGCGTTTCCTCCAAATATCTCTCTAGCTCAACTCTAGATGCTTTTAAAGTGCCATTCTTCTCACTGGTGAATAACTTCTTTACGAATTTGAATGGGTCTTTATAGAAATTAGCCCTCGCACGTTCCTTCTTTTTGTAGCGTTTCCGTAGACGCTCAGCTCTGCGTAATGTTGCCAGCTTATCTTTTATGTCCCTTTGTAAGAGATTGAGTCCCTCCTTCTGACTTTGTTCTGCTCTTTTCCATTGCTTCCTCAACTGTCTCCTTTCTCTAACTAACCCTTCAATTTTCTGCTGCCGTCTAGACATTCCAGGAGCAGTTTGTACTTTTTCCTTCCTTTTTTCCACACCAAACCTCTCACTTCCATATGCGTAAATGATGTCCCCAAATTTATCCAGCTTCTTTTCAACTGTACCAGTTAATCTTTCCAATGCAAAGCATAGATCTGTGTTTACCGTATCCCATGCAGTTTTCTCACAAGCTCTTGGCCATCTAACTCCAGGCCTATGCCCGTTGAGGTTCTTTTCTCTCTTATGCTGGTTAGTCTGACCGGTTTCACAAGTATGAATATGTTCATCACTAACTGTGCAAGCCCTCCTCTCCTCTATGACAGGGGTGCTGATATCCTGCGAGCTGTGGTTTGCTTCCTGTCGCTGGATTTCATTCGACTGACTTGACTGACTTCGTAAGAAGTACTGATCAATGCGAGGCCCTTGTCCCTTCTCCCTCAAGCAGTACCACTGATCCTAAGGTCATATCTGTAGGGTTGGCATTCCATTTCTGGCGGGTTTGCAGATTCGGAGATAGCTCTTAATGAATTGAAACTAGACCAAAACTGGTCAGCCAAAATTTGGGAGTGTCTCCGGCGTCGTCTGCTCAGGAGTTCAGATTTAGGATCGAACATTTGGCATCACTGATCAAGGTCCTTAGGGTTGGAAGACACATATCCCAAAGGTTTAGCATTCAACAGGGCTTGACATTAACTTTTTGAGGGACTTGTCCTTAGGACAAGTACATTTGTTTCACTTGTCCATGCACAAAAGCCACTTGTCTGGGTAAAGATTTATAATTTTATATAGGGCTGCACGATTTGGGGAAAATGTCATATTGCGATTATTGCGGTCAAGATTGCGATTAAATGAACAAATGGTTTCATGAGTCATGAGTCAACCATGAACTTGGTTCTAAAGCAAATGCACACACAGATTAAAGATAATTCTGAAATTAGCAATAACAACTAAATGATTGATAACACCTGTAATGATCAATAAGCAATTGATCTAACAGGTAGGACATTACAGAACATTACAACATACAGAAATTGAATAAAGTTATCAAACAATCTGCACTGCATAAATTATGTATAGACTAATCCTTATTAAAGCTACACAAGTTCTTTAGACAAGAGCAGTGAGTAATTTTCTCTGTTCCCTTTGTTCTTTGATTGACTTTACTGACAGAACGCTTTATTGTCAGCTGGCCCTTTAAGACCAGCCGCTGTTGACAGACGCGGATCTCACACGCACCTCATTCTCTCACGAGTCACAACTCTTTATGTCCATCATAAGACTGCTCTTTTGTTATGAAGATACTCGACATATGACATTTTGGCATAATTGTGTGTTATTGTTCGTTTAAGCGCGAAAGGGAACTGTATTCTGGCGCGCGGTCTGTGCATGTGCATGATACTGGTGCGCATCTATCTGTGAGTCACATTCAGGACATTCACAGGCAGTGCGAAAAATGTGTTTGTTTCAAAATGGTAATTAAATCTGTAAAATAGACGTAATGAGTGGCACATAACATGAAGTAACATCTTGTTTGAAATTTAACTTGTCCAGTGGGACAACTAATTTTCTCTTCCACTTGTCCTACAAAAAAATCCACTTGTCCCGGACAATTGGACAAGCCTTAATGTCGAGCCCTGTTCAACATACCTTCTACTTCCAGAAGAACAGTATGTAGAACTTCCTCCGTAACTGATTGACTACCTACTACCCGGTGCATTGAAGTTTTCACTGAGTGGATTTCCCTCTCCCAAGCTCCGCCGAAGTGGGGCGAACTAGGTGGGTTGAAGTGAAACTCTATCTTGTGTTTGGCAAGCTGGAGTCGAAGTTCTGGAGATAATTCTGCAAGGACTTTCCTTATCTCTCATTCTCCTCCACGGACGTTTGTCCCCTGGTCCGAGAACAACTCGGCTGGTGTCCCTCGCCTGGCGATGAACCTCCTCAAGGCCATCAAGGAGGAGTCGGTATCCAGATTGGTGAGGATCTCTAAATGTACACATCTTGTTGTAAGACACTTGAAGATAATTCCCCACCTCTTCTCGGTGCGCCTACCCACCTTCACTATGAAGGGTCCTAAACAGTCCATGTCTGTCAAGTAGAGTGCGGGCTTATACAGGCGTAGGCGTGCTACAGGTAGGTCTGACATTTTAGGAACTTGAGAGCTTGCTTTCCATCTACGACATTCTGCGCAAGCATGTTGATACCGTCAAACTGCTTCTCGGCCTCGTAAGATCCAAAACTTACAACGGATCTCTGCAAACACTCTCTCAGGGCCTGGGTGGCAGAGTGAGGTATCATAGTCTTGAATTAGAAGCTTAGTTGTAGGATGGCAATTATCCAAGATGATGGGATGCACAGCACCCAGGTCTAAGTCTTCGGATCAACGCAATCTGCTCCCGACCCTAATGAGATCCTCTGTCTCGTCAAGCTCTGGAGACAGGGTAAGTAAACGGCTACTTCATTGGACTAGTTTCCCATTTTGCAGTAGTCTGAACTCCTCTGTAAAGCTATCCTGTTGTCCCCTTATCAGGATAACAACCTCGGCTGTACGGTAGTTGTCAGCATTAGGGTCCTTGCTCCGACCTGCCGCCCCGTGAAGCATCTGCACTGTGGCCTCTAGAAGTTCCTTCCAAGTGGTGTACTGATGCACATCGGGTATGTGAGGCTCTTAATCAGGTATGGTCGCAACTCCACAGAATAGAGACTTGCGAATTTCTGAATGGCACTCTTCCACTACTGTTGCTGGCAGGGTTGGCCATTTATCTGAGCTTTGGAGGAGAAATGGTGGTCCATGGCTCCAACGGTTAGGCTTACCCAGATCCTCTAGCTTTTTATCTCTAGTGAGATCATCCGCAGGATTATTCGCCGAGTCAACATTTCGCCATGAATGTTGATCTGTGAGCTCCTGAATTTCCGCCACTCGGGTGCCAACAAATACCTTAAATCGGCACGACTAGCTATGGAATAGCCTTCCTCATATTGTTCGTTGCTCAGACTCGCTCTCCCAGTTTAAATCTAGACTAGACGCATCTCTTCAGCCAGGCATTCATATAAATTTTTTATCTTACAGTTACTGTAAATCCGGCCTCTAGTTCATAAGCGCCAGAGGAGAACTGGCCCCCGACTGAGCCTGGGTTCTCCCAAGGTTTTTTTTTTTTTTCTCCATTGGGTCACCTGATGGAGTTTTAGGACACCATTAGGTCACTTGGAGTTTTTCGGTTCCTTGCCACTGTTGCCTTTGGCTTGCTCAGTTGGGGATATTCAAATTAATTAACCAATAATTAATACCATTGATAATCCCTACCAAACATGGAGGTCGAACACTGTTATGTTGTTTTGATTGATACTGTGAAGCTGCTTTGATACAATCTGTATTGTGAAAAGCGCTATATAAATATACTTGACTTGACTGACGACTCAGATTGTAGCCAGAACAGAACCGTGGTTGAGTCGGTCCAGAGGGTAATCTGGCTGATTTTAAGGGTAAGTTCTTGATCCATCAACCTACTGAGTTGGGCCCCTGTGAGGGCAGCACAAAGCTCCAATCTGGACATCGAATACAGTCGCTTCTTTGCAATTCTTGAACGGGCCACAACAAAGGAGAGAGAAGGCTGATTTTGACTGTCTACTGTCCTCAGGTAAGCGACTGCTCCATAAGCTTGCTCCGAAGCATCGCAGAACACCTGTATCTCATGAGTGATGTTTCTCTCATTCATGGCAGGAGATCCATACGCTCGGGGAAAGGTGATTTTCAGCAGGACTAGCTCTCCCTCCCAGTCTCTCCAAGCTTGTAGCAAATCATGGGGCAGTAGTGGATCATCCCAGTCCCTGTGTTTGTCCCAAAGCTGTCTCACTAGTATTTTAGCACAGGTGGTGTATGGCAGGATAAACCCGAGGGGGTCGAACTGACTAGCTAAGACCCTATAGATGTTCCGCATGGTAGGAGCATCATAATTTACTGGTCAATGTTTGTACCTCAGTGTGTCTGGAACAGTGCCAGCTGAGGCCCAGGGCGGATTCAGGATCGTATTCTATTCGGTCGTAAGCGAACCAGAATTCTAGACTGTCTGATCGGGCTTCTTTCGGTAGATGGCTGATGACCTCTGGCTTATTGCTGGCCCATTGGCGGGGTTCAAATCCACCAGAGGCTAAAATCTCCCTTAGATTTTCTACCAATGTTCGGGCTTGGTCAGGGGAGGAGAGGCTTTGCAGACAATTATCATCATAGAAGCATCTCTCAATGGAAAACCTCACATCATTCTCTGGATGGTTATGACTGATAACGTGGTGCTGCATGGCTTAAGTGGCACAGCACGGGCTACAGGTGGTACTGAAAGACAGGACTTGCCACTCAAACACTGATGGACTTCGGTCTCCTTCCATGTCACGCCAGACAAATCTCAGAAGGGGGCGATCTTCAGGGAGCAGGCGTACCTGGTGAAACATGGCTTTCACATCACTACTTATAGCTACGGTGTGTTCCCGGAACCGTAACAGCACTCCTAGGAGTGAAGGTCCTAAGGTGGGGGCCAGGTAACAGCCACTCATTTAGGTTCAGACCTCGGTACTGATAAGAACAGTTGAACACAATGCGATTCTTATTGTTATGGGTCACCATGTGATGTGGAATATACCATGATTCCCCTGACTGTGTCAACTCATGGGAACTCAACTTCTTGACAGTTCCTGTCTGGGTCAAGTTCTGAATTTCAGTGTTGTACGCCTTGGCTCAATCTGGATGTTTAGCGAGGCACCGTTCAGTATTCCAGAGGCTGGAAATTACCATTTCCTTTGGGGCTTAGAAATGCGGCATATCTTTACGCCTAAGCAAAAGGGTGGCATAACATAAGACCTTGTGACCTCCTTCTCGTTTCTAAAGGGAATTACATCAACTTGCCACAGTTTCTTGACGTTCCTGAAGAGCTCTGTCATGTGGGGAATGGTGGACGTCAACAAACACTGCTGTGGGTGACCCAGCTGTCTAAAGACCCAAAAGTCTAGTGGGACCCTGCAATGCCCATCCTAAACGTGTCTTAAGAGCTGCAGGTCCTCCTGGGGGACCTAACCTTACTGGCTTTATGGGAGTAATTAAATGAGGGTGGTCAGCTCCAATGAGCAGCAAGGGCTGCACCTGCTCAAATGCCTGTATTGGAAGGCCTACAAGGTGCTTGTACCTCTTCTGCAATTTGCCCATGGTGTAAGAGTGAAGAGCAAGACCCAGTTGTTCTGCAGTGGAGGCACCAGTGATGAGGAAACTGTGCTGAGGCTTATCAGCAGGTGAAATACGAAATGACACCATGGACCCGTGAGTGATTTGAATGTCATGTCATGTCAGGATGGCATGTGCTCAGGGTGTGTTTGCCATGGTGGAGTAGTACTCTAATAACATTTAACCCTCTGGGGTCTGAGGTGTTTTCTGGGTCCTGGAGGTGTTCTGACATGCTTTGACATTTGTGCTTATTTCTGATACTTGTGACATTTTCATGGCTAAAGTCTGATTACACTGTATTCAGCACAAACTCTGCTAGAGTAATATGTCAGCAGCATGTATGTAAAAGTTTTTAGTTTTGAGATAATGACGTTTATGCGTGGTTTGTGAAAAAACAAAAAAACATTGTCACTGAAATAAGGTCATAAAACCCATACTAATTATTTCTTCACAAGACTTTTGAAAATTGTATCACGTGACCTAGAATATTTGCATCAAAACTATGTGAAAATCATCCTGACTACCTGACTACATTCAGATAAGACAATATATTGACTTAAAATTTGTAAGACGTGTTTTGTGTAAGAAAGCTTTATGCGGAGGAGCGCTAACAACCCATTAATATATAGTTTTTTCACACCTGAGAAAGACAAAGGCCCTCCCCTAAAGGCCCTATCAGGTGCTATCATTGTGAGAAGCCTTGCACAAAGAATGAGGAGAGACTTAAAAAATAATGGCTTTTAGATTGTTTGGATTTATTTACCAAACTTTGCACCTTTTATTGGTATGGATCCATTCTGATAGTTGGTTCTTTGTCAGTTTTACAACCTCTGTGCATTGGCTCAAGAAGTGATCCGAGTTGTTACAGAATGGGCAATAAGGCTTAATTCTGTTTTTTGCAGGGTGATTCACAGGCACTGTTGGAATTTCTCTCTCCTTCGCTTCTCTGGCTTCATGCAACACAGTGGTGGTCCACCTCCTTTGGCGAGGTTCCTGTCTAGGCCCTTGTCTCTCCTTGGTGATCTTCACCTGTGATGAACCGGGATATCCCTGGCACCAGGACTCATATTGCAGCCTCTCAGAGAGGTCAGTCAGGGTATAGGTTATTCCTGGATAATGGGCCTTGCTGCGCCTGAATTCAGCTCTCATCTCTGGCAGTAACTTGCTCAACAGGCGCGTTATATGGGATCCACACTGTAGCTCTATCTCTCCTAGGGGGCCAAGGGATTTAAGCATGCCCACGAGTGCCTGGATCTGAAGGGCAAACTTCTCAAAGGCAGCTTGATCACCGCGTCGAATATCAGGGGAGTCCATAGCACTGGCTATTTTATTCAACGCCATTTGATGGAGTTGGCCGAACTTCTGATTAAGAGCTATATATACTCAATATATAGTATTGCTGTAAGGTGTAGGGGAGTTCAGATACGAATCTGCTATCAGCTTTGCCTCTTCTAGCTTCAAGTGATCCACTAGAATTTGGTATTTGAACAGCTCCGTCCCATCTGGGGGCAGTAGATTCTCCAAAGCTATTTTCAATCTAGCAAACTCGCTGGGGTCTCTGTGACTGAAATGGGGGATCACTGGCATTGGACCTCGGTATGTCGGCTCAGAGGGTGAAGACAGTCTGATGTCGAAGATCGAGTAGGGTTCTCGGCTGGGTCCTCCTCTGTAGGTATGGCTGGGAGATCGCTGCATGCTCATTTTGATGGTAACACTTGTACTGGTCTGAAATAAGCTGGACCGGCTCTGGGAGGTGGCTGAGGATGATGGCTTTGTCGTTGACTTGAATGGCCCAGAAGCATCCTGCTTGTCTGAGGGTCTGAAGGCCTGGAGGGTCTGAAGGCCTGAAGTCTCTGACAGGAAGACTCACTGATGGTACTGCAAGAGTTCTACTTGAATGGATGGCAACTTGCTTTAATACTTGAAATTCACTCATCATCTTCTCCAAAAGGCCCACGATGGGAGCATCGCCTATCGGCCGTGGCTCCTCTGGCTCTGGCCAGGGGGGAGGATCAGGCCAGTCTACTTCGTCGCATTCGCTGACTTCATCGCTGATCAGCTCTGTATCTGGAGGAGGCACAAATCTAACTTCAGCGAGTAACTTCAACTCCGATCTAGTCTGTCGGATCTCTGCTAAGGTGGCACTAAACTGATCTTCGCTGATATGCAAAGGGTCTGCCTGGGAGGCTGGAGGCAGATTTCGCAGTGTTGTAGACCAGACGCGTGGAGCTGATTCTCTACTTCTGTCAGGATGTGTTCCCTTTGGGTACGGTTCAGCTAGCTGAATCTCAGGACCAGGGGCCCTATTTTAACGATCTGAAACGCAAGTATCAAGCGCGAAGCGCAAGTAACTTTGTGGGCAGGTCTTGGGCGCTGTTGCTATTTTACCGGCAGGATAAATGACTCTTGCGCCCGACGCAAGTTTAAAAGGGGTTGGTCTGAAATAGCTTCATTATTCATAGGTATGGTTTGGGCGTATCGTGAAATAAACCAATCAGAGCGTCATCCAACATACCCTTTAAGAGCAGGTGCGCATGTTGCATGGCGGATTGTTGTTATTATTGCGAATTTACCAGGAGCGGTTCACAGCCGTGGAGACCGACGTTCTTTTCAACCTAATTTTTTATCAATTACCGTTTGATACTGATTTTTCATTTTGACAAATGTAAATAAAGAAATGTCACAAATAAATACTTTCGGATGTTTTGGACTCGTTCTCTCTGAATCACGAATATATGCATGGTTATATTTTTTAAATGTAGTCAAACATTAGACCGATATTAATTTGCTTTACCTCACTATAGATGACGCTGCAGCTCTTCTGCCAAATAAGCTCTCCTGTCCCGTGCTGCTGCTGGGGCATTTGGGTTAAGTGGTTAAGTAACACAACCTTGATTTATGGAAATGTGTAAAACACAACATGCCACAAAGAATGCTGCAACTTTTTGAGGACTGTACTGTAAAGTGCCTCCTGACCTATGCAAACATCTGAAGCGCATTTTCAGTATGCCGAACATTCGTTCAATTACACAGCGTGTTTGTGTGTTTTCGATTAAACCGTATTTCACAAATTGTTGCTGGCATCAAAAATGGTGTCATCAGCCATGTCATTACTACAATTAGCCTGAAAAATTTGGGTAAATGTGTAAGCTAGATTTAGGCCTACATTGTTTTACATCTTCATGGACACCACAATGATTTCCCTCATGTGTTAATATTTTTCCTTGTTATAATGTATGATTTGCAAAAATAAAAACTGCTGCATCTGTGTTGATGAGAGAATCCAAGTGTATGCGCGTTGTGCACCCACTACATTATGGCCAAGCATGCGCGCTTAAAATAGCATTTTGAACAACGCGCAACTGACTTTAGACTAGGTTTTTTCTAGTCTCCTTTTTGCGCCGACCCGCCCAGGGAGCGCAAGTTAATTTCCTAGTTTACTGACGTGCGTCTGTGGAGGGGAAAGTCCGCTCTGCGCGGGTGCAAAATATGAATGATACATGCGTCAGTGTACAAAGTAATTTGCGCCGGGTGCAAGATAGGGTCCCAGGTCTGTAACTGCGCTGTCTTGATTCAGCATATATGTCTTCGTCTGGATAGCCAGCATCCCGCAGTGTCTGATGGTCGCTAAGAGAAGAGGGTGTCATCTTGGCTGCTCCCTCCTCATGTGAATATATGCCATGCCTACTGATTCTTGATTCAGATAAATGTCTGGGCGGCAGCACATACCCCATCTCAAACTCATCATAATGGCGTGGCGGGTAAGTCTGACGCTTAGGTCTGGTTGAAACTCTATCATCCATCTTCTAGAGAGAAATTACCCAGCCTCTGGCTCGAAGGACCATTTGTTGGGGAGACTTAAAAGGACTGTATTATACTTCTATTGCTGGAACTACTTTGTGTGGTAATCACTCTCGGGTGTCGGTCAGAACACAGGAACCAGACCAATAACTGGTTAGATGGTGTTTAATAAACTGTTGCAGTAGGCATGGGCATACAGATCTCCCAATATTCAGATGTGTGGTTCTAAATAAAACAAATAAATAAGAATAATAGCATTATGAATTAAATATACATATGCATGCATTCCAATACTAAACAGTAACCGGTGCAATTAATACACGAGTAACAGATTATATTGAAAATAACTACTTAAAGGACTCAAAGTATCAAACTATTTAATCCACAATATAGATAAATATCTGCACTGGATGCATAAAGTAAATATACATCGAGAGTAAATACAAAGAGAGACAATAACTCTAGCATCATGTCAGTCAGATATTAGTGATAAATATAAATTATAACGCACAAACACAACCATCTTAATCACTAAATAACAGATGAAGACAGAAACACTTACTATTCAGCAGTGACGCACAAAATATGAGTAAGTACTCTCCAAAATGTGGATAATCTCAGCAGCGTCGTCCCGTCAAACTTACTTCACCAATGTCTGTGAATTTGCGCAGAAAGCTGACGTTGCGTGCGCTTGTGGTGTATTAGAGTGCGTCAATATGCGCCCGAGGTGCGCATACACGATTATACAGTCATCTGCGCAGCCTTTCTTACAGGTTTTATACAAATTACTTGAACAGAGAATATTTGTTTTCGTTTTGAATCAGATCATTTAAAAGTACACACTTAAATCTTTTAAAATATGGTGCTCATAAATATGTGACAAGTATTCGGTGAGTTTTGTTTCAGTTTATAAACGTGCTCAAGAAAAAAAAGTTCACAGAGGCAGAAAGCACATCCTATTTATTTTCTTTATTTTATAAAAGCACAATGTTTTGTTTTGATTGTAAGTGGACACATACAAAAGTAGACATTTCACAGATTCTTTTTTCATATTTCTTTTTTCTTTATGACCATAAATGGAGTAATTTAATCGTTTGCCGACCCTAGAGGGTTAAGTATTTTAATTGATTTTTATTTTCAATGTTAATATATTTGTTTGTTTTTCTCCCCGTTCCTCTGTTTTGTATGTTCAGTTTGTTGTTGGTGAGGATGGGTCTTGGGGTCTCTTGTACGAACATGCGACAGCCGAGGGTCCACCTATAGCCACATTGTTGGATCATGTGCTAAAATACTGGTATTTACAAACCCATGCATGCCTTAAAAACACAAACACACAGATACAAACTCTTCTATCATTTATTATCTCTGCATTGCGTTAATACTACTGGTAAAGGTGGCATCTCTAGCCAATTTGTTTTGTTTTTTTCTCACACCTACTACTTTAAATAAGGTTTTTACCATTGAAATTTCAGAATTCTCACCACAAATTTCAATATTACAAAGACTATTACTTTCCTAACTAATATAAGTTAAATAAACTCTCAAGGTTATTAAAGACAAGTAAACAATCTCAACTAATTACAAGCAATAGGACAAAAATCAGATCTACAATATTATCTACAATAAAACAGACACAGATGAAATAGACCTACCTGAAAAAACATAAAGGTCTTTAATAAAATGTAATAAGTAAATTAAAAAAAGAGATTTTTTGTTTAACATTAAAGCGGCACTATGCAGGATTTAATTTTTTGTCAAACAGTGACCCCTAGAGTCGCTGTGGAGTACTTGTACTGTCGTAAATAGCACTCACGCAGAGATGTCTCTGCACTCACAGCCTGATTCCCTCCCCCTGTATACCGGTACCTGTCCAGTAGGATTGAAGCTGTAACGAGTGGAAATAAGGTGTGGCCCCTTCAAGAGCTGCGCGCGTCCTGTTGAACTGTCGGCAGTCAGTATTGTATGTGCGGCTCGAACACCACATGTATACGGCGCCGGGTTATTTCTGTTTGATGCTCATTTTAGCAGATCTTTCTTGCCGTAAAGCAATTCGTTACATCGCGAGACCTGACATCACGCGACACTTCCTGGTGCTGCGGCCTGCGGCCCGCCAGCTCAAGGTTGCAAGTGAGTTTTTCCCGCTCACAGGCAACAGGGGGGGCAAGACGCGCACCATTCAACCTGAAAATAGTCATATAACCATTGCAATAACTCTGAAGCTGTTCTGTTAAGCTAAAAATCCTGCATAGTGCTGCTTTAATGACATACAAGTTTATAAGGCTGCTGTCACTTTAAGACGAAAGCTTGGATATAATATGTTGATACACATTTGTTTTCTTTTTATGTTTTACAATTACTTAAGACATAAACAACTATGTTCACGAGGATAGACAGACATTTTGACACAAAAGTGTGTGTATTTGACCATTTAAGCCCATTCAGCAGTCCCTCTAGAAAAACACGATCCTGCGATCGCATGATTTAATGCATAATCAGCCAATGTCAATTTTTTCAAATACGCTGCACTTTTGCCGCATAAATTGCAGTTTTCCGTGCAAAATATGCGGGGCTTGCATGATTTCATAATCCCCACATTTTCGTTGCAAAAAAGTAACATATATCTTATCAGAAAGTAAAAAAAAAAATTGTGTTTACTTCACACAAGAGCAGCCATTCCCCCCTGTTGCCATGGGAACGTTATGAAGTGATGTAATTACGTGACAAGAACATCATCGAAAAGCTGCAAACCCCACGATGAAGCCTGCAAATCAGTCTCATTTGCCAACAAAAATAGGTGCAAAAGACCGCGCAAAGCAGTTCTCTTACGAGAGGTTCTCTCGTATTGCGTAAGAAGCTTACGCTACGGGTAAAGTTCATCTTACTCGAAATATGAAGCCAAAAATTATCCTTAATTTTGCATTTATTGTCAACGCAGTGTAGCAGCTAGCAGACCTAGAGCGGGCTAACTAGCACGCTCATTGGCTGCCCTGCGGCAACTGCAGCAGCCTACCACTGAGCTGCGCGTGACGTCACGCCCAATGGCTGTACTTCGCGCCCGCTACGCGTCACAGCCCGCCAAGAGGGGTGTGGCTTAGCGTATATAAGTACGGCTCAGAGGCTGCTTCCCTGATTTTCCATCTCTTCATGGAATCCATGGAAAGCTGGATCCTGAGAGAAGCCACCACCGTTGAAACCAGCGATACAGCAAGCAGAGGAAAGCGCCTGAGGAAGCCGGCCGATTTCGCCGCCTTCAGCCATCCGTGCCTGCTACGCTATCCGGCGTCCATATCCTTTCAAAGCAAACTGTGTGTGTGTTCGCCGCTGCGACACACACTCCTAAAAGAGCAGCTGCCGTGGCCTCAGGGGACGAGGCTGAAGGACTCGCCGCTGGAGACAGCTGCTCTATCCTGGCCTCTGACAGCAAGGATTGGATAGGAGGATATGCGCCTCCTTTCCAAGGCCGTTGACCAGCTCGGACTTGAGTGGTCGCCGCCTAAGGAGCCCGCACCAAACAGGCTCGACGGATGTTTTCTGAAAGTTTTCTTTGGATCCAGCCGCCATTACTGACCTGAGAAGCGCAACCGACCTCTCCCTTCGAGCCAATAAGACTGCTGCTCAGGCGATTGGACGTTGCATGGCCTCACTCACCGTCACAGAGAGACGCCTCTGGTTGACGCTCGCTGACATGAGGGATTCTGAGCGCGCTCCTTTCCTCGATGCACCGCTCTCCCCAACTGGTCTCTTCGGCCCAGCGGTAAACGGGATTGTTGACCGCTTCTCAGAAGTGCATAAGACCACGCAGGCCATGAATCTGTTCCTGCTGCGATGCGCCAGCTCCGCTACAGGCCGCCCACGTGACAAGGCCGCCTGCGCATAGTACTGCTCAGCGGCAGCGGCTTACGACACGTCAAGCCGCAACAGGCCGCCACCCCCTCGAGGCCCACGACTAGGGTTGGGTATCGGTTGGGTTTTATCCGATACCAGTACCTACTCGGTATTTTTTAAACGGTTCCGGTGCTTAAACGGTTCTTGTTCCGATACTTAAGAAAACGAAACCGCACACACTTTGTCAAAAAATAATACCCTTTTATTTACAGGGCCAAACTGGACACAATATTAACTTAAATAGGCTATTTAAAGATTTTCTGATTAAATGAAAAATTGCGCCGTTTAATAGGCTACTGATGTAAAATACTTAAGTTAAGATCAACATTTTGTCTTCACATATTATGACTACTTCAAGCAGAGAAATATCTGACACTGAGCAAAAATATTTAACACACACAGTAGCCTATAGCCTCGTATAAAGAAGTGTTGGAACTTTGTTAAAACATTTTGCACACGTTGTCACACTCGCTGTTTAATGGCAACTGTGTTTGCTAGCCTACTTGATATGCAAGGTTTGCAGTTGGCATTAAAATAGGGCTAATAGACTTGTCCGAAGAGGAACGGCTGCTGTTATCATCGTCTGTGATGTCGCAACCCGATCGCACTACTAGATCGTCTCAAGCATGCAGTGTGTTTATCGTGTAATTTATACGCGAAAATTAGTTTTTACGTGCATAGGATACGCATGGGTTGGTTATATGTTTAGTAGTGGTGTGGGGTGCGTGTGTATAATACATTTGGCTTTGGGTAGAATTAGTGGTGTGGGATGCGTGTGTATTACACGCAATGAAGTGCGCATCAAATGCACGCGAAAACCTCGTAGCCTATCATATGCACATAAAATCTAATTTTCGCATATAAATTGCACGATAAACACACTGCGTGCTATAGAGACACTGGCAGCTGCTGAACTTGAACTTTCGTCAAGCGTGTCAGAGGATCTGAGTTGTAATCCGCATTCGTACAGTTTTTTTTATTTTTTTTTGTTCTCATCAAAACCAATTATGCTCATCAGTGGTTGTATATCAAGCAGGGACACGTTTTTGTGAATTTTATTTTGTGAGTTCACTGGAACGAATAGAGAGTCTCGATTGAAGCGCGCGTCCGAGTGAAGACAATGCTGGGTGCGCGAGCCATCCGCGCCACTGATCGCAGAGGCAAAGAGCACTTTGATCACTTGATTTAAAAAACACATTTCAGTGCTAGATCGCCTCTTATTTAACAAACGAACGAAATGAATGCTCTGCTGGTTAACTAGAGATGTTTTATTTATATGTATTGGATCATTCGTGCCGCGAGATGTTTTACAGGCACCGAAATCAGGCACCGAAATTGTCGTTCTTATTCGGTCTGGTTACTACCGTTTACGTCGGAACCGGTTCCCTATTGGAACCGAGTTTCGGTACCCAACCCTACCCACGACCTAAGGTGACGCTCAAACCTGAGCCTGCGAAGTCCTCCTAGCAACAGTGAGGAAAAGACGGTTGAGTCTCGCCGCGGCCAGGCCACCGTCAAAACTTCTTGCCCAGTCAGTCCCCTTAGACAAGGCTACTGCAGTGGTCTATTCAGCAGCCAACGAGCCGGTCACGTTACCCGTTCGCCTGCACACAAACGCCGTTTTTACGGCAACCCAGAGAAATCTCAAAAAGAGTGTAATATCTGGTTATATGGCTCATGACGCTGGTGTTTTAAGTATGTCAAATGCCGGTCGAGTGTCAAAAGTAGAGAACGTGCCCACAACACTGTGCTCACGACTACTGTCTGCCCGCTCTGTCACACGGCCAAAACAGACTGTGAGTTTAGATCACGTGCCCGCTCACGAGCGCTCACGCTCACTGACAGTCATATCGCCTCCGGCGCCGCTCGCGCATTACAAACTCATTCCAAAACGTTCCCCGCTCAAGATGGCCGGGACGTCACATACAAGACAGCCTATCGCTGTCAGCGAGCCGCTGTGTCAGTGCGTTCAACTAGGTCTGCTTATGAATGTAAATCACGTGCCCGCCCACGAGGGCGCACGCTTACTGATGAGCACTCCGCCCCAAGCGCCGCTCATGCATCACAACATTGTTGTAGAGCACTCCCCATTCAAAGTAATCGGGGTGCCACATGTGAAGCAAACAGCCACTGCTGTCAGCGAGCCGCTGTATTTCAGTCTGATTCAGTCTTTCAAGCACAGAGAGCATCGAAAGCCGGAGGCCATTCTCCCCCTAGCTATACATGTCAAAGCATGGGAAGCGATTCCAGGGATGTCAGGATGGGTGCTAAGCACAATAAAGCAGGGTTATTCACTACAATTCGCTCGTCGCCCCCCCGCGTTTTCGGGCTCGGACCGAGACGAAAGTGAATACGGAAGTAGCACATCTACTCCGTGCAGAAATAGCCAAATTGCTGTGCAAAGGGGCCAAAAAACAGTACTGCCTTCTCTGAGCGAGTCAGGCTTTTACAGCCGTTATTTTCTCGTACCCAAGAAGGACGGGGAGTTGAGACCTATTTTAGACCTGAGAGATTTGAACAAAGCTCTTATGAGGAGACCGTTCAAAATGCTTACAACCAGACAGATTCTTGCACAAATTCGCCCGAGGGACTGGTTTATCTCTCTCGATCTGAAAGACGCATACTTTCAAATTCAGATAATACCCCGTCACAGGCCATTCTTGAGATTCGCCTTCGACGGTCAGGTTTATCAATACACCGTCCTGCCGTTTGGCCTGTCCTTAGCACCTCATACATTCACGAAGTGCATGGACGCTGTGCTCGCCCCCTTGAGAATTCAGGGCATGCGAAATCTGAACTATCTGGACGATTGGCTGATTTTGGCACACTCAGAGATGGAACTCTTATCTCACAAAGCTGTGCTTCTCAGTCATCTGGAAAGTTTGGGTCTCACGGTCAACTGGACCAAGAGCTCATTAGTGCCCAGTCAGTCAGTTTCTTTTCTGGGAATAGAACTGAACTCCGTGGGCATGACGGCGCGCGCGCTGTGTCGACAAACGCGCCATCATGGCCACGGAGTCCAGTTCTATTCCTGGACTCAGCTCCTCGCCGCCTCTTTCCAGAAAGACAAAATCGTTCCTCAGAGGATGATGGGCTGCATGGCGTCAGCTGCAGCAGTGCTTCAGCTGGGCTTATTGCGTATTCACCCATTGTAACGCTGGCTGAACGCTGAGCGTGGGTTTCCGGCTGCAGGAAAATCAGAGTGACTCAGAGCTGTGTGTCAGCTCTGCAGCCCTGGTTTGCGGCCGACTGGTACCAGCGCGGAGTGATGATGGGCACCGTCTCGTACCGAAAGGTCATATCAACGGACGCGTCAAACTCAGGGTGGGGCACGCTCTTTGAGGGCAGACCGGCTTTTGGCCTGTGGTCAGTCCAAGAGCAGAGCCTTCAAATAAACTGTCTGGAAATGCTTGCGGTCGAGAACGCGTTGAAACGTTTTCTCCCATTCATACAGGGTCACCACGTACTAGTTCGTTCAGACAACATTGTCAGTGGTATCCTACGTGAACTGTCAGGAGCCTCTGCGATCTGACAAGACGCCTCCTAGTTTGGTCTCAGCACCATTTGCGCTCGCTGAGAGCTGTGCATGTGCCAGGCCATCTGAACGACAGACCGGACAGCCTGTCCAGAGACAACGTTCCCCCCGGGGAATGGTCTCTACACCCTCAGACAGTCCAGTTGCTATGGCGCCTTTTCAGCAGAGTGGAAGTAGTCCTTTTTGCGTCGAAAGACAACACTCATTGCCCAATGTTCTTCTCGAAGAACGACAATGCGCTGGCCCAAACGCCCACTATATGCTTTCCCTCCAGTCTCAATGTTGCCACCGGTAATCAAGAGAATCAGGGAAACGCGCCACTCAGTGCTCCTGGTAGCCCCACGGTGGGAGAACCAAGTCTGGTTCCTGGAGCTGACTCGGCTGTCACGTACATCCCCCTGGCCGATTCCGGTGAGGAGAGACCTCCTCTCTCAAGCCCACGGCTTAATCTGGCATCCTCATCCAGAGCGTTGGTCTCTGCACGTATGGTTAATCAACGGGTACCCGTTGTCCTGCCAGAAAGCGTCATGAACACGATCGCGCAGTCTAGAGCTCCTTCTACGAGAAGGCTCTACGCGTCTAAATGGTCGGTGTTTTCTAAATGGTGCGCAGACAGGGGTCTGGACCCACGAACGTGTGCGGTCTCGCGGGTGCTCGGCTTCCTCCAAGAGCTGTTGGATAAGGGCAGGTCCCCCTCCACGCTCTGTTAATGTGGCAGTGTGTTTAACACGCTCAAAGTTAAACACACTGCCAGTCATTGGGAAGGAACGAGCTTGTCATTCGCTTCCTAAGGGGAGCCAGGAGGATGAACCCCCGCGCCCCCCCTCGGTTCCTATATGGGATCTTTCATTGGTCTTGGAGGCCCTGAAAGAAAGCACGTCCTTTTGAACCATTAGACTCTGCGGATTTAAAATACCTCTCGCTCAAAACTGTTTTTCTGACAGCTCTGTCGTCAGTTAAACGTGTGGGGGATTTACACACGCTATCTGTTAGCGCGACGTGTCTCGAGTTTGGGCCAAATGACTCCAAAGTCATCCTCAGACCAATACATGGCTATGTCCCAAAGGTGATTGGCACTCCCTTCAGAGCGCAGGTTATTTCTCTGTCGGCGCTGCCAGTTTCCGACAGCGAGAGTGATGTTAATCCCCTCTGCCCTGTCAGAGCACTGAGGATTTACTTTGCGCGCTCCGCCCCTTTCAGGCGCTCGCAGCAGTTATTTGTTTCGTTTGGTGGGCGCACCAAGGGTCTCGCCGCCTCGAAACAGACTCTATGCAGATGGATAGTTGACGCTATTGCAGCCGCTTATGCATCTAAAAGTCTGCAATGCCCTTTGGGCATCAGGCCTCATTCCACTAGAGGCGTTGCCTCATCGTGGGCATGGTCCAGCGGGATTTCCATTCATGACATTTGTATGGCGGCGGGCTGGGCCTCCCCGTCTACATTTGTTAGGTTTTATAACCTAGAAGTCCCCACGCTGCAGGCTAGACTTCTTTCAGTCTAAGGGTATGCGTCCTGCACGGATTTTATCATGCGCAGGCTATTCCCACGGGATTTAGCTCTCCTGGTTGAGCTGCACTATGTTGGGTTGATGTATTATACAGACCGGTGGTGACCACTCTGTCTCTCCCTATAAGTGCTCATGTACATGTGTCGGCCCGCGTTGGCCGCCTGTTTCCCACATATCTGATTCTTAGGGTTTCCCCTGCATTATGTTGTTGATGCTTGGCGCGCATGGCGTTGACAAGGGGTTCCCGTAGCGTAAGCTTCTTACACAATACGAGAGAACCTCTCGTAAGAGAACGTACTCTGTTACCTAACGTAACCTCGGTTCTCTCTAGAAGAGGGAATGAGTATTGCGTAACCTGCCGTGCTGGTGCCACGAGCGACTTTCGCTTCTTCAGTCGATGAAAACCAGGGAAGCAGCCTCTGACCCGTGCTTATATACGCTAAGCCACACCCCTCTTGGCTGGCTGTGACGCATAGCGGGCGCGAAGTGCACCCATTGGGCGTGACGTCACGCGCAGCTCAGTGGTAGGCTTCTGCAGTTGCCGCAGGGTAGCCAATGAGCGTGCTAGTTAGCCCGCTCTAGGTCTGCTAGCTGCTACACTGCTTTGACAATAAATGCAAAATTAAGGATATTTTTTGGCTTCATATCTCGAGTAAGATGAACTTTACCCGTAGCGTAAGCATCTTACGCAATACGAGAGAACCTCTCGTAAGAGAACCGAGGTCATGTTAGGTAACAGAGTATGTTTCCTGTTGTGTTACATTGTCAATTTACTTTACAGTAAGAGATTGCATTTTGTGCATTGGAAGCACTTATTTTAACAGAACTGTAAAACAGGAAGCACCCATTTGATGTTTTTATTTTTTTATTTATAAATTTTTTCATAAGTTGTAGCATATTCCTTTTGTAAAGCTACAGATCTTGTTTGACTCATCAATGTTTTATAAGTTTGAGCCAGGTGTTTATTAAATAAAACAAGATGAACTTAAATATTCCCAGCACTTTCTGTGATGTAGTATGCTTGCTTACTTATAGGAAGTAATAAGAAATGACTCTTATTGGTAGTTTACATCAAGGTACTTTTAAAAAAGCCTAGTGAGAACAGGGTGTTGGGGAAAACTTTTTTCTCTTTTTCATCCATCCGCCAAGTTCCTGCAATTTCATAGCATAAAATTGCATAAATATCCCGCATATTCCATCGCATTTTCGTGCAAAACGTGCCGCGTGGGATTTTTGCCCACAACAATCACAAAAAACTCCGCATTTTTCTGGAAGGACTGATTAAGGTGCCAAAAAAGTGCACTGTTAGAGCAGCGGCTTTATGTGCACACGTTTCAGGTGTGTTTGCTCAACCGTCTCTCAGATAGTGCACGCATATAACAAAATTAATTCTCTTTTGTTGCTTTTTGCCCTTGAATGGTTTAAAATAATTTTTTAACCACAAGGCTTATAATACATTCAAATGATAAACTTTCGTGAAAGCACAGCATAGTAAAATCACACGAGTGTAACCGCGATAGAGACTGTAATTCAAAATCTCTACCAGTTGACAAATTTCTACAGGTCTGTCATGTCTACTTGTATATCACCCACACCTATGGCCATGTGCACACTTGCACTCTCTTCAGTGAATACGTAAATAAGGCTGACAATTTAAATTGACTTAAATATCGGCTAGTAAGATGCTGGCCTAAAAAGACATTTGTGTAACGTAATTGACATGTGTTGTTTCTCTGTTAGTAAGAAACCAGAAAGAGTGAGAGCTCCGTTAATTCCACTGCCCATGCCCAAGAAACTGTACTTCTACATCAATTCTGAGATCAAATGGGATCTTGAGATGGCCAAGCAGAATCTGGATATGTGAGTTCAACTGCCTGTTATTGTTTTGGGCACTTCTTATTGTTGATTTAAAGGGCCCCTATTATGCTGATTTATGTGTTTATTATTTAGTTTGGGCTCTACTGGAATACGTTTTACATTGGGAATTATTTAAACAAGAAATATTGTGACTACAATTGAGGGTTTTGTTATTGGACTTTTATCTTTGCAGATCTTTTTCATGGTCAAACAGCAGCATTACACACTAAGACAGTTGAAAATGTAAAAAAAAAAAACACACAATAGGTCCTCATTAATGGTACACTGCGTTCTTTTGCGGAAGAAAAATTTGGTAGTGCTTCGGCTCTGCCTGATTGTGCAAATGAAAATGGTTATTGTACTGCTCATATTAGAAAACATTCACTACTAGGCTTACAAGATATAACTAGTTAGATTGAGAAATTATCTCAAGCTGACTAGATGAAGATTTTACATTAGCTATAACCATTGATGGACACGGTACTTCCTTGAAAATGAATTCCAGCACAGTGCTATAAGAACCATAATGAAATGACCCTTCACAATAGATAATGCTTTATAATGAGCTCTGTTAGAGAGCTGTATATGGCAAATTATCTGTTCAATAAAATTCCATAAAAACGCCATCTCCACTGTAGGGTCTGGACCAATCAGACCCACACTAATTATTCATATTCATTATATTTACTGAATATAAAGGTCTTTGAAACTCCCCCAAAACTAACATCACAAATGAAGTTACTATGTCGGTCGGGTGTCCTGTTACAGAGCACCTTAAGACTGATTACAGACATTTTTACGACCTCAAAAGAATGTGGCCTCATGCGCAGGACAGAGACAATGGAAAGAAAGAAACCATCTTCAATACAAACTTTGCTGCATTAGTCATGGAGTAACTGATCTATGAATGAACATGCGTCCCAGAAACTGTGTGAATGATTTACTGTCTTGTGTACTATTATGTATAACACTATGGTATGTTTGATTGGTATGTATGTGGTTTACAACCAACCAACGGTCAAGGTAACCTCACCTATCATGTCTCCTACCTAATTAATCCTCACCTAATGACTCACACTTTGATGTACATCACCTTCCTTTAAAATGCAGTGTGGATTTGTTATATCTATCTGAGCATTACTGAACAGAAAAATGTTGAGGCAGAGGTATAATCACTGTTAGCACAGAGACTCATAAATCTTGCCCCCAGATGAAACTCCCACCAGAAAGTCAACTCCTCTCATTGAGAGAGGTGGGATCTTCTCGGGCTGTATTTAGAGACAGTCCACCGTGACCTCGCCCTCTTCCTTTTTTCCATCCGACCACAACACTGTTCCTGAGGATACAAGGGGGAATCCCTTCCCTCTTCCCTGGGGGCCCTAGGCCCAGCAGGCCGTGAGCACCATCGGCCATGCTTTCATGCTCCCAAAAGGGAGTCAGACTGTCTTTTCTTCAATCCAGAAACTGCAACCTTACCAACTGAAAAGGAGAACCTCAGGAGTGTTGGCACAAGACTTCTCCTAAGGCAGAATAATTCTGTCGCAACTCACACCCTTTACTCTGCGTGTCCTCCCCGGACCAGGGCTGGCAGGCCACAGTCTGCACTCCAGCCATGAGAACAGTGTCAAACCAACCATGCAAGTTCATCATATCTTCTTCATCCAACGAAGGAGAAAATGATTGAGACTTCAACATTTGACACTCGCAGAATCATCAACAACTTCAATTTTCAACAACTTTGATAATAGTGTACGCTACCCAGGCATGCAAGTATACTTTTGATTTGATGCTTTGAAAATGAAATGCTGATGTTTCTTCTCATAGTTACATGGAACTGCTCAATAGTTCCGTTTCCATCCTATCACTCACCTATTTATTTTATTTATGTGTGTACGTTGTTTAGTTTGTGTATTTATGATTTAGTTAATAAAACTTGTACATAATATGTATTTGGTTCTGATTTGCTGCAATACGGAGTACCTTTACGATTTTGATTTAGCTACATGCTCAAAGCGCTGTACAATTACAAGCTAAGAAATAATTATTCTTCTGTGGCCAGGGAAGGTACCTTTTTCTTAGAATAAATGAATAATCAAAGAGTTCGTTGGACGAACTGATTAATTGATTGTAATATTAATTCAGCCACATCAAGTTAATACAATTAACTGACCCAAATATTCATAATTAATAATAAGTTATTATTGATTATTAATATTCCAAAGAGCTGATTCGTTACACCACAATGCTTTTACATCATTTCAAATCCCTACGTTTTCACCATCTCTGAAAAGCAAAGCCCATGTTGATTTTTAATTTTACGAGCTCTGTCACATTCTCTTTTTGCATGTAGACACTCCACTTTTTGGTGTATTTTTGTGGTGACTGGTGATTCCACGGAGGTTCGAGATTTAGCACGCTCCATGTCAACCTTTCTCGCTTATTGTGACAACTAACCGCTCTCACACCATACATGCTGGAGCAACTTTTCTCTGTTTGTGGATATGAGAAGACACGCACGCACGAGTGAGTGACGTATGGGCAATTTCCCTTGAAAACCATCTCGTCATGTCTAAAATATAAAACACTTACAATAGCCTTAGTGAATCAGGATAAGACAAAAACATGTTTCGGAAGAAGGATTGATGATGTATTGGCTATTTGGCTTATTTAAGTTTTGTTCATTTTGAACAAAAAAAAGTTACTTCGTGTACCTTTATGATCAGACACACCACCGCTTCCTGGATCAGCTTCAGGCTTAGTTATACTAGCTAGAAGGTTGGCAAAATGTAGAAATGTTAAGAAGTTGGACTAGGAGCTCCCAATCTGTTTTCTTAAATTATAATAGGATTATCACAATTCCTTGCTTATGTCTCAAGGTACGATACCAAGGATTGCTGGGGCTTTTCTGTTTTTTCTTTACAATTTACATCAGTGTTGCCAACTTTACCTTATCTAGTTTTCAAGGATCTAGTTTTATGCATCTGTGGTGTTCAGTGAGTGGCTGAACGGAGCAGTGCATTCAGTTGAGGCTACATAGCAAGTGACTGCTGGTTAACGTGCCACATTTCAGTCAATATTTTATATTCATTGTGATGTCTGACATCAGAAATAGAAAATGATGTAAATGAGAACAGCTTTATTGGGAATTTGGCTGTATTAAAATAAAGTATGTGAGCACAGAGTACAAGATACAAACAAATGTAAAGTGCTGACACTGGTGTTGGATGATTTGCTCCATAGTCATATCGTCCTATTGATAGCCTATGAGATGGTCGATACACAATATTATCATGCACAGGGGGTTTGCAATAGTTTACTTAAGTAAATTAATTATCAAAAAGCCTATGTACTTATTTATATATTTACTAATTACATTTTTCACTTAGTTTGTGTTCACAGTTGGTATGTTTGGTTCAATTAAAATGAACTCTGGTGTGATTGCTCTGTTAGTGTGGCTCATTTAAATGTGAATGTACTATGGAAATATCAAAGATATTTTCTTAACTCTAATTTAGTTGTGAAGACTACAAAAAACTGCATTAGAAAAATAATGTAAAATTGATAATGGATTTAGAATTTTGAATGAAATCCTATTGAAATAAATTTAGTAATATGAAAAAAGATATTAAATACCATAAATTAAGTACAAAACAGATGTAGCAGTATGTTTGCTCTCTTGAAGCCACATGCGCGCGCACACACACACGATGCTATGACGAATTCTTAAATGGGTTTGAATAATAAATGCCATTGCCAAGTCTGAGCTGCAAGAGCCACTCGAGTATGTGTAAATATTTGCAGTTCGGGAAATAATTTGGGATCGCTGGTATTTTGAGGTTTAAATACTACAACACAGATAGAGCTGCGTATCGTCTATGTAGTGGTGGTTGGAAAAGCTGTGCCTTTATGATCGTTGTAGTGGTGATGTGTATATTAGGAAGTGGAGGAGATGAGGCACTGAAAGCTGATACAATAAGAAGCTAATTGTATTTTTAAAACCAATTTTTCCCCTTAGTCTCATCAACGATTTGGACATCAAATGTTTCAACTTCCAGCACTTTGGAAAAGAGTTTGCCAAACAACTCAAGCTAAGTCCAAACTCCTTCATCCAGTTGGCGATTCAGCTGGCCTACTACCGGTGAGGCTTTCAGAGAAACTGTTCTGTCATTCAGTAACAACAGATAATTAAATGAATTAATAAAGTGTGTGTTTGGTACCTGTTCTCTGCTAGAGTTCACAATGAAGTGTGTGCAGCCTGTGACATCGCCTCTCTGAGAATGTTCAGGGGAGGACGAACAGACTACATCCGTTCTCCAACCAATCAGATGCTGAGCTTCATACAGGCCTTTGATGATGCTGCAGTTTCTGTGAGTAATTAGGATGGTGGAGAGGAGACTAAATGGGAAATGAATCACATTAATGGGTAACACTAATCATTAAATGTGTCTGTTTGCATGGATTTAAGAGAGAAGCCAAGGTACAGCTGCTGAGGGAGGCTGTTGATGCATACAGCATCCTCACAGAGCAGGTGAAGAACTAACAGGTTTGCATGTGAAAGATCCTAATTTATGTTGACTGCATAATGAGTGCCATTTTTTGATCAGTCGCTGATGGGGCAGGGTATAGACCGCCACCTGTTGGGTCTTAAACTTCAAGCCATTGAGGAGGGGCTTAGTGTGCCTAGAATTTTCATGGACACGGCCTATGGACTTGCGACTCACTGGAAACTCAGAACAGGACAGGTAAATGTTGATTTTAATTACATTAAAAAAATTTTTTTTTAAATAAAATAAAGTAATATTTAGCATGAATGTGGGCATAAATTATATTTTGAATAGAAAAAATGCAGTACAAACAGACTATTTATGTACCAACTAACATTTGGAAGATACGAACATTTTAATGAATCCGAAAATTTACGCCAGAACCACTTTACACACGATTTACACACAAATTCGTTCTGCTCGTGTTTTATGAATAAGACCCATTAATTCAGAATTGCTTCCAATAAACCACCTTTAGTTTCAATAGTAAACAGTATGTTCAACAATATGAATTGGAAATGCTGGAAAGATTAATAGATTCAGTTGAACAAAGTTCATGAATAAAACGACTCAGTTGATAAAAGTTCGTGAATCAAAGGATTCAGTTTAAAGAGTTGTTCAAACTTATCTCGATCAGTTCAAGTACAAAAAACAAAGTCTGTCCATTTCAGAAGCAAAAATAAACCAATCAATCACTTAATCCCATGAATCAAAGTCCTTTGAATCCTAAGAACAAAAATGTTAATTGCTCCGCACAATGCTCCGCTACGTGAAACTTCGGTCTTCCGATCTTTTACCATTGTGTCAATTCTCAATTGATTTTGATTCAGATGCTTTTGATTCATATTCATAGAATTCCTAATTTCCTGTACTCTCAATTTTTGTATAGTAGTGCTAGTCATAATTTTAACACCAGGCATGCATAAAAGGGATGTTTTTTTTATTTCGAAAACCACTGCAAAACATCGGACTGTATAATGTATAGAAGAATGAAACTATGTAAGGATTTACCATTGATATTACACATTTTGACAAGAGACACTCTACACAAGAAAAATTAGTTTTAAAAAATATTTTAAGGAACACCTAATAGAACTATATATAGTAAATTGTTGATTTTGATATTTGGAATGAATGTTAGGTTCATTGACTTAACTTTTTATTGTTTTTGATTAAATGTAGTATTTGTATTGAATTGTTGGGACCCAAGGAAGAGAAGCCTCTGCCTATGTACTGGCTAATGGGGATCCAAATAAACAAATAATCTTAGATCATAGGAAAGACCATTTTCAGCCAATACAGGCAATTTAATAAGGAACAATATTTTTTTTAAGTTTTTTTTGACAGTTATATCACCTTGTCTTGCCTGATCTCCACCACTTTTATTAGTAGTCCTCAAAGTGTGCCCATATATATGTCTCAAATTTGTTGTAAATATCTCATTTTGTTTTGAAGTTGAGAGCCTTATATTTATGAGTAGGGCTGCACGTTTTCAAGTTTTTCATTAACCGTTAACCAAGGTCCTTAGCGGTTAATACTCGGTTAACCAAATAAATAAATAAATAAAACTTATTATCATTAACCATAGTGTGCGCCAGGGATGGAAATTAACTGTTTTGTCCACCGGCCACTGTGGCTGGTGCCACTCAATGTTTTTACCAGGCACTTTCTTGTTTTTAAACGACAATGTGTAACTGCATGTGAAAATTAATACTACAAGATCTACAATACTTAAGCAGTTTATTTAATCTCAAGTCTCAATGAAATAGGCTACTGGCATTTTCTCTTTCTCTCTTATAGCCTACACACACAAACCATGAACTGATATTCATTTCAGTTCGCATGTATGAGGAAAACACAATGTGGACGTGAGCGCTGTGAAAGCGGCACTAAAAGATGCTTTAAAACTTTCACAGAGACATCAAACAGAAAGCACAAAACCTTTCTTTAAAATGAATTTCGTTTTGTATTAATTGTATCTTAATTTTAATCAATGTTTCATCAACCAATTGCCTCGATTTAATAAGTAAGAATTAAATATAGCAGACGATATATAATCACGAAGTGGAGGCGCCGGCGCGTGAACTGGAGCTCATCTCATAAATGAACCGAAACTCCGTATAAGGTAGCCTTAGCCTACTCGCCTCACAGACATGTCTAACAGAATAATTCAAAACGAAAGAAAACAGACACAGACTGCTCTCTGCTTGTAATCCGTATGAAATGTGCATTTCTCTCTGGCGCGTTCACTACTGCGAAGATCACGATCAGCATCGTCAACTTCATCTTTGCAACTGACATGGACAAAGAAAATGCTTGTTTATTAATAAATAATTAAAATATCTCCTTGCTATATTTTACATATTCATAACTTTTGCCGATTCTTTGTGACAGATTTTAGGAGCTTTATTGGCAGCGCCACCCTTACATGAGCGCATCACCTCACCCACCAGAATAGCCGTTTTTTTTTTTTTAAGGATTTGTTTACTGTGTGTGTGATTCATTTAATGGAAAGCACATTCACTGAGTTGTCTTGCTAATCGGTGTCTGCTCGTTAATTCAAACTAATTTGTCCTATAACAGACGAACGTCGCATGATGCTATTTTTATTTACCCGCCACGGTGGCCGTAGGTGAAGCGAGTTTACCCGCAACAACACAAAATCACCCGCATGTGGCTGGTGGCGGGTGCTAAATAATTTCCATCCCTGGTGTGCGCGCCGCAACCCCGAGATACAGACACACGAGAAAGGGGTAGTTTATTTTTAACACCTTTAATAACTGGTTGGACCACATTTGAAACGAAATTAATTTATAGAAATAAAACGCAGTGGTAAGGACAGAGCAGTTAAAGTAGGTCACTGACTTTTGCGTTCGCGGCCTGTGAACAAGGCCCTAGAATTTAATGCAGTCATATTATAGCACACTTTTTTTTAGAAACTTTGTGCAAAGAAACAGCCAAATAAATGGCGGTCTCTGGTGGTGCAAAAATTTATTACAACTAAATGCAATGCACGCCATTGACGCCAATTAACCGAGCAAACTGTTTCACTCGGTTAAGCAATTTTTAACGGTTAATCGGTTAACCATGGACACCCCTATTTATGAGAGCATAAAATGATCCATGGGGGATAGTGATTAGATTTTTTTTTTTCAGTTCCTATCATAATTTTGACATTTGGGCATTATTGTTTAGCTATTTACCTATGGTTTCAAATTGCCTGTGTTTTTTTTTTTTGTCTTGATCAGACTAATGGTCTTCGAAGATAACAGTAATTTTTTTAAACTCTAAATGAGACCGTTACAAAAACCAAAAGGCAAAACCTGGCATGTTTGGTATTGTTGGACTTGGCAAGGATTCAGGAGTATAAGGAGGTCACTCCCGTGAAAAAATGCTGGCTTGAAAAGTCTCGGGCTCCTTCAGGGCATTGTGCCGATGACGTATACTGAGTTTTTTGAGATACGCCAATGTTCTCATAGACTATCAAGGTACCCTGGACAAAGACACTGCATGCCATCTTTCATTAGACTAACGTTTGGATGCGGTTATGCAGATTTTTTTTCCTTTTTATAGCGCCACCAAGTGGCCAATCGTCGCGATTTTTTTCATGTGACCTCAGGCTGTGCTCATAAACATGTGTCCCAAATTTAGCGAAAATATCTCTTTCCGTTCAGAAGTTATAACCATTTTAGTAAAAGTGGCTCTGGTGCCATCAAACATTTTGGTTCCTCTTAGCGACCGACAATTGCATTTTTTTATTTTTTGGATGATTATTGACAGACTCCATATCATATTTCTGCAGTGGTTTGGTTCAGGTGTCGATCAGGCCAAAAACCTAGGAGTAGTTCGCAAAAGTAGGTTTTACACAAAAACGCGATTTACTCGAAATTGGAGTGGCATGCATCTAACATTCCGAGGGATGCATCTTGTCCGGCTCGAGCCAAGGATTCCAACGACGTAAGACACTTGAGCCTACGCCCGACGGTTGAGGAGTTATGAGCCATTTCGTACTTTTGGCCGCTGTAGCGCCCCCGTCAGGCCGATCGGGGCGTGCCTCGGTGACGCTGTAGGCGGTGTGAGTACTACCAGCCCCCAAAGTTTCAAGTCTCTACGACTTACGGTTCGTCCTGCCCAATCAGTTTTACATGGAGAATGTTGCATGATGGGAAAATTAACAATTACAATAGGGTTTCAGCACTACGTGCTTGAACCCCTAATAAAAAGGGACTAAAAAGGCCAATAAAAAAAAACCTTAGGGTCTACGCACTTGACGCTTGCGCTGCTGCTTTCCAAAAACTTTATCAAGCTTTTTAACATGTGCCTCGGAGAGGAGAAAGTCGCTTTTTTGCCCATTTATCGTGGAAATGTGGTGTATGTGTTTTTACCTTTCAAACTGCGCCACGTCCACCGATGGCCCGATCTCCGTAAAACTTTGCACACTTCCTTAGAATAATATGGCGCACATGCTCAGCTAATTTGGTGAAGTTTTGAGCAGAGCAGACCATTTTTCAGTCATTTAAATGTCATTTTGCATAGGATATTATAGAGCATTTTTCATCTTTATAACAGTTAAAGGGCCACCGGCGGCCCGACGTCCATAAAAGTTTCCAGGCCTCTTTAGGATCAGGTGACGCATGCGCACGCCTGGTTTTGTGAGGTTATATGTAAATCAGGCAGGAAGAGGGCCGCTTTCAGACATTTCATGGGATTTGCCATAGAAATACATTGTTTTGGCACCTTTTTAACAGTTATAGCGCCACCAAGTGGCCAGTCGCCCCGTCCTTTTTCACGCGGCCACAGAATGAGCTCTCACACAGGTGCCTTGAGTTTGGTGCAAATATCTCGTTCCGTTGACGAGTTATGGCCAATTTAGCAAAAGGGGCCCCTCCCACTTGGAACGTTTTGGCAGCCCTTAGGCACCGTGAACCCAAATTTACACTTTTTTTTTATAATTATTGACATTCAGACTCCATAGAATCTCGCTGCGCTGGTTTGGTTCCGGCCAGGCCAAAAACCTAGGACTAGTTCGCAAAAGTGGGTTTTAGGAAAAACCCGAAATACCCGAAAATGTACCCAGGGTGACGAGCCAATCCAATGCATGCATCTAGTCCGGCTTGAGCCAAGGATTCCAACGATGTAAGACACTTGATCCTACGCCCGACGGTTTAGGAGTTATGAGCCATTTCATACTTTTGCCCGCTGTAGCGCCCCCGTCAGTCCGATCGGGGCGTGCCTCGGTGACGCTGTAGGCGGTGTGAGTACTACCAGCCCCCAAAGTTTCAAGTCTGTACGACTTACGGTTTGTCCTGCACGATCAGTTTTACATGGAGAATGTTGCATGATGGGAAAATTAACAATAACAATAGGGTTTCAGCACTTTGTGCTTGAACCCCTAATAACAAAAATCCTTCCAATTACAATAGGGTTTCAGCACTTTGTGCTTGAACCCCTAAAAATCAGTACAATTACAATAGGTTTTCAGCACTTCGTGCTTGAACACCTAAAAAACAGCCAGCCGCGTGAAAAAAGGCTTTGGTGGACACACGGCCTTACGCATAAAACAGCTTCCAGCGTGCCTGGCTACCCATCGGCGCGAAACATAGATATATTCACATATCTATGGGCGCGAAAGTTTGTTCCGCTACAATTAATATGCCGACATCACGTCAATCATTATTTTGGGGATGGGAATTCCTGTTACTTGGTGTCGCCCCGGGGGGTGATCGGTCTAATAAGCGGCAACACACAGCTATAAGGACGGTTTGCTCTCACACGCGCTGCATTAATAGTCACACACACACACACACACAGGCAGTCAGTCTCTAGTCTAGTGCGCGGTCTTACTCCAGATTCCGGGAGACTGGATCTCATTTGTGGGCGTCAAGGAGCCGCTATCAATTTGCGGGAGACTCCCGGAACTTCCAGGACAGTTGGGATGTCTGGATAAAGATCTAAAGGCATAAAAAGGAAAATTTCCTCTCGTTTGGTGCGCCCCACCTGTCACGTCTCTATTCCCCACCAGTGAGGCATTCCCCAGACTTTGAAAACCGCTGGTTTAAGGGGTTACAGGGGTAACGCCAGCATGTCTGCTGTTGCTTCAGTGCCATCTGCTGTCATAGACTGAATGTGCATTTTCATTCAGCGCATCTCCTTCACTTGTTCCTCCATGCGCTTCTCATCCCTGTTGGGCTTGTTTACAGAGTGCCCATGTCAGTATTCTTAAAATGCCTTCTACATATTGGAATAGTTCATAATAAATAATTATTCACTGTATTTTAAAGTGTCCACTATAACAATACCGTGCATGTTCATTATTGTGATATATCATATTACCATATATCGGCACATCTAGATGTGGGACTTCCATGTGTCATTAATCAAAAGCTAACTTGAACTAGACTGGGATGTGTATTGATGCCACTCTAAGATCAGTGTGTAAATAACAGAATTTTCTTTCTTCTTTTGTTTGTGCTCTATCCGTTTAAGAGGGGGGAGGGGGTGTATGTGGTTGAGCTGTTTCATTCTGGTTTAAAAATCTAAATTGAAGAAGTGTCATACAAGGAGTGTGCTTGGGAGGAGTTGGAGTTTATCCCAGTGTCTTGGGTCATAGGCAGGGAAACACCATGGACAGATGCCCAGTCCATCACAGTTGTTATAGGGTCATATATCAACTAAATAAACAAAATGCCTCTCTCTTTTACTTTCATCTATACTCTTAATTTTCATTCATCCCAATATTGAGAGTGTTAGAGGTAAATTCTGTTTAAGGCTGTCAACGTTAATGCGTTTACACGTGCGATTAATTCAAAATCCTTAACGCGTTCAAATAATTTCATGCCAATAACGCAAATAAATGACTGAATTATATTAATGATGCAATCTCACATGCTTAAGTTATGCTCTTTGCTGTTACACTTTATAAATAGGCCTACTATAAACTATGAATTCTGAAAAGTTTTTATTAAAGTTTTATCTGAAATAATATAATATATATTTTATTTATTTATTGTTTTTGTCCATGGGTGCTTTGGAGTGCATACGTTTATGAATTATATGGACTCCTTATTATCATTTGGTTATTTGGTGTCCTTTTGGAGTCTCCAAGTGTCCTTTTTGGGAAGGACTCCCCTCTGGATGTCGGTTTGCTGCCACTAGGTGTAGAACCAAACGATATAGGAATACTTTTGTTCCCGCTGCCATAGAATTAATGAATAAAAATAGCAGTAGATGACACTCTTTGCTATGCATGGCACCTTATGTGTTTTAGCCAGGGGGGGGTGGGCGGGTTGCAGGTAGGGAGGGTGGGGGGTAGGGGGTGGTGGTGTAGAGGCACACTGCCATGTTCCTTCTAGAAGGTTTAGGCTTTGGATACTTTATAATGTTCTATGCTTATTTGTTTGGATGTTTTTATGTATGGATTGCCAAAATTCTCCTGTCTGCACAAAAATTTTACCCTCGGGTACTAATAAAGACACCTTGACCTTGACCTAAATTAACTGAAAAAAGCTTGCAGGAAATACAGTTTTATGAGAATCACCAGTCAATCTGGTTGTTTACTTTGCTGGATGAAGCAAATTATATTAACATGAACGTGTTAAACAAGATAAATGGTGTATTGTTAATTTCCCGATAAGTGTGCGATTTAAGATTGCACAAAAAGATGTGATTAACTCGCTATTTAAAAATAAATAATTTGACTGCCGTAGTTTGGGATTATTGCAAATGATACCCTGCCCTTTTCCCATTCTCTACCTCTCCAAAGCTGTCCACATTAATTTAAGTAGTTTGATTACACAGCAGGCCTAAACGGTGAGAAAACATAATGAAAAAGTTCAAATTACTGGTATGTCATTGTTGTTTGTTCTCCTTGCAGGTGCCCACCATTACAGATAGTGTGATGTGTTTTGGACCACTGGTTCCAGATGGCTATGCAGTATGTTACAATCCACAGCAAGATCATGTCCACTTCTCCATAACTGCTTTCAACTGCTGTGAGGAAACCAACGCAGAAAAACTGGCTCTCACACTGGAACGATCACTTTGGGATCTCCAGGAGTTATTTCAGCCCTCTGTATAGCAGTTTAGACATCCAGAGATCAAGAGTCAGTTGTAAATCTCTGACCCAGCATTGCAGCAGCTTCAGGGACACAGTTTTTAATATGTGATGAACAAGGTATTCCTGAAAGTGCCAAGCTTTGTTAAATGACTGGTCTTTGAGCAAGTGTAAGTGGTCTTGATGGAAGTTTGCAAGTATAGTGCATTTGAGCAATGAGATGCTGGTGAATGTGTATGATTGGTCATTTGCTAATAAGAAATGCATGATGGTCTTTATTATTTTTATTTTAAGAACAGCCAATAGCTTAAGCTAGTGATCTAATGCTGTGGACTTGGGTCCCTCTTTAGCTTTGTCTAAGATCATGGAGTTTAAAATAGTCTGATTTCATGTGACGTGTTACATGCCAGCAGTTCAATTTGATAAACATTTCTTGCTCATAAAATGTGTGCTTTGTCAGCAATTGACCAAATATTTCAAAGTAACACAATACTAGTTGTGTGAAATCATTGACTGACTGTTACAAAATCTGTAATCATTGGAGTTGTTGCTCATCATCATGTCCTCAATAAAACATGTTTGTCATCTGGTAATAAATTGAGTACATTGGTAACAAATAAGTTTTCTTTAACCCCTTACCTGTCGCCCCCCTTTTTGGCAATCGAGTGCAAAATGACATACCCATAATAAAATGGTTGTTGCTAATGAGTCCTTCTGACTACACACAAAACCAAGGTATCATTTAAAAGCTGACATTTGACAGTTTACTATGAAATACTCAGAATTGCTCTAGCAATTACTAATAGAGAGATAAATAAGCTCAAAAACAATGGAATTTTTTTTTAATTTTTTTAATAAATGTTTATGAAAAAGAAAATTGCTTAAGGCAAATATATATCAGCCTGGAAACACAAGCAATCTAAAGCCATAGTTCTTAACGATGTATGTTTCAAATTTGAAGCTCATACAAGCAAAAATGATTTTTTTACAAGCATTTATTTCAGCGCATGTCTAGGCACCTACCCAAAAAGGCCACTTGGAGACTCCAAAGGGCCACTTGGTAACCAACTTTTACCATGAGCTATAACAAGTTTGTTTGATCATTTCAATATATTTTCTTATTACAATATGACAAAGCACAACTTGTATACTTTCTCTGGTGTATTGTTTACATCCTAATAGTTTATAAAAATGCATTTATGGTAAAGGCTCCAAAAGGACCATAAAGTGACACTTGGCACTTGCTTACAAAAAGTATATATAACAAAGTCTTTGTTCACTACCATCTATTTAATGGTTAAGAATGACAGATTATTTAGCAAAAAAAAAACGTTTTATTCATTTATACATCTGTATATAGTTACAAACAATAGTTTCTTAGTTATTAGCAATCAACACAGTGATAAACATTTCTCAAAAAAATTAATAAATAAACAAATGTACTACTTACAAAGTATTGCACAGTTTGGCAGTGCTGTTCTGTTGATGGTTTGTCAATTAGCCGGTAGTTAGTTCACCCGGTGTCCAGCACACATAGAGGAGAGTTTTACCACAGGTTTTACTCTCACAGTCCCCATTGCAAAATTGCTACCATTCTTTGGACTAAATATGAAGTCACACTAAGAGGTTGTTCTGTGCATGATACTTAGGGAGGTAGCAGAAAGCTACATCACAGTTGTGACACTTCACAGGAGAACTCCGGTGGCAGACCTTACATATGCGTCTCCCTGCCCTGCTGCCGTTGGTGATGTGCACAGGACTGGGACACCCACAAAAAGTACGAGAAGGAGGGTCAAAAACCTTGCTTTTGGTGGGATGTCCTGCCAGCTCGTCTCTTTCTTCCGTTCTTTCCTCTTGAACTTCTGGAGGCAGCTGAAGATGTTGCAGACACACATGGGTGCTTTACATGTTGTCCAGAGGCCTCTGGTTCCCAGTCATCATCTGAAGTTGTCTCACTGTTGAATTACACAAAAAGTATTAGAAATACACCTAACATAACTGATTATCTTACACATGAATACATACATATTATTGCCTTTTCAAATCAGAAATTCAAACAATTATTCACATACAGCAATCTTCCTCTACACCCACTCTATTGTTGCCCTGACTGCTAATTTGCACTACCAGCTTTGAATATAAAATCTGTAAGGATCATTCACATACAGCAATTCACCTCCATAGCCACTCTATTGTTGCCCATTTACACTACCAACTTAAAGATTTTATATTCAAAGAATCATTCACATACAGCAATCTACCTCCAAACCCACTCTATTGTTGCCCTGATTGCACATTTACTCTACCAGCTTACAGATTTTATATTCAAACGATCATTCACATACAGCAATCTACATCCATAGCCACTCTATTGATGCCCTGATTGCCCATTTACACTACCAGCTTACAGATTTTATATTCAAATGATCATTCACGTACAACAATCTACCTCCATACCTGCACATTTACACTACCAGCTAATAATGAAGACTGTAATCAGACAATAATAATGCCCTAAAATGCTATTTTTTCTCTCTCACTAAACATTACTTTACTTGCTTCACATTATTTGCTTACCACACAGTGCTGGGCTGTCTCTTTCTTCCGTTCTTTCCTCTTGAACGTCTGGATCAGCTGAAGATGCTGCAGACACATGGAGGCTGCACGGACGCATGTTGTCCAGAGGCCTCTGGTACCCTAGCTCTCATCCTCTGAAGTTTCGTCAGTTGAATTACACAAAAGTGATTAGAAAAACGCCTAACACAACTAGTTACCTTACACACATAATTACATTTTCTTCTCTGAATTTTTTTGTTTGAACTTCGTCTTGCGTTCTACATACAAAACAATAGCCTATAGCTAACGTTACAAAGGAATGTTGTATAGGGTTTCTTCTAATTCAGCGCTTGAATAACAATTTCACTGCATTTCAATGTACTTATAAGCCGCAATAGTGCAGAAAATCAAAAAATAGAAAGCAAATGTAACACAAACTCACTAAAATGTTTAGACACTTACCGATCTAAAACTGGATCGCGACCTTCCAAAAACATCCTCCTCCCCAGAGTCGACGCTGGATACAGCACTCTCTTCTGAATATTACACGGTTTCTTCATCACTAATTCGCGAAGTTCTTCCAAAGCAGCAGCAGGAGAAAATAACTTCTGTCCCCGACGTGAACGCATTGAAGCAGGCGAATGCAAACAGAACGAGCGAATGTAAACAGAACGACTGCATCAGAGCGAGCGCTAGAGACCAGAGGTGTGTTCGACATCGACTGCGGCTGGATGTAAGCGATCGGCGAGAGTAGCCGCGTGCAGCCGGGGAGGAGCTGCAAACGGAGACGTGAAGTCGGACACTTCTGGTTCCCGTAGTGACCGCTCACGTGGTGTTTGCATACTTTATCACAGCTGAAGTGAAATAAATGCAATATTTGCTAAATACACAGATGTTTCAGAGGCATTTTCATTCAGTACTTTATGTAGCCTACTGCTTCATACAGCGTCTGTTTGAACAAGAATAAAGTTCACCATAAGCCTACAGCTAGCCTACTATCAATTAAGTGGAATCGACGTTTTTTAATCAGTTTTATTTGGATAAACATGACACAATATAACATTGCGACTACATGAAAAGAGTGCTTACTGTTATAAAAAATGATTTGTGAGCTGTAGAGGAACTAAAGGTGGTCGAATAAACACGAAACACACGTGATCGTTGTCATGCGGTGAATCCGGCCAATCGTGGAACTGCCGTGTCGTCATCAGCGCTCGTGCAGCCCAGAGCAGCCGCTCTTCAGAAGCTGCGCTGGCTGAGTTCTCCGGCTACTCTCGAATCGCTCTCGCGGTACTTTGATGGCATACGTCACAGTCACGTGGCGTCGGCGCTGTATCAAGTCGGACAAAATTTCTAACCGGCATGCACTGCTTCAAGTCAGCCGCCGATCGTTCTGCGCAGAGCTGCATGAAGTCGAACAAGCCTCAGGTGACCTCTGTGCGTCATGACAACCACGTGTGCGCAAATTTCAAGGAAGCAAATGGTTGCGCACACAAAGGAACACTGTAGGCTTGTTCGACTTCATGCAGCTCTGCGCAGAACGATCGGCGGCTGACTTGAAGCAGTGCATGCCGGTTAGAAATTTTGTCCGACTTGATACAGCACTATGGAACGCGATCGGGGCCAATAGTCTGTTTACGGAACGCGTGAAATTTGACCGCGTCAACACGCGCTGTTTGTTCGCGTTAACGCGGCAATTTTTTACGTGTTTCTTTTGAACGTGTAGACACGCTCATTCTGTATGGAACGCCAAAAGGGTCAATTTTCGCCTCTAACCAAACGCCTTACATTCTCAAAACGCCGGTTTTTACGGCGTTTAAGACGAAAAGACGCCGCAAAGTACGGCGTTCTGTGGTACAAACGCCGCAAATTACGGCGTTTACAAAGCAAATTCGCCGTCATTATTGGCGTTTTTTTATCCAGCCATTGACGCCGTTTCTGACGCCGCAGGCCATCCATAGTGCGCCGTTATCTACGGCGCTTCTGTCTGACAAAGACGGCGTAAAAAGCGGCGTTTTGTATAATATTATAATCAGCCCCACCCTTTTCTTCAAAGTTCAGCCCATCTAATGAAGTAGATGGAAAGACATACGTAGTAGATTGTCGATCTGAATGGGTTCTGTTTTTCTAATGTTGTTGGACTATTTGGACTGTATCTTGTCATATTTTTCTTCATTGGGCACGTGGTGTATCCCCCTTTTTCCTTTATCATGTGGGTATATAGTATGATTCATAGATTCTGATTCAGCCTCTGTTTACATTCATGTCTATGAAATACATTAGATTACCCAGCAAACCATCTTCAGTCGGGCATTGGTCTGCGTGCACGGGAAGCAGTGTTGTTTGCTCTTATAGTGACTGGGTTCGACTCGAAGGTCCGAGCGTATTTTTATCTCCGCTTCGTTTCTTTTGCTTCATTATTTTAAACATTACAAATTAAAACATTTTTAGTAGGCTGTTTCCATGAGAGCGAAAAGCGCGTTTCTGAAGATTCCACACTCAGGGCCGTCGCCAGAACATGCTTTCGTTTTATAGGTGAACAATTTTTTTATTATGATCTGAGAAACAGACTTCTCAGCAAAACGATAAGATCCCGTATTATTACTGAAGTAGATAGTCCATCACCACAACCCTTTTGCATTAGCCTGCTATATATTCCCTATACTTCGTAAACGAGGAACAAAAACGTTTCAATTCCTCCAACAACACAATGATAAAAACAATACATACCAAACACCAATAAAATATGAAGCCTACATCTAAGGGCTGCATAATATATCAAAATATCGCAAATGTATTTCGCAATATGCATATCGCAACGGCTTGCAATAACTGCATGAGCAAAAGATGAAGAGAAAATCACTCTGCTCTTGGCTAAATAACTTTTGTAGCTTTAATAAGAATCAGTATAGGCCTATATTTAATTGGGTTTTTATTTTTTACATTTGATTATTCAGTTTCAGTTTTCATTTATAACCCTAATGTAGGATAACCTGAACCCCTAAACCCCGTGGTTTATATTGATGTTAAAATAGCACTTCTAACACACTGATGTTCACTTTATATAAGTTGTGATGTTTTCCTGTCACAAAAAGAATGTGGAACACGTAGCCTATGGGTTATATCATTTTAAATACATTTTAAAGATAACATATCGCATTTTTCTTCAATCGTGCAGCCCCAATCTGTAGCATATTGATGTGTAACAAAACATTCACTGTACAGTAGGCTACTCACTATCTAAGGCGGCTATTCTCCAAGTGATATTCATTTATAAATAAAATAGGCTAATGTTTCAAAGTTTCCTTTTGTGTAATAAAGCATATTAATTTTCTGACAGGCGGAGGGTGTCGCGCTTCCCATTTAAAAACAAGTTTCAAGTTACTTTTCACCGTGACTTCGAATTTCTTGAATTTCGTTTTGTATAATGTGTATCTTAATTTGAATAAATATTTCATTAACCAATGGCCTGGATTTAATAAATAAGAAGCAAACCAAGAACATCGGGTTTGGATTAGTGACAAACGAACCATGTTTCCGCGGCCTTTAATGCCGAAAAAATATAGCCTATGTCTTTCTGCTTTTAATGAATGTCTTGCATGTCTCAATTACAGTAAGCCTCTAGGAAGTTATGATATTTGTGTCTTTAAAGCAATATGCTGTATTGTATAAAGTGGTAGGCTATATAAAAAAATAAAAAAAATAAAAAACTTGTATTAGGCCTACTTAAGTAAATAGGCAATTCCAAATGTGTTGAGTCCAAGTTTGACTGAAACAATTAAATTCAAGATTTTATTTGAGAAAAATACAATATAATTATTTTTTTTAAATACACATTTAAAAGAAAAAAAAAATATATATAATGTAGCATTAGCCATTATGGAAACAGGCATATCACAACTCTTTATTATTTACAGTCCATAAAAATAGGGCATGTTTTTTTTACAGTTTTCCCGTGTATTTTTACTGAGGCATTGTATTGTGTTGTGTTGTGTTTTAAGGTTTAACGGAAAATGCCTAAAGTCTTGAAAAAAAAAAGAAAAAAAGAAAAAAGACCATTACATTTTCCATCTTTAGCCTCCTTTTTCCCACAATGGTCCACTAAAAATAACGCCAGAAATTCTGATTTTGATTCTACAGAAAATGAATAATTTAGTGTTACAAAAAAAAAAAAAACGACATTTAATCGTTATAGTATTTTATGACATCAGATCAGAATGAACAAGGTAGTACAAAATATTTTATTTACTGTTAGCAATATTAATGTCTATTTTAAGGCTTGATAATAAATAATTTATGTGAAATATATTACAGTCATGTATGGTCAAGAGCAGCGGTAGTCCTCGCTTGGGCTGGCGCCATCGCTTGCTTAATAGTTCAATCGTTTAGGAAGGCTTCTTTCGTGTATCCTGGGAACTGATAAAACTCCAGAGTTTTATGATCTTAAAAAGCTAAATGGTCTATATCGTGAAGCATAGGCCCATCTAAATCTAATCCGCAATAAAGGGACCCACAGCAGCCAAGCGGGCTTAAACAGTTGCTGTTGTAATTTCGTAATAAGTAGCCTACCCTATCGCCAGCTACTCAATCAGTTGTCAGCTATCGGGTAGTCTTCCGAAATGTAAAAGACATAGGCTACACCAACATACCAATACAAAAGAAACGAAGCGGAGATAAAAAATACGGTCGGACCTTGTCCTGAGCAAAACACTTTTCCCGACACTGCTTCCCGTGCACGCAGACCAATGCCCTAATGAGGGTAGTAATTTGCTGGGTAATCTAATTTATTTCACAGACATGAATGTAAGAGCCAAAACCATACTATATCATGATAAAGGAAAAAGGGGGATGCACGTGCCCAATGAAGAAATAAAAATATGACACAATAGTCCATAGTCCAATAACAACGTTAGAGAAACAGAACAAAGACGGTCGCCTTTCAGATCGACAATCTACTATGTATGTCTTTCCATCTACTTCATGGGCTGAGCTTTGAAGAAAAGGGTGGGGCTGATTATAATATTATACAAAACGCCGCTTTTTACGCCGTCTTTGTCAGACAGAAGCGCCGTAAATAACGGCGCATTATGGATGGCCTGCGGCGTCAGAAACGGCGTCAATGGCTGGATAAAAAAAACGCCGATAATGACGGCGAATTTGCTTTGTAAACGCCGTAATTTGCGGCGTTTGTACCACAGAACGCCGTACTTTGCGGCGTCTTTTCGTCTTAAACGCCGAAAAAACCGGCGTTTTGAGAATGTAAGGCGTTTGGTTAGTGGCGAAAATTGACCCTTTTGGCGTTCCATACTTAACATGGTAAAACTGTGCGTCTTTACACGCACTAAAGTAACGCGACGAAAACTGACGCCTTAACACGACCAGAATGAGCGTGTCTACACGTTCAAAAGAAACACGTAAAAAATTGCCGCGTTAACGCGAACAAACAGTGCGTGTTGACGCGGTCAAATTTCACGCGTTCCGTAAACAGACTATTGGCCCCGATCGCGTTCCATAAGAAATGTGTCCGAGAGCGGTCCGCCTTGCTCTGATGTCATGCTGACGTATGTTAAAAAACTCTCGCGAGCGCAAGCCGCACGTGTCGGATTCTGCAGTCGCGCGCAGTTGCTCTCCACCGACTGCGCTGATCAAAAGCATGATGGACAACGACTTGCTGACGACACAGCTTAATGCTCATTGGTTTAAACAACCGTGATGTATTGTTCTTTTTTAAAATGTTCGATTTTAAAACTCTGGTATCATTTGTTGTGTAGGCTATACGTACGTTATGTGTGAATAAACTCTCTGACAGTGCGATATGGGTTATGTGATGTCATTTTTATAAAGACATAAAACAATTATAAAGATATGTCTGTAGGCTATTAAAGAAAAAAATATTGATAAACACATATTTGGAATGGAATTAAATAGCAAGTACTTTGGGTGTCTTGTTCATTATATTTATTTTCATATAAAAGCAACAGAACTTAAATTACATCCAGTTTATTAGCAACACCGTGCACGAGCGTGAATCCCGTGAATCCCGCGATATCCGCCTTTGATCTCGCAGGTGTCTGATCCACCGTGAGAAGAGAGATCTGTCCGTCTTGCCTGCGCTTTTTTCACTCCTCCCCTCACTGCAGCCGCCTACTCTCGACTACATTTCAGGCGAGGCAAGGCGCATCTCAAACAAGCCTCTTGTTATAAACGCGAGATTATGCAAATCTGCACATGGGTGTATTCGTTATGGCATAGGCTTCACACTGGATGACAACACAAACGTTTCCCATTGCTATTGGTTTATTTTTTACCACATATATTAGCATTATGCATGATCATACGTCACCAAAAGCGCCTGTCATCCTTCAATACTTTCTAAAATTACATGGCCAGTTTTCATTGAACATTTTCTGGGCCGATCTCATTCATTTCCAGACACTCTACTAAATACACTGATATGTTATGTTTCATTGAATAATGCGCTAGATGTGGAGAGTTCGTCGAATAAACAGGACAACGCCCTCGTGATTAGCAAATTTCAGGATGTAAACAATAGACGTTCTATTGATATTTTTAACAGTTTGCATATTTTTGGACACATTTTTACCATGGAGATCATATACTGGACTCTTCCCGTTGTAAAAAGATCGATGTCATCATTATTCTGCCAAGCATTACATTTCCACAACACAAAAAAGGTAAAGACCCCCCCTCTCTTCATAGTTGTATTGTTTATGTTGATACAGAATTGCAAAAAACGGTTGCAAAGTTATCTTGATTGTATAATGCTTACAACGAGACGAATATACAGTGTCGTATCTTTCAAACAATGTATTGGTTAACCTTAGTACTTGACAAAATGATATAGTAAAAACGCAATCAATGTAAACAATACAAAATCCGGGATCACCAGTGATCCCTGCGACTCAAGGTTAAGAAACTTTTGCCAGAGATCTCCACATTTCCTCTCATTCAAGTTAACAAATGTTCTCTATATTTTACCACAAAGTAGTTCATTTCTTTAGTTGTGGTTTCCATGTGATATACAACGGGGTTTTTTTTCATCATACATTGACAAAATATATTTGGACACATAAGCCACACCAGGGGGTGGCACTATACTACTACAAACGTGGTGGGGCTTTAACATTTAATAATAATAAAAGCTATTAATATTAACTTTAAATACCATGTGTCCCAATAAACACTGCAAGTAGAACATAAATCAAGCAAAATTTTTTTTTTTAATCAATATTACTAAACCGTAAAGAACCCTCAGTGTTTGCTTCCTATAATATTAGGGTTAAGTCACTTACATTCCACTTCTATGGATAGTTATAAAGCATATTAAATTACATTACTGAAAAAATGTAAGGAGAGAAAATTAAATAAATATAAAATAAAAATGTCATAGAATGTGCAATACTATGGTCAACAAAAATTACATTCTAGTTCTATTGAACACAAATTTGATTATAAAACAAAATTACATTTGTCAAAATATATCTTTATACAAATAAAAAAAGCAATGAGCTTCTTAATTTTTTTAAGTGCTTTAGAAAATACCAAAAGTGACTTTCCTTTTTCTGTTTTTATGAAAATATTGCCCAGCTTTCTAAGATCAATAATCATGGTATGAATGCTATTTAACCACTCGGCTTTGATAGTGGATTGCATGGATGTTTTTAGTCACCTCAAGTATGAGATGGCTAGTTTGTCTCCTGATCAAACTTTATCTCAATTTGAATGATCAGTGCATAAGTGATTTCCTAATAGTTAGATGTTCTGAACCTGTGGACTGCAACTGCAGCAGCCTACCACTAAGCCTGGCGTGACGTCACGTCCAATGAAGGGCGCTCGCGCCCTCATCGCGTCACAGCCCGCCAGAATGGGCGTGGCTTAGTGTATAAGCGGGGCTCTGAGGCTGTTTCCCTGGTTTTCATCGACTGAAGCGAAAGTTGCTCGTGGCGCGAGCACGACAGGTTACGCAATACTCGTTCCCTCTTCTAGAGAGAACCGAGGTTACGTTAGGTAACCGATACGTTCTCTTACGAGAGGTTCTCTCGTATTGCGTAAGTTAGCTTACGCTATGGGATAGGGCTGGATGATTAATCGAAAAATAATCGAAACCGAAATTCAGAGCCTATAACCGACGTAATTTTACCATGTCGGTTATTTCGGTTTTTGAATCCTATTAATATTTCCGCCCACTGCGCGTTAATGTACTTTCCCCTTAAAACATATTACCGCGTGTGTAGTCACGTGACTCCGCACCGTCCAGTCAGTCTGCGAAATTGAAGCAACATGAGCTCCTTTCACACAGCGCGTTGATCCCGGGAGGGAAATTGTCGGGAAATTTCCTTCTGTGTGAACACAAACACGAGCCGGGATTGATGCCAGGTTGGGGACCTAGTAACATTGCCGTGTTCAGTCCAGAAACGCGCGCTGTGTGAACAAAAGCTGTAATCAATGCCGTGTAGTCGTAATGATGACGCTGAAGCCGGGATCGTTCGCCAGCGTGTTTATGATCGAATCAGAGGAAAAAAAATGTACAAGCGTGGTTTCTCGAGAGAGAAATCGCAGCTCATAAGCAAAATGTAGACGCTGCTGAGACATTACATGTGCATTGCTCAAAAAGAGAGAGAGACTGACAAACGCCCAGCAAGTGCCTCCACAAAGCAGGTGTCTAACACTACAAATGCTATACAATATGAAAATGATTTGTTTTTTAGTTTTATACAAGTTATATTTTACTTTTAAGATGGCAATATTTACAATAATTTATTTTGTTTACAAAAATAACTTTAAAAGTTCTTTATTTTCTAAATTTTTAGGAAACTTTATTTTTACATTAACTTAAATTACGTTTTTTATAAGACGTTTTTATTTCAAGCATTGTATGCTTTGTTTAATTCAAATGTTTGAAATATTTAATAAATAAGCATTAATAGCTATCTGTGTGTTTCCTTATTTTACAATCACAAAGATAGGATTATGCTCTCTTTCATTAGAAAAAATAACCGTAAACATATTTACAGTAAAAGCCTTGCCAGTGACATGAGAATTTTTTTAAAATAATCGTTCAATAATCGTAATCGAGGTGACTTGTTCGATTAATCGCGATTATGATTTTAGCCAAAATCGTCCAGCCCTACTATGGGAACCCTTTGTCAACGCCGTGTGCGCCAAGCATCCATTTCATGAGTCGCAGGGAATCCTGGGGAACCCAGATAAGTGGGAAATAAGGCGCCCAGCAACGCGCGGCGGCGCTGGTCTGTATAAGCATACAGCATATACCCAATATAGTGCAGCTCAACCAGGAGAGCTAAGTCACGTGAGAGTAGCCTGCGCACGATCAGATTTGGAAAGAACGTACATCTCACTTATACAGACAGAAGTTTAGCCTGCAGGGTGGGAACTTTCAGGTTATAAAACCTGACACAGGTGGACGGGGAGGCCCAGCCCGCCGCCACACGTCATGAATAGAAATTCCACTGGACCACGCCCACGATGAGGCCATGCCTCTAGTGGAATGAGCCCTGATGCCCAAAGGGCACTGCAGACCTTTTGACGCATAAGCAGCTGCGATAGCGTCCACTATATATCTAGACAGGCTTTGTTTTGAGGCGGCGAGACCTTTGGTGCGCCCACCAAACGAAACGAAAAGCTGCTCCGACCGCCTGAAGGGGGCGGAGCGCGAGGTGTAAACCCTCAGCACCCTGACCGGGCAGAGGAGATAAACATCGCTCTCGCTATCGGATGTTGCCAGAGCCGATAGAGAAATGACCTGCGCTCTGAAAGGAGTGCCAATCACTTTAGGGACATAGCCATGTCTAGGTTTGAGGATGACTTTAGAGTCATTTGGTCCGAACTCAAGACATGCAGTGCTGACAGACAGCACGTGTAAGTCCCCCACACGTTTGACTGATGATAGAGCAGTCAGAAAAACGGTTTTGAGTGATAGGTACTTTAGATCCACGGAATCTAATGGTTCAAAGGGATATGCTTTCAGGGCCTCGAGGACCAAAGAAAGATCCCACATAGGAACCGACGGGGATTCATCCTCCTGGCTCCTCTAAGGAAGCGGATGATCGTTCCTTCCTAGTGATCGGCCACTTAGACGTGTAAAACTTTCTATTAGAGGGAACTCCAGACTGCGTAATCGTGTTCATCACTCCCTCTGGCAGGACAATGGGTATCCGTTGATCAACCATGCGTGCAGAGACCAGCGCTCTGGATGGGGATGCCTAGGATTGAGCCGCGAGCTTGAGAGAGGAGATCTGTCCTCACCGGAATCGGCCACGGGGCTGTTTGTGACAGCCGCGTCAGCTCTGGGAATCAAGTCTGATTCTCCCAATGCGGGGCTATAAGGAGCACCGAGTGGTGCGTTTCCCTGATTCTCTTGATTACCTGTGGCAACAGTGAGACCGGAGGGAAAGCATACAGCGGACGGCTGGGCCAGGTCTGGGCCAGCACGTCCTCGTTCTTTGAAAAGAACATTGGGCAGTGAGCGTTGTCTTTTGACGCAAAGAGGTCGACTTCCGCTTTGCCGAAAAGGCGCCATAGTTTTTGAACTGTTTGGGGGTGCAGGGACCATTCCCCTGGGGGAACGTTGTCCCTGGATAGTCTGTCTGGGCCATCGTTCAGGTGGCCTGGCACATGCGCAGCTCTTAGCGAGTGCAGATGATGCTGAGACCAAAAAGAGAAGGCGCTCTGTTAGGTCGCAGAGGTTCCTGGATCTGATACCGCCCTGACGGTTCACGTAGGACACCACAGACATGTTGTCCGAACGGACTAGAACATGGTGGAGGCCCAAGCTCGGCGAGACGCACGAGCGTCCAGCCAGCGTTGTAGTGGCCGCATGCGCAGTAAGCCCAGCTGGAGTACTGCCGCGGCTGAGGCCATACAGCCCAGCATCCTCTGAAATGTCTTCAGAGGAACAATGCTGCCCTTCTGGAAAGACGTGGCTAGGTGTCAAACGCGGTGCGCGCGCTGTGTTGATAAACGAGCCGTCATAGCCACAGAGTCCAGTTCTATTCCTAGAAAGGAAATTGACTGGCTGGGCAGTAATGAGCTCTTGGTCCAGTTGACCGTGAGACCCAGGCTTTCCAGATGACTGAGGAGCACTGTTCTGTGAGATAAAAGTTCTATCTCTGACTGTGCCAGAATCAGCCAATCGTCCAGATAGTTCATAATTAGCAAGCCCTGATTTCTCAAGGGGGCGAGAGCCGCGTCCATGCACTTTGTGAATGTACAGGGTGCTAAAGACAGGCCGAATGGCAGGACGGTGTATTGATATACCTGACCGTCGAAGGCGAATCTCAAGAATAGCCTGTGACAGGGAATTATCTGAATCTGAAAATAGGCTTCTCTCAGATCGAGAGAGATAAACCAGTCCCTCGGGCGAACGTGCATGAGGATCAATCTGGTCGTAAGCATTTTGAACGGTCTTTTCAAGCACTTTGTTCAAATGTCTCAGATCTAAAATGGGTCTGAGGGCTCCTTGGGGATGAGAAAATAACGGCTGTAAAAGCCTGACTCGCTCAGAGAAGGCGTTACCAGTTCCATGGCCCCTTTGCACAACAGCTTCGCTATTTCTGCGCAGAGTAGATGTGCTACTTCCACATTCACTGTCGTCGCGGTCCGTGCTCGAAAGCGCGGGGGACGGCGATCGAACTGTAGCGATTGGCCCTGCCTTATTGTGCTTAGCACCCATTCTGATACCCCTGGGATAGCTTCCCATGCATTTACAGTATATGTACAGCTAGGGGCCGAATGGCCTCCGGGTTCTGATCGCCACACTGCGTAGGTTTGAGAAACTGAACCGGAGGACACATTTCCTACATTTAACACTCGAGCGGCTTTTGCCCGCTTTATGAGAGTGGGCTCTGTGAATGACATGGGAAGTGTTGTGCTTGTGTGTAGGGGTGAACACTGGAATGTGGGCACATTTTCTACACTTGAAGCAGCGCAGAGAGCACAGATCACGTGGTTTTAAACATCTTTAAAAAAATGTCTCGCTGCTCTTTTAGGAAGGGGTGTCGCAGCAGTGAATACACAGAATAGAGCTCAGAAAAAGGATACGTTGCCGGAGAGCATAGCTCGCACGGATGGCTGAAGGTGGTGAAGACAGTTAAGCTGGCTTGTCGGTTCCTCGACGGCGGCGGCGGCGGCTTCTCTCGGAATCAAGCGATGCGAAGAGCTTACATACACTAAGCCATGCCCATTCTGGCGGGCTGTGACGCGATGAGGGCGCGAGCGCCCTTCATTGGATGTGACGCCACGCCGGGCTCAGTGGTAGGCTGCTGCAGTTGCCGCTGGGCAGCCAATGAGCACGCTAGACAGCCTGCTCTAGGTCTGCTAGCTGCTGCATTGACAATGGATACAAAAATTAAGGATCATTTCTTGGCTTCAATATCTCGAAAAGATGAATCTTTCCGTAGTGTAAGGTAACTTACGCAATACGAGAGAACCTCTCGTAAGAGAACTACTTTTTCTCAGATTTACTGAAGTTTTAATAAAATCACGCAGTGAAACTGCACGAGCCAATGATCATCACACAGAAAGGAACGCACCAATGGACACGCAGCATAGCTTTACGAACCTATGGCGTGAAAGCCTGCCAGAGCCTGCCGAAGTGGGAGGGGCCAACTCTTAATATAAGCGGCCATTCTGCCATTGGAAATCAGATCTCTTCTCCTTCAGTGACGATCATCTTCTCTTCGCTGAGACTCTTCTCTTCTCTTCGCTCAGTACCCCGCGACAATAAAGTTCACCAAAGGGTTTGACAAGCATTTATTTCAAGACATAAGTAAGGCTGAGCTCTTTATTTCAACTATAGAGGACTAAAGTAACTCCAGCGCAGTGATTTGGTGAGGTTGCTATGAGGCAATATTATTTTTTACTTATCTTCTGGTGCTTATGAACTTTTGATGATTTCTTCTTAGTTGGTCATAATGACTGTCACTTTGATAAAAAATTCTTGGGAGAGTGGAACTATTATGAGCGCTGATTTATTTTGTGAATGTGGGGTGGGTGGTGGGATGAGCGGGGAAAGAGTGGGAAGGGAATGTTCAGTCACCAATATTTTGATTTCTACCTGTCTTTTGAATACATTTGTGGATATATGGATATCTTTAGTTGCTGTTATTTAAAACAAGATGTATAACACTGACAATATTTGATATTAGAGAGCAAAGCATGCATGATTTTGATAAGGACCTGGACCCTGATAGCCATGGATTGATTGAAATATGTATTGAAAAAATTAAATGTCCGCATTAGGTGGGATGTGCACACAACAACTTGATCAACACAATTTGAATGAAATATGTGACATCTCTAAATATTATACAGATCATGAGTTTAATTTAAATGTTAATTTAAGGGACCGTTTGTCGCTTGTTCATTTCAATATCAGAAGTCTTTATGCAAATTTCAATAAAATGAAGGATTATATCACTACATTTACAAGTCGATTCAAAATAATAGCACTATCTGAAACATGGATTAGCAATGAAAAGGGTGTAGACTTTGAAATGGAAGGATACAAGCTATATCACATAAACAGAACAGAAAAAAGAGGAGGAGGTGTGGCGTTGTATGTTGATAGTCATCTGAAATGCAAACCTGTTGAAAAAATGTCTATCGCAATTGAGGGATTCTTGGAATGTGTAGCTGTTGAAATCGACATGGGAAAAAACAGGAATGTGATTGCTGCTTGCATTTACAGAGCTCAAGGATCAAAAATAGACGTTTTTCAGGACAAATTTGAACAATTACTTGATACACAGAATAACCATAAAACATTTTTAATAAGTGGTAATTTCAATATTGATTTTCTGAATCAATCTAAATGTAAGTTCACTTCAGATTTCTTAGATGCATTGTATACAAGATTCCTTTTTTCTTTAATTACACAGCCTAGCAGAATCACTAGCTTGTGTGCCACATTGATTGACAATATTGTCACAAATGATGTTCAAAGAATTGTTCAAAGTGGACTACTGATGAATGATTTAAGCGATCACTTGCCTGTTTTTACCATATATGACATGCAACCTGAGATGTATAAGAGTTCACATCAGCCTACATACTTTAGAGTGAGAACTGAGAAAACAATAAATGACTTTAGAAGTGAGCTTTTACAACATAATTGGTCAGGTGTCTATGTGACTGATGTGAATGCAGCATATGAAACATTTTTAAACATTTATATATCTAGCTATGATAAATGCTGTCCACTAAAGCTGTCAAAGAAACCCCCTAAAAATGTTAAACCTTGGATGACGTTAGGATTAATTAAAGCATGCAAAAAGAAAAATAAATTGTATAAAGACTTTGTAAAAAATAGGTAATCTAATTGTGAGGCCAAATACAAAGCATACAAAAATAAATTGACGACAATTTTAAGACAAACTAAAAGGGATTATTACAACAAACAATTGAAAGATAATAAAGGAAATATGATAACAACATGGAAAATATTAAATAATATAATGAAACCAAACTCACAACATATAGAGTTACCTGAATATTTTGTGTGCAATGAAACTGTTATTAACAATAGCATAGATGTGGCTAATGAATTTAACTAATTTTTTATTAATATTGGGGAAAATATTGTCAAATCAATTGACATATCGAACCATAGTCAAAATGCTATCTGTAGAATGGAAAGTAGAATAATGCAGTCCATGTTCCTGGGTGAAGTTCAGGAAAATGAAATTTTGTCAATTGTTAGCCAATGTGAAAATAAAACATCTATTGACAGTGATGGACTTGACATGACTATTGTAAAAAGGACCATTGACTGTATTATTAAACCAATGACTTTCATTTGTAATTTATCTATACAGTCGGGTGTCTTTCCTGAGAAGATGAAGGTTGCTAAGGTCGTTCCACTTTTTAAAAATGGAGATGTACACCACTTTAACAACTACAGACCAGTGTCATTGCTCTCTCAGTTTTCTAAAATTCTTGAAAAATTGTTTGCTCAAAAACGAAATATTTTTTTAGAAAAACATAAATGAATTACTGAAAAACAATATGGCTTTAAAGAAAAAAGATCAACAGCTTTGGCATTAATTGAACTTATAGAAAAAATTACATCTGCAACTGAGAATAAGCAATACACAGTGGGGGTCTTCATCGACTTAAGCAAAGCATTCGACACCATCAATCACAGTTTGCTATTGTCTAAATCATTCAACTGTGGCATTAGGGGTCAACTGTGGCTTTTCAATGGCTCAAAAGTTATCTCAATAATCGACAGCAGTTTAATTAGGCCTAATGGTCAAAAATCAGAGTTAAAAGACATAATATGTGGAGTTCCACAAGGGTCCGTTTTAGGCCCATTACTTTTTATTTTGTTTATTAATGACCTCTGCGAAGTGTCTCAGATATTACAGTTTTTGATGTTTGCTGATGACACTAACATTTTTTACTCTGGAAATAATCTGTAAGAAATTACAGAAAATATAAGTTTAGAAATGGTAAAAATTAAGAAATGGTTTGGCCAAACCAAATTATGTTTAAATTGGGAGAAAACAAAATACATGATTTTTGGTAATCGCAAAAAGAATGAAAATGTAAAAAATAGCAATTGAAGGAACTGATATTGAAAGAGTTAATGCGCAAAAATTTTTAGGTGTTATTTTGGATGATAAATTGAATTGGAGAGATCACATAGTCTATATTAAGAGTAAAGTGTGTAAAAGCATTGGGGTCTTGTATAAAGTTAAATATGTTTTAGACTACTCTTCATTGCATATGCTGTACAATTCCCTAATACTTCCATACTTTGGATACTGCACAGAGGTCTGGGGTAACACATACCCTAGTAACACAAAACCTCTGTTTTTGTTACAGAAAAAGGCATTAAGGATTATCCACAAGACAGGTTACAGTTTATTTATAAATTCAGGACTGCTCAAATTCAAAGATTTGGTTGATTTGAAGATTTTGATTTTTATGTGGAAAGCAAAGCAGAGAGTTCTGCCTAGGGTGTTACAAAATTTATTTTCTTTTGTATCAGAAGATGATGGCCATAGAAGGCAATATTATTTTAAAACTCTTTTCGCACATCCTACACAAAAACAGATGTGTTTGTCTATTTATGGAGTCAAACTGTGGAACACCTTGGACTATGAACTGAAGTACTGCAAAAGTGTTTATAAATGTAAGAATTTATATAAGAAAAAAATACAGGAATGTTACAAGGAAAATTATGTCAATGGTGTTAATTAAGTGTAAAGATAGGTATTACTGAAAATATTTGGTGATTGGGGTGAGGTTTGGGCAGGGCCGTTTGAAGGAATTTGGGGGCCCCAAGCAAAATAGACATGGAGGCCCCCCCATGCCCCCCCCCCCCCCCCCCCCCCCCCCCAATTGTTGAAAAATAATCAACAATTAATTTACAGAATTAAATAAGAACAGAATATACCTTTCTAATAAATAAAATACAAAACGAAATAAGTCAGAATCAAGTCACAAGATGCAGAACAAATGTGTGCAAAGTGCCTAAAGTGCAGGGGAACATATATTCAAAACACAAGCAATAAATAGTTAATTTAGATAACCCTGAGTGATCAATAAATAAAGTAAAAATAAAAAAATTATCAAAATAACGAAACTATAGCCAGAATTGAGAAGAAGCAGTCGAGCAACAGAAGAGAACATCAGTCTGTGAGTGTTTACTTTTCTCATTATATTTTAGCGTGGATATTTGTTGCTAGGAAACTTTGTTTGTTTTACCCTGTTTACCGTGGTAAAGCGCGTTTGTTGTCGTGACTTTTGAGTTTCGCTTAACTAAGTAGCAGGGCGTGGCCAAAGCCAGTTAAAGTACTTATTGCAGATATTTACTAGCACTTGTCAGAAGAAGCAGTCGAGCAACAGAAGAGAACATCAGTCTGTGAGTGTTTACTTTTCTCATTATATTTTAGCGTGGATATTTGTTGCTAGGAAACTTTGTTTGTTTTACCCTGTTTACCGTGGTAAAGCGCGTTTGTTGTCGTGACTTTTGAGTTTCGCTTAACTAAGTAGCAGGGCGTGGCCAAAGCCAGTTAAAGTACTTATTGCAGATATTTACTAGCACTTGTCAGAAGAAGCAGTCGAGCAACAGAAGAGAACATCAGTCTGTGAGTGTTTACTTTTCTCATTATATTTTAGCGTGGATATTTGTTGCTAGGAAACTTTGTTTGTTTTACCCTGTTTACCGTGGTAAAGCGCGTTTGTTGTCGTGACTTTTGAGTTTCGCTTAACTAAGTAGCAGGGCGTGGCCAAAGCCAGTTAAAGTACTTATTGCAGATATTTACTAGCACTTGTCAGAAGAAGCAGTCGAGCAACAGAAGAGAACATCAGTCTGTGAGTGTTTACTTTTCTCATTATATTTTAGCGTGGATATTTGTTGCTAGGAAACTTTGTTTGTTTTACCCTGTTTACCGTGGTAAAGCGCGTTTGTTGTCGTGACTTTTGAGTTTCGCTTAACTAAGTAGCAGGGCGTGGCCAAAGCCAGTTAAAGTACTTATTGCAGATATTTACTAGCACTTGTCAGAAGAAGCAGTCGAGCAACAGAAGAGAACATCAGTCTGTGAGTGTTTACTTTTCTCATTATATTTTAGCGTGGATATTTGTTGCTAGGAAACTTTGTTTGTTTTACCCTGTTTACCGTGGTAAAGCGCGTTTGTTGTCGTGACTTTTGAGTTTCGCCTAACTAAGTAGCAGGGCGTGGCCAAAGCCAGTTAAAGTACTTATTGCAGATATTTACTAGCACTTGTCAGAAGAAGCAGTCGAGCAACAGAAGAGAACATCAGTCTGTGAGTGTTTACTTTTCTCATTATATTTTAGCGTGGATATTTGTTGCTAGGAAACTTTGTTTGTTTTACCCTGTTTACCGTGGTAAAGCGCGTTTGTTGTCGTGACTTTTGAGTTTCGCTTAACTAAGTAGCAGGGCGTGGCCTGCTGTATCCAATAACGAGGTATTAGGCGTGTATAAATTGGTTAGTGTTTCGCGGCAGCCCTTGTGTGAAGCCCTCATCGTGTGAAGACCGAAGAGTGTAAAGACCAGCTACTCTACCTGCGCGACTCCACCGAGCAAGGACACCGACAAGGCACTTGAGTATTATCTTTTTGTTGTTTTTTTCCTTTCTCTTCTACACAACTTCTCTTCTAATCTTTCTGTTTGTAAGCTCTCTTACACTATGTGTTTTCAAATTCCTACTATTACTAACATACGCAAATCTAAAATCACACGTAGGAGGCAGTACAATCCTAACAACCTGCGTACCTTTCCGGCTTCCTCTAGTACTCTATTCTCTTTTCCTATTGGTCTCTGGAATTGCCAGTCTGCTGTAAACAAAGCTGACTTTATTACATCTATTTCTAGTCATTCAGGTCTACGCTTATTGGCCCTGACTGAGACCTGGATCAGACCTGAGGACACTGCCACACCTGCTGCCCTCTCCACTAACTTCGCTTTCTCACACACCCCTCGCCTGACCGGAAGGGGTGGAGGTACTGGTCTACTCATCTCAAATGATTGGAAATTTGATCCTTTACCCCCTCGGTGTGACCACAGCTCATTTGAATCGCATTCAATCACCATCACTAGTCCTATAAAAATCCATTTTGTAGTTATCTATCGTCCCCCAGGTCAGCTTGGCAGTTTCTTGGAGGAGCTTGATGTGCTACTCTCATCCTTCCCTGAGGATGGTACTCCTCTCATAGTTCTTGGAGACTTCAACATCCACATAGAAAAACGTCAGGCTGCTGATTTCCACACTCTGCTCGCCTCATTCGATCTCAAACGAGTATCTACTGCAGCTACTCACAAATCAGGTAACCAATTAGACCTTATTTACACACGCCACTGCTCCACTGACCATACACTGGTCACTCCACTGCACACCTCTGACCACTTCCTCCTCACTCTCAGCCTCAATCTACCTCAGAACACAACACGCACTCCTCCACAGGTCACCTTTCGGCGAAACCTACGCTCTCTCTCACCCTCTCGTCTATCCTCTTTGGTCTCATCCACACTTCCTCCACCTGACAAGTTCTTAACACTTGATACTAACAGTGCAACTGACTCTCTTTTCTCCACTCTAACACACTGCTTGGACAACTTCTGCCCCCTTTCTTCCAGGCCAGCCCGCACCACACCCTCTGCCCCCTGGTTATCCGATGTTCTCCGTGAACATCGTTCTAAACTCAGGGGTGCAGAGAGGAAGTGGCGCAAATCGAAAAATCCTACTGACCTTGGTCTTTATCAATCCCTCCTCTCTTCCTTCTCTGCTAATGTCTCTACTGCTAAAATGACTTACTATCACAACAAAATTAACAATTCCTCTAACTCTCGCATGCTTTTTAAAACCTTCTCCTCTCTTCTCAACCCTCCTCCTCCTCCTCCTTCATCAACCCTAACAGCTGACGACTTTGCCACATTCTTCACAAATAAAACAACCACCATCAGCGGCCAATTTAACAATCCACAAACTGACACACACATTTTACCAACAAATACACACATTCTACCCTCATTCTCTCTGCTTTCAGAGGCAGAAGTCTCCAAACTACTCCTTTCCAATCGCCCTACTACCTGTCCGCTTGATCCTATTCCTACTAACCTACTCCAAGCCATTTCTTCCTCAGTTACACCTGCACTCACGCACATCATAAACACCTCTCTTCACACTGGTACCTTTCCCACAGCATTTAAGCAGGCTCGGGTAACCCCACTGCTTAAGAAACTTACTCTTAATCCAGCACATCTGGATAATTATAGACCGGTATCCCTTCTTCCATTCGTCGCGAAGACACTTGAACGAGTTGTTTTCAACCAGATCTCTTCCTTTCTCACACAGAACAACCTCCTGGACAACAATCAGTCTGGTTTCAAAAGTGGACACTCAACTGAGACTGCGCTGCTCTCAGTAATCGAAGCTCTGAAACTGGCAAGAGCAGCTTCCAAATCCTCAGTTCTCATCCTGCTAGATCTGTCTGCCGCCTTTGACACAGTTAACCACCAGATCCTCCTGTCAATCCTAAAGACGAAGGGAATCTCGGGAACCGCACTCCAGTGGTTCAAGTCTTACCTCTCAGGTAGGTCCTTCAGGGTGTCGTGGAGGAGTGAGGTGTCGAAGTCACAACATCTACCTACTGGAGTGCCTCAGGGCTCAGTGCTTGGACCACTTCTCTTCTCCATCTACATGACATCACTAGGAACTGTGATTCAGAAACATGGCTTTTCCTATCACTGCTACGCTGATGACACACAAATCTACCTCTCATTTCAGCCTGATGATCCGACGGTAGCTGCTCGCATCTCAGCATGCCTGACAGACATCTCTGGCTGGATGAAAGACCACCACCTTCAACTTAACCTTGCGAAGACAGAGCTACTTGTGATCCCGGCCAATCCAACACTTTGTCACAACTTCACTATTCAGCTAGGCCCGTCATCCTTAACTCCATCACGGTCAGCCAGGAACCTTGGAGTTGTTATTGATGATCAATTGAACTTCACAGACCACATCACTAGAACTGCCCGGTCCTGCAGATTTGCTTTGTATAACATTAGGAAGATCAGGCGCTTCCTATCAGAGCATGCTACACAACTCCTTGTTCAAGCGCTTGTTCTATCCAGGCTGGACTATTGCAATGCTCTCCTGGCTGGTCTTCCAGCTTGCACGATCAAACCTCTGCAGCTAATCCAAAATGCTGCAGCTAGAGTGGTCTTTAACGAGCCGAAGAGAGCACACGTCACTCCTCTCCTCACAAAATTGCACTGGCTGCCAGTTGCAGCTCGCATCAAATTCAAGTCACTGACGCTTGCTTACAGAACAACCACTGGCTCTGCTCCGTTTTACCTAAACTCACTACTTCAGACTTATGTCCCTTCCAGAAATTTGCGCTCTGCAAGCGAACGTCGTCTTGTGGTGCCACGTCAAAGAGGCACAAGATCTCTTTCTCAGACCTTTACCATGACTGTTCCTTGCTGGTGGAATGACCTACCCAACTCAACCAGAGCTGCTGAGTCCGTAGCCATTTTTAAGAAACGGTTGAAGACGCATCTCTTTCGGCAGCACTTGTTCCAGTAATACTAACACTTTCTCTTCCTTTCTATAAAAAAAAAAAAAAAAAAAAAAAAAAAAAAAAATGTACGGGTTCTACGTTGGATTAAACTGTGAAAGGTTATAGCACTTACATTTTGTTGTCCTGCTGTTATTTTAACTGCTTCTATGGTTCTCATTTGTAAGTCGCTTTGGATAAAAGCGTCTGCTAAATGAATAAATGTAAATGTAAATGTAAATGTAAATTGTCAACTTTGTCTTTTTAACTGCAGAAACAACAATAGCTACACGCTAAACTGGAGTGGCAGTTTAGCTAAAAATGTTTACAGCATCCAAACATCTCATTAGAACCGGCTGAAATGATTTGAGATCACTTACCCTACCTGATCGAGAGAGAAAAATTCAGTCTCTGTGTCCGTTTGAGTCTTTTCAAATTGTGTGCGCAGTGCGTGGAAAAAAATACATTCTAAAATGCTTAACGTGAAAAACGTTTAACGGCTTAATGTCCTAAGACAGTTATATTAACAAATCAAATTCTGTACACACCTTATTAATAAAGCATAGCCTATAGAAAAGCAGATGAGCCTAGAATTTGAACGCAACACGTTTAATTAAACATTAATTTTCCTCCCATAGAAAACCGTTATTATAATGAAACCAACTTGTTAACGTTGTCCGGCAGAAGTGCGATCATCGTTTTCCTGATGCTAAATCCAGCCTTGAAGAATATAATTTCTGATGGTGTGCATCCACACTTTCGATGTTCTTATCCCAGACATTTTTAAAGATTCAAATCCCTGCCGCCAAGATTTAAGTTTCACTTTCGATCCGTGACCGAAAGAGGAGCGTCTCTGTCGGTCACGGATCAAACGTGAAACTTTTAATCTGTCACAGGGTGCTTGGATTTATTCCCGCTGCCGCACGTTAAAAATATTTATTAAAAGCTTCTTTCTTTGCACATTTTTGTTTACAGCATTATCATGATAGGCTCCTATATTAACGTATTGACAGAAAACCGGTAGTTCTATGTGAAATCAGTTATTGAGCAACCAATATAACCTCTGCGAAGATTCGACCGTGAGATTGGTAGTCGAATCAGGCTCCTCCTATCGATGCATCGAATCTTCGACTATTCGGGGTCACCCCTAATATATATATATATAAACAAGCCGGTGGCACTGCCACTCCGGTGCCTTTAGGGTTATTGTGCACGACGTACAAAACCGTAACCCCACTTTGACTGTCGAAAAGAAATGTGCTGTAGAGCTTGTATCAGTGTGGGCTCTGCAAAAGTGTGCATTTTGGACACAAGAGGGCAGTATAGCCCTATGTATGATTTTGTGTTTAACACACACACACATACACACACAGACAGACAGAGAGAGAGGGAGAGAAAATGCTCAGAATCCACATTCAACCCAAAATATCTGACTTTATGTTGGTCGTAGCTAATGACTGTAAATTAGAAAGTTGTCCGGCTCGACGAGAACAATATACGTGCCGAGTTTTATAACTGTAAGGAAAATGGCCTAAGTTATAACACACATTTTGTTTCTCTTTTCTCGCCATAAATTCGTCCTTTTATACGCTAAACCACACCCCCATTCACGGGCTGTGATGCGTAGTGGGCGCGACGTCACGCGAAACTCAGTGGTAGGCTGCTGCAGTTGCCGCAGGGCAGCCAATGAGCACGCTAGATAGCCCAGTCTAGGTCTGCTAGCTGCTACACTGCGTTGACAATAAATACAAAATTAAGGATAATTTTTGGCTTCATATCTCGAGAAAGATTAACTTTACCCGTAGCGTAAGCAAGAGAATCTTTAAGATTCTTATAATACCCATGTGTCACAAAGTAAGCAAAATGTAATGTAAATTAACAAATGGGGAACGAAGATTTGAGTTTATACAATTCTCAAGTGGATATGTATATATATATATATAGAATATATAGGATTAACAGAATTTCTCCTTAAGAACTAACACTAAAGCCCCTTTCACACAGAGATTCCGGAAAATACATGGATAATGTGACCCGCCATTTGTCCCAGGATTGTTTGATTTCGTTCATTCACACTGCCAGTGATTTGCCGGGATTTGTAAGTGCATTCACACACATCCTGTAAAGATCCCGTGAAGACACATGATGTCAGAATGACGTAGAAAACATACACGCGCGTACCGTTCCACAAAGCTGGCTTTGTTGGGAGAGTGATTTTGCTGGATTATTCATTAAATATAATGAATAATTAGTGTGTGTCTGATTGGTCCAGACGCTACAGACACCAGCTAGCCACCATAGTCACATGTTTTCTGGGAGCCAGAGCGCCTGATATCAAAGCAAATTTAAAAGTACTGGCTAATGCTACCTCTCCGGGAACCATCACCTTACCATGGTTGAGAGGTTTGGTTGCCCCTGTGAGGCTGGAGGCTGTGTTGTCTGGAGCCTAGTGCTCCTGGTAGGGTCTCCCAAGGCAAAGTGGTTCTAGGTGAGGGGCCAGACTAAGAATGGTTCACAAAGACGAAGAAGCGAGGGAGAGGAGGAGAGACCCTGCCCGGAGGAAGCCCGGGGCCCAGTGCCGCCGCTCCCACCACGCGCATCACGCGCTGTGCGTAGGGCACCAAGTGCTGAGGGGGCACCAAAAATAGCCTAATGAAAAATCAATCATCATATCATAGTCATAATCAGGGGCGTCACTAGGCCCTTTTTAGGGGCTAAACTTCTTTAAACCCCTAAACTTCTGCCTAGCCCCCCTAAAAATGTGTGATTAATAGGCTACTCAAATTCGTGTTCGCTTCAGTCTTGTTATAATCAGATTCAACGCGTTCTTCATCTTCAATCCGCAGCGGCACTGAGCAAAGAGCACGGACAGGGTGTGTGTGTGTGTGTGTGTTCATCTGAGCCTCATTGGTCGTCTGTCACTGCTCGTCAATGTCAGAATATTTGAGATGACCAATCAAGTCAAAGTAGGCGGGCTTTATGTTCAGACGCTACTGAGCGCGAATTTTAACAGTGCGACTCGGCGCTTCAGTGTACGGTCAAGTGCGAGATAAGATGTAAGTAGCTAAACTTAACGTTTCATATTTGACAGTTTTTTAGGTCGATGTTAAACGAATGTTAAACGAATGGCAAAAACTAATCAGGCAAACTAATATAGTTTTGTCTAATTTCGCCATTTTGAACGCCATGCATGTGTGTGAATTTTTATATACAAAATAATTATACACGCTAAACACACATATATTATGTGTAAACAAACTTTTATTTTGGATGCGATTAATCTAGATTAATCTTTGCCCAGCCCTAATTTGTTTAAAATTTTTTTTTTTATAAATCATACCCTCATTGGGGGCTTAGCCCCCCTAAATGAAAATCCTAGAAACGCCCCATGTCATAATAATTATAATGCTGATATTATTTCAGTATAGAAAAATTATTAGCCACTTTTTAGGGATGTATACAAAACAAAAACAGGCGGAACAAGAGTATTTAATTGCTCTACAAAGTAACGATGGGGCTGCAGCCGCCTCAGTTGTCTGTTGGATTGCGCGTTAAAAAGTTAAAGTTAAACTGGCAAAAATAAACGCTTTTTTTTTTTGTGGGGGGGGGGGGGGGGGGGGGGGGGCATCATAAAGGAATTATGCTTAGGGCACCAAAATGGCTAGCAGCAGCACTGCCGGGGCCCCCATCTGGAGCCAGGCCCAGAGGGAGGGCTCGCCAGTGAGCGCCTGGTGACCGGGTTTGCCGAAAAAGCAACGTGGCACCCCCCTCTCTATCCTTTGGACCCGCCATCCATGGGAAGATCCATAGGGGTCGGGTGCACTGCCACATGGGTGGCAGTGAAGGTCAGGGGCCTCAACGGACCAGACCCGTGCGGCAGAGGCTGGCTCTGGGGACGTGGAACGTCACCTCTCTGTGGGGGAAGGAGCCGGAACTTGTGCAGGAGATGGAGCGCTACCAGTTAGATCTGGTGGGGCTGACCTCCACGCACAGTCTCGGTTCTGGAACCGTACTCCTGGATAGGGGATGGACCAATCCCGGAGTTGCCCAGGGTGTGAGGTGCCGGGCGGGTGTGGGGATACTCACAAGCCCCCGGCTGAGCACCACTACATTGGAGTTTACCCCGGTGAACGAGAGGGTCGCCTCCCTACGCCTTCGGATTGTGGGGGGGGGGGGGACTCTGAATGTAGTTTGTGCATATGCACCAAATAGCAGTTCAGAGTATTCGGCCTTCTTGGAGACCCTGAATGGAGTTCTGTATGGGACTCCAGTAGGGGACTCCATTGTTATACTGGGAGACTTCAATCCGCATGTGGGCAATGATGGAGATACCTGGAGAGGCGTGATTGAGAGGAACGGCCCCCCTGATTTGAACCCGAGTGGGCGTTTGTTGTTAGACTTCTGTGCTAGTCATGGATTGTCTATAACAAACACCATGTTCGAACATAAGGATGCTCATAAGTGTACATGGTACCAGAGTACCCTAGGCCGAAGATCAATGATCGATTTTGTTATCGTTTCATCTGATTTGAGGCCGCATGTGTCGGACACTCGGGTGAAGAGAGGGGCGGAGCTGTCAACTGATCACCACCTGGTAGTGCCGGTAAGCCTCGAACACTCAACCCTCGAACACACGTTGGTCAGGGAAGCCGTCCGACTGAAGGAGGAGGCCTTCCGGGATTTGATAGCAAGGTACCGACAGGCCCGAAGGGCTGCAGCTTCTGCTATGGCAGATGCAAAGCAGCGGGTGTGGGAGAAGTTTGGAGAAGACATGGAGAAGGACTTTCGGTCTGCACCAAAGTGTTTCTGGAGAACTGTCCGCCACCTCAGGAGGGGGAAGCGGGGAACCATCCAAGCTGTGTACTGTAAGGATGGGACTCTGTTGACCTCAACTGAGGAGGTAATTGGCCGGTGGAAGGAACACTTTGAGGAACTCTTAAATCCGACTGAAACGCCCTCTCTAGTAGAGGCAGAGTTGGAGGCTGATGGGGGATTCTCATCAATTTCCCTGGTGGAAGTCACTGAGGTAGTCAAACAACTCCACAGTGGCAAAGCCCCAGGGATTGATGAGATACGCCCAGAAATGCTAAAAGCTTTGGGTGTGGAGGGACTGTCTTGGATGACACTTCTCTTTAACATTGCGTGGAAGTCGGGTACAGTGCCCAAGAAGTGGCAGACTGGGGTGGTGGTTCCACTGTTCAAAAATTGGGACCAGAGGTTGTGTGCCATTTACAGGGGTATCACACTTCTCAGACTCCCATGTAAAGTCTACTCTAATGTGCTGGAAAGGAGGGTTCGGCCGATAGTCGAACCTCAGATTGAAGAGGAACAATGCGGTTTTCGTCCCGGCCGTGGAACAACGGACTAGCTCTTTACTCTCACAAGGATCCTGGAGTGGGCTTGGGAGTATGCCCATCCAGTCTACATGTGTTTTGTGGATCTGGAGAAGGCATACCACCGGGTCCCCCGGGAGATACTGTGGGAGGTGCTGCAGGAGTATGGGGTGAGGGGGCCCCTTCTCAGGGCTATCCAATCCCTGTACATCCAAAGCGAAAGCTGTGTCCGAGTACTCGGCAGTAACTCTTTCCAGGTGAGGGTTGGCCTTCGCCAGGGCTGCGCTTTGTCACCAATCCTGTTTGTGATATTCATGGACAGGATATCGAGGCATAGTCGTGGTGGGGAGGGGTTGCGGTTCGGTGAGCTTGGGATCTCGTCACTGCTTTTTGCAGATGATGTGGTCTTGATGGCATCATCGGTCCGTGACCTTCAGCTCTCACTGGATCGGTTCGCAGCAGAGTGTGAAGCGGTTGGGATGAGGATTAGCACCTCTAAATCTGAGGCCATGGTTCTCAGCAGGAAACCGGTGGAATGCCAACTCCAGGTAGGGAATGAGTCCTTACCCCAAGTGAAGGAGTTCAAGTACCTCGGGGTCTTGTTGGAGCAGGAGATTGGCCGGAGAATCGGAGCAGCGGGGGCGGTATTGCACTCGCTTTACCGCACCGTTGTGATGAAAAGAGAGCTGAGCCGTAAGGCAAAGCTCTCAATCTACCGGTCAATTTTCGTTCCTACCCTCACCTATGGTCATGAAGGCTGGGTCATGACCGAAAGAACGAGATCGCGGGTACAAGTGGCCGAAATGGGTTTCCTCAGGCTGGTGTCTCCCTTAGAGATAGGGTGAGAAGCTCAGCCATCCACGAGGACCTCAGAGTAGAGCCACTGCTCCTTTGCGTCGAAAGGAGCCAGCTGAGGTGGTTTGGGCTTCTGGTAAGGATGCCTCCTGGACGCCTCCCTGGAGAGGTGATTCAGGCACGGCCAGCTGGGAGGAGACCTCGAGGAAGACCCAGGACCAGGTGGAGAGATTATATCTCCACACTGGCCTGGGAACGCCTCGGGATCCCCCAGTCAGAGCTGGCAAATGTTGCTCGGGAAAGAGAAGTTTGGGGTCCCATGCTGGAACTGCTGCCCCCGCGACCCGACCTCGGATAAGCGGATGAAGATGGATGGATGGATGGATGGCTAATGCTAATCGTAAATTCTCTAAGATCATTATTCATGTCAGCACTAATGATGTTTGACTCCGATCAGTCTAAATAATCAAAATTAATATTAACCCTCTGGGGACGGATTGGGCGGTACCACCCAAAATGGCATACTTTTACAAATGTGTAGTTATCTTAAAAACTATTAAAGGGATACTTCAGCTCTGGAAAGATGAATGTGTATTTAAAATGGGACATTTATGTAGAAGAAATGTGAAATTATTTTTGAATTTGGAGCTTTCTAGACTGAGAAAAGCCAGAAAATGTATTTTTGGCTCATATGGATGAAAGACAACAACTCCCAGAATGCACTTGCTTCGCTGCCCTAAGAGGTCACGCCTACCGGTAACAGAGCGCAGCTAGACAACTAGGGAGTCTCCGTGATGAGTCTGCCCGTGATTACGAGATCGCTCAAAATGTCTGGGATTCGGCTTTTGCGTTATACAGTCGCCATTCATCATGTTTACAGTGGCGAGCAGGACGAGTGAGGGCCGCGGGAGAACGGCGCGAGGCCGGTGGCGTGATTACTGATGAGACGCACCAGTCTCGTATCTCTCACAGAGGAGCGGGAATTTTCATAGCAATGTTAAAATGCACATCAACCGATCACTTGTTTAGCGTTCATGTAAACACTACATTCAGATTCACCAATCGGAATGAAGTCAGTTAGATTGAAACAAAATTAGACAATGAATGACGACTGCAGAAATCAAAAACTGAATCCCTTACATTTTGGACGATCTCGAGGCCGGATATGTCCGGGAAAAAGAGGATGTAAACCCCTACTACTCCGCTTTCTCCACAGAACAAGAGCCTGCTAGGTTAGCTTCCAAATAAAAGATAGTTGACAGCCTGACTATTTGATAATTCTGTGAGTGAGATCCCACCCTCTATGGGCGGGTTGAAAACTTGCTGAACAGCGGCTTCTACTGGCTGTAGTCTTTAGCCTCTAGACAAAAAATCCTCCGATGACGCAAAATGAAGATTTTTGCGTCATCGGAGGATTTTTTCCAGATTAAAAATACATAAATCTCTCATCTCAGGGGGATATGAAGGGGGGAAGCACGGTAATTCGAAAATACTACTGGTTTTCTACTGATACAAAGCTTAATGCTAAATCCTGAAGTAACCCTTTAATGATAGAGAGGTGCAGTCTTTTTTGCCGTCTTTCTCAGATTCCGCTGTAAACAGTGGTATATGCACCTTGATAAGGCCAATGAAATCAATGTTGTTAGGAATATTACACGCGCAAAGACCAATGGAAAAATTGCCACTGGGAGGAAAACTGTTCACTATTGTTGTGTGAGGTGTGATTTTCATTAATAAATGACAATAATTAATTTTTTTGTAATTCTTTAGTTTATTGTACATTTTTCACTCATACCTCCTTTATAAACACATTACATGCATTCTTATGTTAGCTTAGGGTCTTCTGAATTCATAGATACCAAACTCATGGTGTTCCATCTCCATTACATATGGTTTATAAGCCCAAATGTAAAAATAGAGAAAACGGACCAAAAAGGGCTTAGTCCCCAGAGGGTTAAAGAGGTGTGTACACAAGTACGATGTCAAGCACTGTAACTTGCTCGGGCCCCCTTCCTGTTCGCAGGAGTGATGAGATAGTTAGTAGATTGTTTTCACTCAATGGCTGGTTGTCTAAGTGGTGTCCGCATAATTATATAGAATTCATAGACAATTGGAAAAGTTTTCAGTGACCAGGTCAGTGGTGCCCAAACCCTAACCCTAACAGACTGGCTTAACCGACCGTCTGCTAGCGGCCTCGCGTCACCAGGGTCAGATAAATCCCATCACATAGAGCCTTGTTCACCTTGAGGCTCATGGGTATCATCATATAGAGACTGTGTCTGTTCCCCGAATTTGGAAATCCAAAAAATGTAATTGATGTTCAACAAATAAAAAACAGATATAATACAGATGAGCAAATGATAAAGCTTGGGTTGCTGACTATTCGATCCCTTACTTCAAAAGCGCTCATAGTTAATGATATGATTTCAGATTATAACCTAGATGTGCTGTGTTTGACAGAAACCTGGCTAAAACCAAACGATTACATTACTTTAAGGCGAGACACTACAGGTGAATAGGGTAAAAGTTTAAAATAATAGAGATCACCATGAAACTTCCTCAGTTGATTACTTACACAAGTATAAAGAAAAAATGTATTGCAAGTTTTTGAAATTTTTAATTATGCAAATTAAGCATTATCTCATTAAATATGCACGATTTTGCATATATCTTCGATAGATAGATCTGAACCTATGATAAAGCCAGGTACAATTTTTTTTTTTTCATTTTGTTTACACACAAGATTTCAGGATATATGCTTTCATTACCAAGGAAATCAAAATATACTGTCCATAGCCTTAAAAATAGATTTTCTGCATATTTTTTAAATTAAAATGTCACATAAATCAGGCCAGGAATGATTTATTAACAAATCCCTCTGAAAATATCTTCAGAATACTGCTAATTGTATAACTGGAAAGTTTGGTGTACATAGGCGCTTGTCACAGTCTTCGTCTGCACCAGTCTGTCTTAGTCTGCACTACACTACCCAGAATCCTCCTTGTCTCCACACCTGCATTCACTCCCTCACTTATCGGCCCATTCATCGTCATCATCATCTGTGTCCATAGACAGTATAAGAAGTGGACAGAGCCATCTCATTGGAACTCAGTTGAGACAATTGAAGCCCATTTTCAGCGATTTTTTAGCACTTCCGTTCCTGACGCACAGACTCAAACCGACTCAAACTAAGCTTGATGACGTGAACAACCTGTCTGACAGATGTAAATCTTCTAGAAGCTGTGTGTGAAAACTGCCAACGTTAATCTTGCAGAGACGGCGAGCTTGAGCAAAGAGTTCTTTGGCGTGAGTGAGCAGGAGTATTTTGTATAGTATTTATTTTAAAATGTAACGCCAGTACGCCATATTAAGTTAATGCATTGATTGCGTGTGAGCTTCTCCTCCTGTCTGTACGGTAATTTCTGTACTGTGCGACAGAGAGTCGAGTGGTTATGACGCAATCGTTAGCCTATTTTTACAAAAACTGTTTCTACGGGGCCATAATGTAACATAGAAGGTAATGGAGCCCTTTATACATTGTCGTGTGTCTTTAGAAATAAATAATGGACAAATGGAGTCTTTAAACGCCTCAGATGTAAAGTTATTCGCTCTCAAAGTGACGCCAAAATGAACGGGAGTCAATGGAATGCTAACGCAAGTGAAGTTCTGCTACAAGATGGCGGCACGCGGCCGGCTTCAACTTCCGGTCGATGGATTACCCCCTTGTCTGTGTCACCTGTCTTCATCTTATTATGTTTGATTTGTACTTGTATTTAGTTTGCTTCTGTTCAGTCTGTCCTGGTTGGTTCTTGTGTATATGTTACGTGTTAATGTTCCGGAGTTTAATGTATGAGTTTACCTTTTGCCTGTCAACCTGCCTGTACCTGTTTGTGGTTTTGGATATCTTAGTAAATGTTGAAATTGAAGCCTTTTGACTCAGCCTTCTCCTTCAACCCGTACCATTCACTGTGACAGCGCTACATAGGCTGAGATGTTTATAATGGAGAATGACAAAAAACTAATTTTGCGAAAACCGCATTTAAAGATTTAAATAGGGGAATTTAATACATTTCTATTAGGAAACCGATAAATCACGTTTGAGAATTCTGCAGGCTACTGTATACAGGCTACCAGGGCACCATAAAGATTTTTTATCAAAGAATTTGCGGACTTTCTATCAGAATTAGTATTGGCTGCAGATAAAGTACTAATTGTTGGTGAAAAATATGCATTGGGAATGGCATTTAAAGACATTGTAAACTCGATTGGAGTTAGACAACACGTGTTAGGACCTACTCATTGTCGTAATCATACTCTAGATCTGATGCTATCACATGGAATAGATGTTGATGCCTTTAAAATTCTGCAGCAGAGCGATGACATCTCAGATCATTATCTAGTCTCATGTAAATTACATTTAGCCAAGGCTGCAAAGCCGAGTCTGTGTTATAAATATGTTAGACCTATAACTTCTGCCACTAAAGACTGCTTTATCAATAATCTTCCTAATCAGTTTCATCATCTCAGCATCCCGGATAGAAGAACTTGATATTGCAACAGAAACTTTTAACTCTCTCTTTTCCAGCACTTTAGACACAGTTGATCCGTTGTGCTTAAAGAAGATTAAAGAAAATAGTCCAATGCCGTAGTACAACGAGCACACCCAAGCCCTTAAGAGAGCAGATAAAAAAATGGAGCGCAACTGGAAGAAAACAAAACTAAAGGTATTTCGGATTTCATGGAAGGCGAGCTTGATCGCTTACAGAGAGGCTTTAAAAGCTGCTAGATCTGCTTATTTTTCAACCCTATTAGAAGAAAATAAACATAATCATCCTAGGTATTTATTTGAAACAGTGGCTAAACTAACAAAAAAAAAAAAAGCTTCAAGTCCAGAAGTTTCCAAGCAACACAGCAGTAATGACTTTATGAACTTCTTCAACTGTCTACTACAGTATCGCATCAGGGAGTGCATTGTAGTCTCCGTGAGAAAACATTTGATTCATTTGTTTCTATAGGAGAGGACGAATTTTGCAAACTCGTTAATTCATCTAAATTAACAATGCTGTGTTAGTGCTGTTAGATCTAAATGTGTGGCGTTTGACACTATCGGCCACTCTGTCCTCATCTCACGTTTGGAGCACTGGGTGGGCATTCGGGGAAGTGCCCTTCAATCATATTTGAGTCGTAGAAGATTTTCTGTTAATATTGGTGAGATTACTTCAAAAGCAGCTCAAGGTTCTATTCTTGCTCCAATTTTATTCTCCTTGTATATGCTTCCCCTGGGGTCGATTTTTAGGAAACATGGCATCTCCTTTCATAGTTATACTCACGATACCCAAATCTATCTGCCCCTGGGATCAAATAACATGGGTTTAGATACTCTAATGGCTTGTATAGCGGAGGTAAAGAACTGGATGTCCCTACATTTTTTTCACCTTTATGAAGGCAAAACTGAGGTTATACCCTTTTCTTAAATTTTGGTCTTTTGTCTCTGAAACCATATCTGAAACCATTAGTGAAAAATCTGGGTGTGGTTTTCGATAGTGCTCTCAAATTTGATAAACAGATCAATAGTCAAATCCAGTTTTTTTCATCTCAGAGTCCTAGCTAAAGTTAAATAATTTCTTTCTTTTAAGGACTTTGAAAGGGTGATTCATGCTTTTATTTTGACAAGACTTGACTACTGTAATTCCCTGTATTTAGGCATTAACCAAGCAACTCTTAACCGTCTGCAAATGGTGAAGAATGCAGCTGCTAGGCTCCTTACCGGTGTGCGCACATTACTCCTGTTCTGAAATCTCTGCATTGGCTGCCAATCCATTACAGAATTGATTTTAAAGTCTTAAAGGATTAGTTCACTTTTAAAAAAAACTTTTGCTGATAATTTACTCACCCCCATGTCATCCAAGATTTCCATGTTTTTCTTTCTTTAGTCGAAAAGAAATTAAGGTTTTTGATGAAATCATTCCAGGATTTTTCTCCATATAATGGACTTCAATAGGACCCAAACGGTTCAAGGTCCAAATGACAGTTTCAGTGCAGCTTCAAAGGGCTTTAAACGATACCAGATGATGAATAAGGGTCTTATCTAGCGAAACGATCAGTCATTTGAAAAATAAATAAAAAAAGTGTACGTTTTTAAAGTTTTTTTAAGCGCAAGTCATCTTCATTTATATAGTGCTTGAGCCCATAATGAGAAATCGTGAAAAACCTGGGAGCTCGTCATCAATCTCATCTGGAAACTCGACCAGGGGGACTGAGCTTGCTGAGGAATGAGAAGTGAAAACAGCATTCAGGGGAACACTGTTGGAACGGCATTTTTAAAAAGACGCAATCCACGGTGCAGCTCAGCTAGTGGAATTCGCTCTTTGGATAGGGAAATTACCTTTTTCAGAACACCGCTGATGCACCCAGGGGAGCTCTCTGCATTTATCTGTGCAGGCTGGAGAGAGACCGTTGTTGAAGCAAACACTTCCGAGGTGTATGAGTAGTACTCTGGTAGTATGAGACGCTGGCTTCAGCTCCGAAGAATAAAGAGGCTCTGAAGAGTGCATGTGCAGCCGGCTGGCCCTATTTACCCGTATGTCTGGGGGCATGGCCTGGCATGCATATTCCACACGCCAAGTCTATTGACCTTTTCTGAGTACGTCAGAGGTGTTTGGGACTCTCAAGATCGAAAGTGAATCCTGCTTTTGAAGGACTTTTCAGAGAGTCATTTCCTCTTTCACCCCTCTAGATTCACCAAGGATCCAGCTAATTACTGGATTGTTACTTTTGGTACAGATTCATTGTCCTTTTGTTATGTTTGATTTTACTCAATTTAATAAAAATGTACTTAATTTGACTGTACTTAATCTACTTAATTAGTACAATGTAATGTGTCTACACATATATTATCAGAAATATACAGAGCCCCAAGGGGTCAGGAGAATATTTTTTATTTTTATTTTTATTTAACCTTTATTTAGCCAGGAGAACCTCACTGAGATTAAAATCTCTTTTACAGGAGTGTCCTGGCCAAGATAGGCGAATATTTACGAAACAATATGAATCTGCATTGGAAGATAGTAACCCTAACTGACAGATGGAGTACAAGCAGTTCTTCAGAGTCCTCAGGAGGAATTAAATATATATTTAATTCCTCCTGAGGACTCTGAAGAACTGCTTGTGTACAATTGGTTGCTATTGTAAATTTACATCTGAATACATCAAATAAGTGTTTTAGAATGAATAGTGTTGTGTAGTTGATTTGCTTCCAACCCCACTGTAATTGAACTGTAAAGTGAAAATCTTGTATATGATTTATTTTGTATTCAGTGTTTTCAGTTGAAGATATTTCACAATATTTAAAGCTTATATTTTGTTAGAAGGTTTTTTTCGGTGAGAGGAGGGTATGGCATTGGAACCTTGAGCTTGGACTCTATCTTGGATCGCCCGAAGCACAACCACGCTGTGTCGGAGCACTGCACAAGGCTGTCGGTTCTGACATTTTATAGGAATTGTAATAAACTTTTCAACTGTTACTGTATAGTATTTTAAATATTAAATGTTGTATTTCATTGTAAAGTTTTTACTGTAATTGTATGTCTGTTAAATGTCTTTAAATATTAATATGTTATGTTACGTATTAAAACATAATGTTACGTATTAATAGTAATACGTAAATATTAATATTTTTCTTACACAAATGCATCTGTCATGATTCCTGTCTTGTGTTCTCCTGGTCTTGTGTGGACTTTTGTTATTTCCTGTTCTGTGCCATATTTTGAATGCTGTTCTGTTCCTGAGTCTTGGGTCTGGGTCTATTTAATAAAGTGCTGCATATTGTTATAAAAAGCATGCAATTTATTCAGTAATTCCCAATGTAACTATAAGACTTTATAAGAGTCTTTCATTTATAGGAATGATACCACTTTTATTGTAAAGACTTTATAAGAGTAGTCTTTTTATTATAAGTGGTTTATAAGACTTTATAAGAGTCTTTCATTTATAGGAATGATACCACTTTTATTGTAAAGACTTTATAAGAGTAGTCTTTTTATTATAAGTGGTTTATAAGACTTTATAAGAGTCTTTCATGTATAGGATTGATACCACTTTTATTGTAAAGACTTTATAAGAGTAGTCTTTTTATTATAAGTGGTTTATAAGACTTTATAAGAGTCTTTCATTTATAGGAATGATACCACTTTTATTGTAAAGACTTTATAAGAGTAGTCTTTTTATTATAAGTGGTTTATAAGACTTTATAAGAGTCTTTCATGTATAGGATAGATACCACTTTTATTGTAAAGACTTTATAAGAGTAGTCTTTTTATTATAAGTGGTTTATAAGACTTTATAAGAGTCTTTCATTTGTAGGAATGATAGTAAGAATATAATCAATATAAGTACTGTTTATTAAAGCAAAGAATAAAAGTGCAATATTATCTTTATTAAGAAATGAATATTCAGTTTGAATATAAATAGGTAAATGTATATTACCTGAAGCATTGTGTTCCAGACGAGAAGGAGAAGGAGACTGAGAAATCGAGCTCGAAGGAGAAGGACAAAGAAGTGCAGAGCTTTTTATAAGAAAGTTTTGAAAAAAATTGAAGGAGTTAACCATTGTACAAGATCTAGGATTGGGTGAACTGTGTATCTGTGATTGAATATGTATTAAGGGGTGTGATATGTAATATGTATTATAAAAAGCACTGTATGTAATGTATGGGCAGATTCTGGTGATGGGAAGCCAGTCTCTCCTTTGTTTGATGATCCAAGCCTGACATCTATTGGTGATACTTGTGAACTGCTTTACTATTATACTGAATCAACTAATTGTATGGAAAACTTTGTATAACTAAAAAGAAAATATAATAAATAACTTACAATTATTATAATAAATTTGCCTGCTGCAAGTCTCTACCTCTTAAAAGAACATAAAAACCACGGAGGGGTCTTTTTCTTCTAGACACAGTAAGTATACACTTGAATACTTATTATCTAGTAAGGGAATTTGACTTATACTTTACCTTACCTGAGATTTTAAACAAAATAAGGTAGAAGGTGTTAAGATCTAATATAGGCAGTAGGGTTGGATCTAGCATCATAAAACATGGCGCAACAACGTGGGGCATTTTAATTATTGATTTCTGGCCAAAATCAATGATTAAATGCTTATGAAAAATAAAAATTATTGTATAAAAAACACAGTAAATAAACAAAAAAGTACAACCTAAAAAGAATTGTTAGGTAAATAGTAGTGATAAAATCTCAGAAAGCTGAGAGAAGTCTGAAAAGAGAAATCTTATAGACAAAATAATTCACAAAAGAATTATTAAAAATAACCTGGTCAGGGTTATATAAATGCATGCAAGACACTACTAGAATCTCTATTGAATGAAAGACGAAATAAAATAGGAGAAACGAGGAAAAGTTAAACCTATTAAACAAAGAAGAGTATTCTAAAAGGTTAGAAGAAATTCAAGAGAGATAATAGAGATTAACTAAATCTGAAGTATAAGGATTTAGTAGAAACTGTAGGAACTATTTAACGAAGTGCACATCGTTAAATGGAGATTACAGTATGAAATAAAACCCATACTAGGATATATAATAATGAAATAGTCCTAGGAGAAAGAAAAAGAAAAGATAGAAAATTAATAGATCAATTTTAATCTATTAATACGTTAGTTTCCATCCAGAAAACGATCAAGCAAAAAGAAGGATATCAGAAAATAACGAATAATTGTTGAAAAAGTCCTATAAGACAAACAGTAATAAGAAATTAAAATCCATCATAAAATAAAATAATGTCGGCAGAAGAATCTGATAAAGAAAAAGTAGTTCAGTTTGAGGAAGGAAAAAATACTATACAAACTGAAGAAGTTACAAATCAGAAGATGGAGGAAGTGTTAGTCGGTGACGAAGTGAATAGACAAAAGATAAAAATTGGAGATATTGAAGTAATAATTTATGATGGATTAATTCAAAATACCAGAGGAGGAATAATAGTCCTGAATGGTACAGAAGACAGTGAGGAAATACAAGATATAAAAACTAAGTTAGATTCACAAACCTTAAAAGAAATTGAAGGCGTTAAACAAAAACTGCAGTTGAAGTCAGTGGGATCTGTGAGATTAACGTCTGGAGCTCCACACTGGCAGTTTATAGCCCATGCAATAATGACGGACTGCAGAAAGAAGTTATGTACCATAACTAGATCAGAAAAAGAAATGGAGACGATTATGTCTTCACTAATAAACATAGCGAATGAAAATCGAATAATGGAATTACACATGAATCTAATAGGAACTGGACAATTTAAACATTCTGTAACTGCAATAATAAAAGGAATTTTATCAGGAATAATTAAGAATTCAGAAAAGAAACTTTTGAAAATAAACCTACTTATGACAAGTAGAGAAAGAGAAGAGTTCAGACAAGAATATGAAAAGATGATGGGAGTTAAGCAGAAAGGAATAAAGTCCACTAATAAAACTCCTATCAAGGCGACGGAACTACGAGAAGAGATAGAAACAGACTCCGAGAGCTCTGAGGAGGAAAGCCTGGATGGAGATAGGGGAGATGATGGATTAAATTCCACAAGAATAAGTTCGGAATATGAAGTTAGTGAAGACGAACATATATTAAAGAAAGAAGTAAGACTGAAACACAAAAGGGGTGGTAAAATAGAATTAAAAAGAGTAACGAAACAGATACAAAATGAATGGCCGGAGGTGGAATTTAAAGGATATGTATATAGAAATCCAAGTAGTGAGAAAAGAGATCAAGAATTATTGAATAAATGGGATAAAAAAGTGATACCAGAAAGGGATTTGACTTATGGTCAGATAAAAACAGCGAGTAGATCCCCTTCTGAAAAACAAATAGCTGACCAAGAAGGGTGGTCAAAATCAGGTAAACAGACCTTATTTCAGGAAGGATACGGATTTCAACGAAGAATGGTGATTGAAATGGAGAACGTAATCAAAATATTAAAAAATGAAAACAAAAAACTGCGCAGGGACTTGGAGAATACAAAAGGTCTAAGGGCAATAGATAATTTGAACAGAGAGAGTGATGAAGTCTGGGAGTACGAAAGTGAGGTAGAAATAAATCAGGATGAAGTAAGAAGACCTGTGACCCCTATGGAAAGTGAGACTCCAGTCAAAAAACTACAATTTAGTACTCCTCAGAGAAATACTGAACAAGATGTACAAGCTAAATTGTTAGAACTGAAATTGACAAACGTAGTTAGAAAGCAAGTAGGAGCCAAAAAATTAGGAGAAAATTACAGTAATTATACAGATCGTATAATTAAATCTGCAACACAAGCGGGTTTAGGCTCAGAAGCGATAACTCGACTGGTACAAACATGCACTGGACATGCGATATCAGCAGAAGCGCTAGATAAAGTTAGAGATCTGACTGGGACAGAGGATAAATATGCACAATGGCGAGAAATGTTAATTAATGCCAATAAAGATCAAGTACCATTATTGAGTGTTTGGGTATCCATGGAAGATGAAATACCGATGTCAGATAAAGTGAGACTACTAAGAGATGTAGGAAGTAAAATACCAGGTGGTTATAAGTTAGTAACAATACTAAATACAACGACAAGGAAACAAATCGAGGAGCGATTAGCTGAGTATGATTTAAACACTCAATTTGTGAAGAAAAAAATACCACAAAATAATAAAAAATCTCAAAAGCAACCGAGAGAAGACATAAGGAAACAGTCAAAAGTTCAAATAGAAGACAGAAAGCCCTATAATACCCGATTTCAAGCCAGACAGAGTGAAAGAAATAGGTCAGGTACATCAAAAGCATGGAATCAAAAGAGAGCAACCTGGCAGAAGAATAAGGGCGACACGAGCACATTCAAGAATGGACAGAAAGGCTCTGCATTTAAGTCCAGTTATATTTCAAATGATAAATGGGAGAAAATGACACCAGAGCAGAAAAATCTAATAATACAGAAACGTAAAACCACGAATTCTAATGTGAAGAGGTTTGGAAGAAATAAAGTGGTTTCTAGTGAAGAGATACAAGCAGCTGTAGTAATAAATGAGAAGCCTGATAAAACAGAGAAATTAGAACAAAGTAAACAATGAAATGAGGTTGGCCTGTTGAAGAAAAACATTAATGATGAGAGAGTAATAGAAAGAGATGAAGAACTATTTGTAAATATAGAAGGAATCGAATTTATTTTAGATACAGGAGCTGAATTATCATCAACAACAGAGCCAATAAAATACACAGATAAAATATTAGTTCAAACATATAATGGAAGAATAGAAGAAGAACCGATGGGAGAAAAATTTGGAATAAAAATGATAACGGGAGAAGAAAATTTACTGGCGGGTAGAGATCTTAAAAAAGTGTTAAGATTGAAAGAAGTAAACATAGAAAATGAATTGAATCGAATCAGACAAAAAATGATTGGTAGTACAGAATCAAAAGATGAATTAATACAAGCATTAAGAGAAACTCCATGTGGAAGATTTAAAAATCATTGTGGAAAAGTAAGTGATGATTTTGCGCATGAAATTATAGGTGGAATACATAAACCACAGAGACAATATCCTATTAATAAATTAGGAAAGGAAGAATTAAATCAGACAATACAGGAATTATTGGAACAAGGGGTTATTAAGGAAGTAGCTTCAGCTATTACTAATAGTCCAATTCAATTAGTTCCGAAACCTGGAAATCAAGGATTCCGTTTAGTAACAAATTTTAAAGCCCTTAATCGCCTGACAAAACCAGATCGACGTTACCTAATTCATGCTAGAGATACGATTGAAAGATTAAAAGATGGAGAATTCCTTACAAAATTAGATTTAATTAATGGATTTTGGGCTATTCCACTAACTGAAAATAGCCAAGAAAAAACTGCATTTACTGTAAATAATAAACATTATGTATATAAACGTTTACCACAAGGTTATATAAATGCATCAGTAGTATTTCAAAGTGTAATAATGGAAATACTAAAAGATTTGCCAGTAGAAATCTATATTGATGATATTTTAATAGTGAGTACAGATGAAAAAGAACATGTAGAAACAGTAAAAGAAGTACTAAAACGAATAGCAAAGTCAGGGTTGAAAATAAATATAAAAAAGAGTGAAGTGATGACGAATATGGTAGAATTCCTAGGATTCTGGGTGTCAGCAGGAAATAGAGGAATAACACAGAGTATGAAGGAAAGAATTATAGAATTGAAGAAACCAGAGAGTGTTAAAAATGTTCAACAGATCATGGGATTACTGAATTATGTAAGAGATGTAATCCCAAAATTTAGTCAAATGGCAAAACCAATATATACAACTATAAAAGGTAATCGGTTAGAATGGACTGAAGAAGCTGACAAAGCACTCTGTGACCTAAAGCAAGCTATCTTAAACTCAGGACAATTAGAGGGGAGAGATGACGAGAAAGATTTAGAAGTGGATTTAGACACTGATTGTAAAGGTTATCAAATGGTAGTGAGAAATGCGAAAAGTAATATGCCAATACGTATAATGACTGGAACATGGGAAAATCCAGAGAAAAAATTTCTGCCAGTTGAACAAAAATTAGTAGCAATTAGCAAAAGATATTCAGAAATCAAAGGGTTAGCCAGAGGTCAACAAATTACGATTAATGCAGATGAAAGTGTAATGGCTCACCTTACTAAAAATAAAATCAAAGATGCTAGAGCACAGAATAATCGGTGGCAGAGATGGCAGAACATATTATTAGATCCATGCATAACCATATTAAATAAAGAGCGGAAAAAATGTCAGAAAATAAACTTACCAGTATTCAAAGGAACTGTGATATTTACAGATGGATCAAAAACTCTGACAGATCAGGAAGCTCATTGGGCTTATATCATTAGAAAGAAAAAAAACTGTGAAATTACAGGAAAAGGATCGATACCTGGAACTGCTCAAAGTGCAGAAGTTATGGCAGTGGTACAGGCATTGAGAAAAGCAAAAGAAATAAATGCTAAACAAATATTAATAGTAACCGATAGCAAATATGTCGAGACCAGTCTGAACGAAAACTTGAGTGTTTGGAGACAGAATGACTTCACTAAATGTAACAATAAGCCTATTGAACATGAAAGAATGTGGAAAGAGATTGATGATCTTGTGCAGGATCTGGAATTAGTTGTAATTCATCAGAAAGGACATTCTAAGGAGAAAACTGAACTGTCCCGAGGGAATGATGATGCAGATAAATTAGCTAGGCTGAGGAGAATTGTTATCATCAAAGAGGAAGGTGCAGAAGCGATTAAAACTCTGCATGATCATTTAAAACATCCTGGCATGAACCTGATGGGTAAAATATTAGTAGATAATAATATCAATATTCCAAATTGGAGGAAAAAATATAGAGAAATAAAAATGAACTGCGAAAACTGCATGAAGAAGGGATATAATAAAACTATCAGAGCAGATTATGGACGAATATTACCAGATAGATTTAACTTAGAATGGGATTTAGATATAGCTGGTCCATTGAATCCTCGTACAAAATTAGGGAATAAATATATTATAGTTGCAGTAGAGGCATATTTAAATAAAATATGGGCCAAGCCTTTGAAAGATCCTAGTGCAAAAAATATAATTAAAGCAATGCAAGAATTAATGTCAGCTTGGGGTAGACCAGAGACCATAAGAGTTGATAATGGATCTTACTTTGTTGGAGGGCAGTTTGAGAATTGGTTGGCTGAAAAACACATTAGCTTAATAAAGTCTATCCGTTATCAACCAGAAAGTAACGGATTAAGTGAAAGATCTATTGGTAGCCTAAAGAGCTTTTTTAGAGCTAATTATAATAATACAGAATGGGATCAACATATAGAAGAAGCATTATATTTTGTAAATATGAATACAGGAGACAGAGAAGCTAAGGTAGACAAACCCCAGCCAAACGACAAATGTCAAGTGGGAGATTTTGTATGGATTAGATTACAAAATAAAAGTCCAGATAAACCATTTAAAGATTTGATTACAAAGAAGGATCGAGTGATAAAGCTTATAGATACACATAGTGTCCTGCTTGAGAATAATGGAGTATGGAGTAAAAGAAATCTGATTCTAATTAAATGATCGTAAACTAAGTACCTACTCCTATGACATAGGTGAAAAGGTCAGAAACTTAAAGAGCAGTACACAAGAGACTGTTCATAAATATTAAGGGTAATTTAATTTGATGAAATTGAGGTTTTCTGGATGGAACAAGAAATTTTAGAACACAACTAAAAGTAGTATCTATTAGAAAGATACATAAGTGGAATAAAATGAGCATTGGAGGTTGGGATTGCAGTTGGCAAACATAAAATACTTATAAGTGAATAAGTATGACAGCTGCTGAACTGTTCAAATACAAGTATGGCTGGACATCAAACAATGTAGGTATAGACCTTGTCACATGAAGGGGAATATATGTTGATAGATCTTAAGAAGGGGAATTTAGTGAGAACAAAGCATTAAGAATCTATTCAACATATATAAAGACAGAGAATGAAATAATAAAAGAAGAAAGATAGAAGATGAAAAACATAAGTGGAAAAGATTTAAGAAGCTGTGTTGGTGATGAAAGATTAATGACCAAGGAGAGCTTGTTATCTTACAGAACATGGAGACTGAAAACCAGAGAAGGCCTGCGAGGTCAAAGGAAGCCAGAGGGACACAAAAGTGGAAACAGATCTGTTTACAGAGACCCATATTTGTGGGAGCCTTAGTGACAATTGGAGTCATAATATTGGTATTATGGATGAAGTTAAATAATACTGTAAATGAAGAGGAGAAAGAACTAGATGAGGATAAAGGGATATACATGGAATATATAGATCCGAATTATGAGATGGATACAGCTTTTCGAATAGATAAAGTGATTGATCTAAAAAGACAAAGTGAGAAACAAAGTGAGAAATCAATAGAGACTAGTGGAGAAAAAACAAAAGATTTAGAGAACAGATACATAGCAAAAGAGTGTAAGGAAGAATTCACACAGGAAAAATATACACTATATGAGACATTGAGGAAATTAAGTAACCCCATTCCCGATTTAAAATGGTATAGTGAGACAACTAGAATGGCTGAAATTGCTGTAGGGAGAAATAAATATAAAGAAAAAAAGGAACAGGTTTTTCAAATAAGTATTAGAACTGATAAATTCTGGGAAGAATGTGGTGATATTGATATACAGAGATGCTCTGAAATTAGATATAATTGGAAGCTGCACAATCTCTGGAGAGATAAAGTGAAAGAGAAATTGGTTGAGAAATTTAATAAACAAAATTGCAAAGCAAATGAGATGAATTGGATTGGCTGCATGTGCATAGATCAGTGGAAATGTGAAGTTGATTACAGTGAGAAAACAAAACAAGAGGAGAATAGAGATAGAACTCCTTGGTTAATATTTAAGAATAAAAATGGAGTGAAGAGTCAAGGTGTAAAACTGGCAACAATGTTGAGACAAACTCAATTATGGATAGACATAATAACAGAGAATAATACGGTAACAGATCAAATGATAATCCAGTTTAGATTGTTTGATCTATTAGAAGATGTAGTTACAGGAAAAGAGGGAAAAGTATTTCCAACCGAAATTACAGAGCTAAAGCATCAGGGAGTAAGTATCCAGTATAATAATAATAGATTAAATAAATATTATCCAATACCTATAGTTAGAATACGGTATAAGAATGATCCTGATTTTATATGGTGGAGGATTCCACAAGAAATAAGTGAATATCATGGAAAAGGAGATATCCCTGAACCAACTTACAAAATGTCCTGGGATTATTATCGTAAGCTACCAAAAGAGGAAGATATGTATGATTATAAACAATTTTGGTCAGTGTTGTTAATTGGAGGTGAGCAGCCTTGGATGTATTCAGGATGGACATGTGCAGATATGAGAATAGATGGAAATTGGAAAAGAAATGAGATAAATCAAGGAATATGCAGAGTGGTTTCTGAACCAATAATGACTGAGAAAACCATTTATGCAGATACAATAGCAGACTTTAGTACGCAAGAGAATAGTAGGTGTATGCCACCATTTCCATTTTATTTCATGGTAGCAAGAAAACAATTTTTTGAAAAAGAGCTAGAAATAGAACCACAAAAAGCAATTGGAAATATTGAGGAAACAATCAAAAACAAGTGGTCATCAATGAATGAAGAGGTGCAGAGGAAAATAATGAAAATGGCAGGGATTGGAAGTAATGCATTTAACACAATAAAGTGGGTGGTTAATAATTTCAGATTAATACTGATAATGGTGACGATTTTGTTTATATTAATTCTGATTGAATGTACAGGATTAGGAAGAATGTTTAGAACATGTATTTCTGTGATTTGGAGATTATGCAAGTATGTCAAATGCTGTGAAAGAGGAGAGGCTAATTCTAACAGACTGGACATACATAACATCAGAACGTCATCTGGAGGTGTGTCACAATGTAATCCTGGAAGCTATGTATAGTTAATAGACATTCTGGAAGAGACTTGGAAAGCAAAAGGACACATTATGGCTAGCAGCAGATTGAACTTCGATGAAGAATCAGAACATGAATTGGACAGACTTGATGATTTTGGACATCTGGTAGATATACACTTATCATAATAACGGAGTATAATAACAAAGTAGTAAGAAGATATATGATAAGATATTGTAAAAGGAATGAAAGCAATGACGAATATGCATTGAGTTGTAGAATATGCATTGAGGTGTAATTTGTTTATAGGAGTTAAGGAGGACCTCTACTGGCCTGGTGTTGTCAAAGAAACGAGACTACTGGATATCAGTTAGAGAGGAGGAGTGTATGAAATGCCACAAGATGCTGTGGGAACAAAACATTGTTGTGTTAGTCATGGGAAATCTATGTAACAACTGCATTGAAAAGACCAATATGATAATTTGGTACAGCGGAAAAAATTTGATTGAGTACTGTATTAACGTTTTTGAACTTGTGGAACAAATCAATGTGAAAATCATGGATAAATTTAAGTACATGTTCAATGTGCTCCACTCTGAAATCAAAGAAACATATAGTGATTTGTCGGCCCATAAAGTTTGGAGGAAAGAAGATCAGTTATTTGTACATATATTGCAAGCAAAACAAATGGGGAAGAATTTGAAAGTAATTAAGCATAATGGCATATTTCATTTCATAGCTCAGAAGGAGAATGGATCTCCAAGTGAAAACGAGGCAGACACGCCCACTCCAACTGGTTCACCAGAGGTCCAGGAAAGCGGCTCAGGACAAGGTATACATACCAACAGTCCTAGTTCCGACATTTGGGATGTGTCGAGTATGTTCTAATGAAGGACGGAGCCGCACCTTTATGTGTGAAACACCTGCTGGACAGTTGATTGGGGCATGTCTGCATGAAGTAACTAATGGTAAATGGATGCGTAGTACATTTGGGAGTTATTTGATTATAATAAAGCAAAGTACAGAAATCTGGCCTTCTGGAACCCAAATAAAGGGAAAAATCATTGAAACTAAGTTAATGAAACCAAAGAATAAACGACCATGGGTGGAGAAGAGTATGAATGTATTTCAGAAAAATGTGTATACAGAAACAGGGCAAATTTATGTTCAATTGGCTAAGTACGACAAAATGAGAGGAACTTACAAAACTTATCTGAATTTGGAAATAAAAGAATAAAAATTGCATAGGGGGCATGTTATAAAAAGCATGCAATTTATTCAGTAATTCCCAATGTAACTATAAGACTTTATAAGAGTCTTTCATTTATAGGAATGATACCACTTTTATTGTAAAGACTTTATAAGAGTAGTCTTTTTATTATAAGTGGTTTATAAGACTTTATAAGAGTCTTTCATGTATAGGATTGATACCACTTTTATTGTAAAGACTTTATAAGAGTAGTCTTTTTATTATAAGTGGTTTATAAGACTTTATAAGAGTCTTTCATTTATAGGAATGATACCACTTTTATTGTAAAGACTTTATAAGAGTAGTCTTTTTATTATAAGTGGTTTATAAGACTTTATAAGAGTCTTTCATGTATAGGATAGATACCACTTTTATTGTAAAGACTTTATAAGAGTAGTCTTTTTATTATAAGTGGTTTATAAGACTTTATAAGAGTCTTTCATTTGTAGGAATGATAGTAAGAATATAATCAATATAAGTACTGTTTATTAAAGCAAAGAATAAAAGTGCAATATTATCTTTATTAAGAAATGAATATTCAGTTTGAATATAAATAGGTAAATGTATATTACCTGAAGCATTGTGTTCCAGACGAGAAGGAGAAGGAGACTGAGAAATCGAGCTCGAAGGAGAAGGACAAAGAAGTGCAGAGCTTTTTATAAGAAAGTTTTGAAAAAAATTGAAGGAGTTAACCATTGTACAAGATCTAGGATTGGGTGAACTGTGTATCTGTGATTGAATATGTATTAAGGGGTGTGATATGTAATATGTATTATAAAAAGCACTGTATGTAATGTATGGGCAGATTCTGGTGATGGGAAGCCAGTCTCTCCTTTGTTTGATGATCCAAGCCTGACATCTATTGGTGATACTTGTGAACTGCTTTACTATTATACTGAATCAACTAATTGTATGGAAAACTTTGTATAACTAAAAAGAAAATATAATAAATAACTTACAATTATTATAATAAATTTGCCTGCTGCAAGTCTCTACCTCTTAAAAGAACATAAAAACCACGGAGGGGTCTTTTTCTTCTAGACACAGTAAGTATACACTTGAATACTTATTATCTAGTAAGGGAATTTGACTTATACTTTACCTTACCTGAGATTTTAAACAAAATAAGGTAGAAGGTGTTAAGATCTAATATAGGCAGTAGGGTTGGATCTAGCATCATAAAACAATATGTATTTGGATCCTGCTTCCTCCTCTGATTCTACCTAAGCGTTACAGCAGAACCCACCAAAATGAATCCAGCAGCGAGGATCATGCGTCTCCGTCAAGGAAAACGTCCTATTGAGGAGTATGTGAGATACTTTATCGAACTGGCAAATTTTACTTTGATGGACTCTGTATGCCTGTAAGATTTTTTTTAGAGGGGGGCTATCTGAGCCGCTCGGTTCAACCATGCCTCTACACAATCCTCTCTGGAATTTAAAATTGTATGTTGACTTGGCCCTGCAACTGAGCGGATCAACTTTTACTGTGGGTTTGGTGGACGAGGAGCCCTGCAACCCCACAGAACCCGCCAAGTCTGAGTCTCTTCACGCCATGCCTGCCAAGTCTGAGTCTCTTCACATCATGTCTGCCAAGTCTGAGTCTCTTCATGTCATGTCTGCCGATCCAGAGACCGTTTACATCACTTTTGCCGATCCAGAGACCGTTCAAGTCCCTTCTGCCGATCCAGAGACCATTCACGTCACTTCCGCCGAGCCAGTGTCTCCGGACAAGATGGCCACCGCCGAGCCAGTGTCTCCGGACAAGATGGCCGCCACGGAGTCAGTGTCTCCGGACAAGCTGGCCACCACCGAGCCAGTGTTTTTCGGACAAGATGGCCACTGCCGAGCCAGTGTCTCTGGACAACATGGCCGCCGCCAGGTCACCTGAGCCCTCAGCAGAGATGGTAGACACCCGCCACGCTGTCTGTTCCTGTTCCTGAGCCAGTGTCTGTTCCTGTTCCTTAGAGGGTGCCTGATCCTGTGCATAATCCCATAGCCACCCTCAAGAAAATGTGTTCAAGTGTGCCCCTTGATAGGGTCATGGAGGCCGCGCCTCAATGGTCCCCTGAACTATCTGGTCCACCCAAAGGGTCCTCTCCGCCCTGGTCGCCTGCTCAGCCTGATCCGCCCTGGTCGCCTGCACACCCTGATCCGCCCTGGTCGCCTGCACAGCCTGATCCTCCCTGGAGGGTCGTCTCCTGAGGAATCGTCTGGAATCCGCTCCTTAAGTGGGGGGCTATGTCATGATTCCTGTCTTGTGTTCTGCTTGTCTTGTGTGGACTTTTGTTAATTTCTGTTCTGTGCCATGTTTTGTAGTCCTTTATAGTTTTTATTGTTTATTACTCTCTCCAAGTGTTTCTAATTACCCCGGCCCCTTGTTATCTTGTTTAGCTTGTTTGCCTCTGTGTGTCTAGTGTCAGTGTATGGGGGTTCTTGATTTTGAATGCTGTTCCTGAGTCTTGGTCCTGAGTCTATGTCTGTATCTGTGAAGTTCTGAGTTTATTTAATAAAGTGCTGCATATGGATTTGGATCCTGCTTCCTCCTTTGATTCTACCTCAGTGTTAAAGAAGGTCTGAAGGTCCTAAGTCAATGGGCCCTATCTTGCACCCGGCGCAAATGACTTTGTACACTGACGCATGTATCATTCCTATTTTGCACCCGCGCAAAGCGGGCTTTTCCCTCCACAGACTCACGTCGGTAAACTAGGAAATTAACTTGCGCTCCCTGGGCGGGTCGGCGCAAAAAGGAGGCGTGTTTCGGCGCAAACATTCCCTAGTGCTATTTTGCAGTTCCAGAAAACAATTCCGCCACTGACCAGAAAAAACCTAGTCTAAAGTCAGTGGCGCGTTGCGCTTTGTTCATAATGCTATTTTTAGCGCGTATGCTTGGCCATAATGAAGCGGGTGCACAACGCGCATACACTTTGATTATCTCATCAACACAGATGCAGTAGTTTTTATTTTTGCAAATCATACATTATAACAAGGAAAAATATTAACACATGAGGGAAATCATTGTGGTGTCCATGAAGATGTAAAACAATGTAGGCCTAAATCTATAGCTTACACATTTACCCAAATTTTTCAGGCTAATTGTAGTAATGACGGATCAGACCTGTTTGGCCAAAAGTGGCAAGACACATATGCATATAAGGACATCTGACAAATTAGTTTGTCCATCAAGAACTAGGAAAAAAAAAATCTGAAGGCTGCGAAATCACCTATGTGAACCGCTCCTGGCACGCGCCTGGTAAATACGCCATAATAATAACAATCCGCCATGCAACATGCGCACCTGCTCTTCAAGGGTATGTTGGATGATGCTCTGATTGGTTTATTTCACGTTACGCCCAAACCACACCTATGAATAATGAAGCTATTTCAGACTATTTTAAAGCTGTTTAAAATAGCAACAGCGCCCAAGACCCGCCCTCAAAGTTACTTGCGCTTCGCGCTTGATACTTGCATTTCAGATCGTTAAAATTGGGCCCTATGTTTGTATCTGTGAAGTTGAGAGTGGAGTGTATCTGTGGAGTTTATTTATTAAAGGGCCCCTATTATGATATTTTAAAGTTTCCTAATGTTGTGTTGGAGTCTCCTACAACCAGGGGCGGAGTGGCAATCGGGAGAGTCTGGGCTTTTCCCGGTAGGCCGGTAGTGTTTTGAGGCCGCGAGGGCCAGTCTGATAATAGTTATACATTGCAAGTTATACATTGCAAATTCTGGCGTTCTATTGCGCATGCGCGATATTAACTGCTACTTCGCGACGTGCTACTGTAACCGTCTACTACGGGAGAACAGCTGATTGGCCGTAGTCGTTACTACGTGAAAGATTAAGAAAGTTAATGTTATGTTTTATGGTATGTGGCATTGTAATTGTTTATGTATATCATTAAATGCCCAAAGCAACCCTCTCCTGCTTTTTAAAATCACTTTCTTTATTTGTATTTTGTCAAATGACTAAATTATCCCCTACGCCGTACTCTGTTGTTTAGTGATTTTTGCGTTCTTTAGCTATGGCAGTTAACCGTTTACTTCCAGCTGCCGTTGCCGATCCATCCAGCTGTTGCTTAAAGTCCCTAATAAATGCATAGATCCGCAAAGTTTTATCTGAGTTCCTAAATGGTCTAGTGGTAGATCTTTTGCCAAGCGTGTCAGAGGTTGCGGGTTCTAATTCGCGATCGAATAGTTTTTTTTTCTTTCAACAAAACTGAACATGTTCATCAGTGGTTACAGTCTATATCAAGCAGGGACATGTTTGAGTGCATTTTATTTTGTGATTACACCGGAACGAACAGAGAGTCGCAACTGCGATAGATTGAAGTGCGCCTCCGAGTGAAAGATTGTGCGAGCCAAGAGAACAACTGTATCCATGACAGCAGCGGCAACGAGTGCTCAGCTGGATTTCAAAAACAACAGATTTAAGCCCTAGATCCCTTATTTAGCGAACTAAATGAATGCTCTGTTAGTTTACTGGAGATGTTCCAAAAAGTGGTGGGAGACAATATTGATTGTGAGAAAAAGTGTAATTTTTATTTTTATTTTAGTTTTGTTTAATAATTTTGCAAGTGTTCTATGCCTATTTCTGTTCTATTTTTTTTTACCAAACCCCCCACCCCGGGCCGGTGGTCTACGAAATTTCCCGGTAGATTTTTTGGTCCCACTCCGCCCCTGCCTACAACAGGTTTGCATGCATCAAACGTCAAAAAACTTTTTCATTTTCTCATAATATACATTTGCACATAACCAGATTTTCAATGATTCTCAAACGACTCGCCAAATGCATCAATCTCTCTAAATCCCTCCTTTCCGCCAGCTACTCTGCTCTGATTGGCCAGACAGCTCAGTCTGTTGTGATTGGTTCACTGCGTACAGCACGCGTCGAAAACTAAAATTCATATTGCCACAACACCGACAGCTCTGCGTGTCCTGAGGCTTCCTTCACAGTAAACTAAACACAGTAACGAACAATGACGTTGATTTTACCATATCAATCCGAGCGCGAGTCTGATGATGAAACATTAGAAGAACCATCCATCGCAAGGACAACTCGAGCAGGACGTTTCAGTGATTCACTACTCAGTTTGAGTTAACGTACATTATGAGATGTTGCTATTCCTCACTGTAACAAGGTATGTAGTTCAGGGAAGAAGGAGGCGGGAACCGGCGAACATTTAAACATTTATTTAAGTAAAATAAACTGCCAGCAGCCCCTCGCGGACGACTGCTGGCTTCAAAATAAAACACATAAACAATACCTGCCAGTAGCCCCTCGCGGACGACTGCTGGCTACCGACAAACATAAAATAAAATAAAACACAACTAAAATCAGGCCTGTTCCTCTCTCGATCTTCAGCGTCGTCGCTCCTCCTTTATGCTTCTGCTCCTCCGCGAAGCATAAAGGACCGGTGCGTCTCACAGGTGTCGTTCATTACCACTCACGCCACCGGCCTCGCGCCATTCTCTCACGTCCCTCGGCCTCGTCCTGTTCGCCACACTCACCATCAGCACTCAAGTGCATGTCCATCAACCGATTATTTTACTACAAATTTATTTACCGAGTATGTTTCTAATATATTGCGGTGAACACGTGGAAACTGTATCAATAGCATGTAGGCTTTGCAATATATACATTAGCCGAGTTCTAGCGTGAATAACTGATGTAACATAAACATTGTTAAAGTGTAAATTGCAGGTACATTTTTTTACGAAGATAATGCAATGTGCTTATTAAACATAAAGATAAGAACCGCCCACCATTGTTTTGTATGTTTTTTTTATACCGAAATGTACATTTACAGTGGTTTTAAGCACTCCCGCTCCCTTCCACTAGGCTGGGCGTGACGTTATAAGAGGGACTCCAAGCCTAGAGTTAACGTTAGTCAACGAAAAGTAGGCTAGCAGTTATATTGTGTTTTTGTTAGATTTAGAAGTGATGAATGAAATAACTCAATTGTAAACATACTCGTGTGTGCTGGCTTCACGAGAACCGTGATCCTGCCTGAAATGAGAGTAAGCTATTCGCAAAACAAACGCGTTCAGGTAGCATGCGTAAAAAAAACAGGATATGCTGCGTGAGGCATGTCAGATTTGCCGGTCGTGGGTCGAGCTGCTCCACTAAACTCCAAAACGCGTTCACCTCATGGCAGCACATACTCTCCACTGCTGATTCCACTGGGTGGCATAGCCCACACAAACACCTGTCAAACACAGCGATAGGGACATCGAGCTCTCTTTTTCTTTCTGACAATGAGCATCGCTAATTAGTTGTGTTTTAGCACAGGCAATATCGCGTTCTGTCAGTAGATGCCAGCAAAAGCTGGGACTGATCACAGCAATGTTACTAGCTCCTCAACCCGTCATCGATCCCGGTGTTGTACCGATTTCCGACTCCCGGACAATCGCACTCCGAATCGCAAACCTGCAAAAATACACGCTGAAGCGAGTTTAAATGCACTTCCTTTGCCATATGCGTTTATCGATTGATTTTTCACACAGCAAGCACCCAGATCCTGCATGAAAGCTTTGTCTACACTTAAATTATTTTCGTGTTTGCGTTCACACAGAAGGCGTTCTGGCAATTTCCCGGGATCAACGCGCTGTGTGAAGGGGGCTTACGAGTTGCTTTTTCTCTTATGACGTCATCACCCAGCAACTGTAAAAACGTTGAAGAAACCCTAATAAATGTTATTTTAACGCATTTTAAGACAGAAATGTTTACATATATACATATTGAGCACTTTAATTTACACATTAATTGGTTGTGGTGGTTAACCTGCAATTTACACTTTAAAGCAAATCTTGCTCCATGGTTAATCTTTCATCAAAGTAGTGAGAACGACAGACAATCTGCATTAATTGACAGAGTTTTATGTAATAGTGGCCCACAGCTGATTAGCTGACTCTGATATTTGAGAAGTAGTTGTCAGTAAAATAAAGGTAACAGGAAAAGTTTAGGTTACACTTTATTTCGATAGTCACTTTAGATGTTCTACTAATTATAAGTAACTTTTCAACTACATGTCAACTAACTCTCATTAGAGTATTAGTATATTATAGTAGACTGTCAGGTTATGGTTAGGAGTTAGGGTTCGGGTTAGGAGAATAAGTTCACTTGTAGTCGCCAAGTTACTTATAGTCAGTTGAATGTCTGTTGGGGGACCTGTATCAGTATCCACAGGACTCAGCTGCCGGTTTGAGGTTTGAATTTCCCCTGATGTCTGTGTAACCCTGTCAATTTTGCCCCAATAAAGTCCTGAAATGACCTTTAATGCAAGCACTTAAGACTAGAGTAAAGTGCAATATCTAGTTCGCCACTAGGTGGCAGTGCACAATGAAACGTTCTTCTTCTGCTGTTTCCTGGTATTCGCTTGTAAAAAAAAAAAAAGGAGAGCCAGAGCAGAAGTAAACATTAAAGGGGTCATGACATGAGAAACCAAATTTGCCTTGATCTTTTGGTATATAAGAGATCTATGTACCATTAAAACTTCCTGCAAGTTTCATAGCTTAAGACGTCCTCCCCATTATAAACTAAGCATTTATTTAATCAAGCTCTAAATACAGCTCGTTCTAGATCCTTTGTACTTAGTGATGTCACGGTACGAAGTGACGTACCAGTCATTTGAAGAAGAAGAAGAAGAAGAAGAAGTTTTATTTATATAGCGCCTTTCCAAAGCTCAAGGTCGCTTTACATGGTACCTTTATAATACATTTAAACACTGACGCACAACTTTACAATCACAAAGGACACATATAATCACATTTAGACGAAGTACATGTTAAACAGATATGTTTTTAACTGTGTCTTGAAAGCAGTCACTGATGAAATATTTCGAAGTGAAAGGTGCAGTGAATTCCATAATGTTGGCGCATTAACACTAAATGACCTTCCACCTACTGTAGATAATCGAAAACAAGGGATGGACAGTAAACCAAGTTCAGTTGATCTGAGAGAACGTGCAGGACGGTAGGTGAAAAGTAGATCAGACAAATATGGGGGTGCAAGACCGTTTAATGCCTTATATGTTAAAAGCAATACCTTAAAGTGGATACGAGATGAAACAAGTAACCAGTGAAGGTCATGAAGCACCGGAGTAATGTGAGCAGAATGCCTGGTGGAGGTGAGAACTCTTGCTGCTGAGTTTTGGACGTACTGTAATCTTGCAATAAGTTTTTTGGGAAGGCCAAGAAATAAAGCATTGCAATAATCCAGACGTGATGTGATTGATGCATGAATTAAGAGTTCGGCGTCAGCTAAAGTGAGAGATGGTCTTAGACGAGCAATATTTCGAAGATGAAAGAAAGAGTTTTTAACAATGGAAGAAATATGAGAGCCAAAAGACAGAGTTGAGTCAAATAAGACACCGAGGTTGCGAGTCAGTGATGAAGGCTTTATATGGAAACCATCAATATAGAAGGACTGGTCCATCCTTTTGACTGAGGCTGGAGAGCCAATCACTAATATCTCAGTTTTATTATCATTTAATTTAAGGAAGTTAAGGGACATCCAATGCTTTATGTCCCTGATGCATGCAGTGAGTGAGTCAGGCAGGGATGGTCTATCGGAACTGGTGGTGAAGTAAATTTGGATGTCATCTACATAGCAATGGAATTGTAGTCCATGCCTGCGTATGATGCTACCAAGTGGGTGTATGTAGATGACAAACAAGAGTGGACCAAGAACCGAACCTTGTGGAACGCCCCGTGTAAGTAAATTGGTGGCACAATTATGACCTTGTATGGTGATATAATACATTCTGTCAGTGATATAGGAAATAAGCCAGGAAAGAGCGGAACCAGTGATACCAATATCAGAAAGCCGAGAAATAAGCAATTCATGGCAGACTGTGTCAAAAGCGGCGCTTAGATCAAGGAGCATCAAGATGTTTATTAACCCTGAATCCATCGATGAGAGAATGTCGTTAACCACACGCAGAAGAGCAGTTTCAGTGCTGTGAGATGGGCGAAAACCTGACTGAAAAGGTTCAAAAAGACCATTCATATCCAAATAAGAGCGTAATTGTGAAGCAACAACCTTTTCAAGGATTTTGCTTAAGAATGTTAGGTTTGATATCGGTCTGTAATTGTCCATGTTTAGATGATCAAGGCCAGGTTTTTTAAGAATGGGAGTCACTGCAGCAGTTTTTAATTCCGCTGGGACAATGGCACAAGCTAAACTACAGTTTATCATGTGAGTTATGAATGGTGCAACCTCGAGGACGCACTTCTTAAGTAGAACAGTAGGTGTAGGATCGAGCCGGCAGGATGTAGAATTTGACTTCACAATTAGGTCACTTATGGCAACAGGAGTAGTCAGAGTAAAAGTAGAGAGAGGGTTTGACGAGTGGGCTGGATCAGTTGTCATTAAAGGGTTAGTTCGCCCATTTAAGACATGAAGTTGTATGCAATCCTTACCAGCACTATAGTGTATACACACTGACCCACTCTGTTGTCACCCCCCTGGTCCGAGTTCTGACCGCTGGAAGTTTTTGAATGAAGTAATCCCGGCTACTTTCCGGGGCCACAAAACTGTGCGTTTTTACGTGAAAAAAAGATTTGTGTTTCAAAGCTTGATTAATTTAACACACAAAAAACACGCCGGTCAAAATTCATACCTCAGTTTTAATGCGGCACTATTTTCCTTCCATTTCTATCAATCCGCGCTGCTGTCAATGTCAACAGTGCGCACGTGACGATTAGCTGTTGATAGCGTGACTCACCGACAACATGTCCGACTGTCTGTCATTATTGTGAAAACTTGATTAATTCAGGTGTATCTGATTATTGTTGCCATGACTACTGAGGTCAAGTACACCTGAATTAATCAATTTATCTTATAATGGCTAATAGGAAACAAGGAGCTGGTTGAAGTTCTGGAAGTAGTGCAGCTGTGCATAAAGCCAATTGTGTGTGTTCAATCAAATATTTTTCTCAGTAAATTGTAACAATATATACTTTTTTTATATTACACATCTTTTCACGTGTTTTATAATGGAGTCTAAACATCTGCTTGTTTACCGTACAGTTTAGACATGGGATCATAAAGTTAGTAAATAGTGCTTACCCGTGGTACTGGTACTGCAAAACTCTTTAAAATCATTTTTTTTACTTTTCCTCCTTGGTTGGAGATGTAATCGTCTTCGCTGAAGTGAGCACTACATACACGAAAATCCTTTATTCGAGATAATTTAGCTCCCGCTGAGTAGCCGATGGCAACAGCATCAGATTGGACAACTTCTCTGTCCTCTCGCTCTCTCTCTTCCCGTTCTTTGTCCATCTGCTCAAGTTCGGCATCGGTATACTCCGGTTCATAAAGATATCCCTTTGTCGTTGAGTTAAAATTACTGTCTTCATCTGATCCGTCTGACACTGTGCTAAAATTAGTTTCATCATCTGAAGTTTCGTAGTCGGACATGTTGTCGGCGAGTCACGCTATCAACAGCTAATCGTCACGTGCGCACTGTTGACATTGACAGCAGCGTGGATTGATAGAAACGGAAGGAAAATAGTGCCGCATTAAAACTGAGGTATGAATTTTGACCGGCGTGTTTTTTGTGTGTTAAATTAATCAAGCTTTGAAACGCAAATCTTTTTTTCACGTAAAAACGCACAGTTTTGTGGCCCCGGAAAGTAGCCGGGATTACTTCATTCAAAAACTTCCAGCGGTCAGAACTCGGACCAGGGGGGTGACAACAGAGTGGGTCAGTGTGTATACACTATAGTGCTGGTAAGGATTGCATACAACTTCATGTCTTAAATGGGCGAACTAACCCTTTAAGTTTGAGTCACTTGTATGCGTGTTTTTGGTGATGGAAGAAGTGATAGACATCAGTTTGTCTGAAAAGAATTTAGAGAAGCTATTTACAAGCTCCACAGAGCCTGACATAACATATTGTGGTGGATTTGTTAGTTTGTTAACCATAGCAAAGAGTGATTTGGGTCTGCACGAGGAATTCCTAATAGTGGAGGAGAAATAAGAGGATCTTGCATTGTTAAGGGCGGTCCGGTAGTTGAGCAGGTGTTCTTTAAAAGCTAAAGAGTGCACAATGAGTCCAGTTTTCCTGTATAGTCTTTCTAGACGGCGACCCTCAGTTTTCATCATCCGAAGTTCAGGAGTGAACCAGGGTGAGGCACGAGTAGATGGAACCAGTCTAGTTCTAACAGGGGCATGCATATCAAGTATTTGAGACAGAGCATTATTGTAAGTACAGCAGATTTCTGATGGACGATTAGACAGTAGACATTCTGATAAAGTAGAAGCCCTTATAGAAGCAGAAAAAGAAGTTGAATTAACAGAGTTAATTTTACGATAGGTCAGCATTTTCTTCTGAGGAGACATAGATATTGGAAAACTACAACTGAAATGTATAAGTTTGTGATCTGAAAATGCAAAATCAGAGCCATTAACAAGAATATTATTCAAGCCAGATGTACATATGAGATCCAGTATGTGACCTCTGGAGTGTGTGGCAAAAGTTACATTTTGAGTCAAGTTGAAACAGTCCAATTATACTGACATCAATTCTTTGCATTGTGCAGTGTTTTCATGTATGTTAAAATCACCAAGCAAAATAACAGATGAATGACAAGCACAGACAAGAGTGAGTAACTCACTAATATCAGAGAAAAAGTCAGAGGGACTTTTTGGAGGTCGGTAAATTAAGATTACCGCCAGTGACGTTTGGCCCGTCATTTTCAGCGCTAAATATTCAAATGTTGTAACATCGTGTAACTCAATCTTGGATATTTTAATAGTCTCACGGCAAACTACAGCCAGCCCTCCACCTCTGCGATGAAGACGTGGTTGAGAAAAAAAGATGTATCCAGGTGGCGTTAAGAGGTTTAAGCTCAAAAAGTCATTTGGCACCTGCCAGGTTTCCGTTAGAAATAGCATGTCCAGGTTAGTGTCAGTGATTATGTCATTCAATAGTGATGCTTTATCAGTTAGAGAGCGGGTGTTTAGCAGCGCACATCGCAGGTCAGGTGATGCACGTCTGCAGATTCCGAGGTCAGGATCAGGACACAGCGATCTTAAATTTCCAAAGTTGATAGGCCTATGTCTTTTATCCAATTGTGTTGTATCCAGAACACGGGTGACGGAAGAGACAACCGGAATATTATTGGGGGGCGAGTAATGATAATTTCGGAGTTTTTTCCGCGACCGGTGAATGTAGCGAGGTCGGCGTAAAACCTTGAGCTGTTCACAGCGTTTATAAGTATCAGGAGCCAGGCGGGAAACTCCTTTTAATGATCTGAGATGAGCAACGGAATATTGCAAAGCCATCTTGGGGAAAAAACTGTGATTCGTCTCATCAACAGACAGGAAGAACCAGATAAGACCACCAAAAAACAAAAACAGAAACTGCCAGTGTATATGTGACGACATGACGAGTGATGACCCGTTCGACCTAACACAACAGTTTATCGGTTTCACTGCGTTAGCCAGAACCGCGTCGGAATCAACAATCCTCAGAAGGGACGGCTACCCAACCATACTAAGGATTTACATCGCAAAAGACAAATGACAAAGAGAGTGGAGACTCACAGTATCAGATGTCGAGAGGGATGACAGGATATTTGACGGAGAGGACTCGCAGCCGATCTGTGTGAAGGATCACAGGGACACCCAGGTCAGTTATCCAGTTATCCAAAAGTTTTGAGAATAGTCCAGCGAATTCAAAAAGTTTAGAGGGTATGAGAATAGTCCAGCGAATAATCCAGGAGGGTTGAAACAGAGAAAAACATATCCAAAAACACGAACGTAACAGCAGCAGACAGACAGGTACCAGCGTGAAGCGGCAGCACAAGCGCGCCAAGCGTTCTCACAACCGGAAGAGGATTTGCATATGACCGCCTCCAGCGCAAGACAACTATGCCTCATTTCGCATCATCGCATGCGTTGTCGTGCAGCGAGTGGGTCTGTTTACAAGATGACTGCGATGCCACGCAGATGTGCTGTTCCTAGCTGTGGACAAATAACATGTTTGAATACACTGCCGAACGATCCAGACGTCAGGGAAAGCAGTTGGATGCAGTTTATTTGCAGCATATGCAGCCCGCCAAAGCCTTATTTGAACGGTGAGTGATCAGATGAGTGTGACAGTCAAGTCAAGTCAAGTCAAGTCAAATATATTTATAATAATAATAATAATTCATTACATTTATATAGCGCTTTTCTAGGCACTCAAAGCGCTTTACATAGAAGGGGGAATCTCCTCAACCACCACCAATGTGCAGCATCCACTTGGATGATGCGACAGGAGCCATATTGCGCCAGAACGCCCACCACACACCAGCTTACTGGTGGAGAAGAGACAGTGATGAAGCCAATCAGTATATATATGGGGATGATTAGGAGGCCATGATGGAAAGAGGCCACTGGGCAGATTTGGCCAGGATGCCGGGGTTACACCCCTACTCTTTCGAAAGACATCCTGGGATTTTTTGTGACCACAGAGAGTCAGGACCTCGGTTTAACGTCTCATCCGAAGGACGGTGCTATTTTGACAGTATAGTGTCCCCATCACTACACTGGGGCGTTAGGACCCACACAGACCACAGGGATAGCACCCCCTGCTGGCCTCACTAACACCTCTTCCAGCAGCAACCTGGTTTTCTCATGAGGTCTCCCATCCAGGTACTAACCAGGCTCAGCCCTGCTTAGCTTCAGTGGGCAACCAGTCTTGGGCAACAGGGTGATATGGCTGCTGGCTTATATAGCGCTTTTCACAATACAGATTGTATCAAAGCTGCTTCACAGTATCAATCAAAACAACTTAACAATGTTTGTTTATTACTGGAAAAAAGACATCCAAGTTTGGTAGAGCTGATCAATGGTATGATTGGTTAATTAATTTGAATATCCCCAACTGAGCAAGCCAAAGGCAACAGTGGCAAGGAACCGAAAAACTCCATCAAGTGACCTAATGGTGTCCTAAAACTCCATCAGATGACCCAATGGAGAAAAAAAAACCTTGGGAGAACCCAGGCTTAGTCGGGGGCCAGTTCTCCTCTGGCGTTTATGAACTAGAGGCTGAATTTACAGTAACTGTAAGATAAAAAATTTATATGAATGCCTGGCTAAATAGATGCGTCTTTAGTCTAGTTTTAAACTGGGAGAGCGAGTCTGAGCAACGAACAATATCAGGAAGGCTATTCCAGAGCTTCGGAGCTAAATGTGAAAATGCTCTCCCTCCTTTGGTGGATCTGGATATCCTAGGAATGACCAGAAGCCTCGAATTTAGTGATCTTAAAGAACGCGATGGATTGTAGGGCGATAGAAGATCCGTTAAATAGACTGGAGCTAAACCATTTAGAGCTTTATATGTCAAAAGCAATACCTTGTAATTAATACGGAACTTTATAGGTAACCAATGAAGTGATGATAAAATCGGTGTTATATGATCATATTTTCTTGATCTAGTAAGAACTCTAGCGGCTGCATTTTGGACTAACTGTAGCTTGTTTATTGAAGATGCAGGACAGCCAGCTAATAAAGCATTACAGTAATCTAGTCTCGAGGTCATGAATGCATGAACTAACTTTTCTGCATCAGAGACTGATAGCATATTACGTAGCTTAGCAATGTTTCTAAGGTGGAAAAAGGCTGTTTTTGTAACATATGAAATATGCTTTTCAAAAGACAGGTTGCAGTCTAATGTAACACCCAGGTCTTTTACTGTAGCGGATAAAGTAACAGGGCATCCTACTATGTTAAAGTCGTGCTGTGAAAGGTTTTGTAGACGGTTTTTAGAACCGATAAGTATTACCTCTGTCTTGTCTGGATTTAGTAAAAGAAAATTATGCGTCATCCAATCTTTTATATCTTTAACACAATCTGTCAATTTGGATAATTTAGCGTATTCATCTGGCCGTGATGAAATATATATTTGAGTGTCATCAGTATAACAATGGAAACTAATTCCATGTTTCCTTAGAATATTACCAAGTGGCAGCATATATATTGAGAATAATAAAGGGCCTAACACAGATCCCTGCGGCACTCCATAGTTTGCCGAAGTTATGATCGATTTTTCTCCATTTAAGTAGACGAAATGGTAGCGGTCAGATAAGTATGACCTGAACCAGCTTAATGCTTGTCCTTGAACACCAATGTAATTTTCTAGTCAATCTAAGAGTATTGTGTGATCTATAGTATCGAACGCAGCACTAAGATCAAGTAAAACTAGTACTGAGATACAGCCTTGGTCCGAAGCTAAAAGTAAATCATTTGTGATTCTAACAAGCGCAGTTTCAGTGCTATGATGTGGCCTGAATCCAGACTGAAACTTTTCATAGATGTCGTTTTCTTGCAAGAAAGAGCCGAGTTGAGCGGACACAACTTTTTCTAATATTTTTGACATAAATGGAAGATTTGAAATGGGTCTGTAATTTGCTAGGTTATTTGGATCTAATTGTGGTTTCTTAATAAGAGGTTTTATAACTGCCAGCTTGAACGTTCTTGGAACATGACCTAAAGATAAAGATGAGTTAATAATATTGAGAAGAGGTTTTTCCACTATAGGTAACACTTCTTTCAGTAGTTTAGTTGGTATAGGATCCAATAAACATGTTGTTGTTTTAGATGAAGTGATAAGTTTATTTAACTCTTTTTGTTCTATGGTTGTAAAGCATTGTAATTGTTCTTGCGGGGTGATAATTGCGGCTGAATTATAAGGCGCGAGCAAAGATTGAACGTTTACGATTTTGATTCTGATGCTTTCAATTTTCTCGGTGAAGAAGTTCATAAAATCATTACTACTAAACTGTAACGAGGTATTTTGTTCAGACGACGTCTGTTTATTTGTTAGTCTAGCCATGGTATTAAATAAAAACCTTGGATTATTTCGGTTGTTTTCAATTAATTTGCTGAGGTGCTCAGCCCTGGCCGTTTTAAGGGCCTTTTTATAACGTGACATACTGTCTTTCCACGCGATTCTAAAGACCTCTAAATTAGTTTTTTTCCATTTACGCTCTAAATTACGGGTTTCTCTCTTTAAAACATACGTAGTATTATTGTACCATGGTGCTATACTTTTTTCTCTGACCTTTTTTAATTTAATGGGTGCAACAATATCCAATGTTCTAGAGAGAATGGTGCTCATAGTGCTAGTTAGTTCGTCTAGTTCATCTGTTTGTTTGGGTTCAGGCAGCAGCTGAGACAGATCAGATAAGCTATTTGAGAAATGATCTATGGTGGATGGAAGAATTGTTCTACCTGGTCGATAACGTGGCACAGCATGACATATTACAGCAGTACGTAATATGCAAGTTACCATGTAATGGTCAGTGACATCATCACTTTGTGGAATGATATCTATATCGGTTGGATCAGTTCCATATGATATAATTAAATCGAGTGTATGATTAAGACGATGAGTTGGTCCGGTGACGTTTTTCTTGACCCAGAAGGAGTTTAATAAATCTGTAAACGCAGCCCCTAACGCATCATTTGAATTATCTACGTGTATGTTAAAATCTCCAACAATTAATGCTTTATCGATGTTGACCAAAAGATCTGATAGAAAGTCAGCAAACTGTTTTAGGAAATCGGCGTAAGGCCCTGGAGGTCTATATACGGTAGCCAATGCTAGAGATAATAGGGATTTTTTTCTTACATCTAAGAGCGTAACATTTAGCACAAGTACTTCAAACGAATTAAACCTATGACGAGTTTTCTGAGTAACATTAAGGATATCTCTGTAGATTGTTGCAACACCGCCACCACGACCGATCAGACGGGGCTCATGCTTATAACAGGGCACATGTTACTGAAAGAACGAGCAGAGAGAGAGAGAGCCCCGGCGCGCGCGCGCCTTCAATCTGTCTCTCTCTCTCTCTCTCTCTGTCTCTCTCTCTCTCCCTCACGCATTGAGAATTGACACGATGGTAAAAGATCGGAAGACCGAAGTTTCACATGGTGGAGCATTGTGTAGTCTACATGTGATACAAAATGATTAACGTTAATAATTTATGCATAAGCAGCACTAACGTTAGCCAATCATAACAGTAGGAGTTAACACTGAACTCTTAAAGGGGAAACACCTCCAAAACAGACTGTTTGAATCAGAGGTGAGAAACAGGGTGGGAAAAGGTCATAAATCACTACATTTTTTAAAGTTTTTTTGTATAAAAAACTATAGTAATACTATAATTGCACCTAAGGGAACATAATAAAACAAAACAAAAAAACATGTCATGACCCCTTTAAGATTGAAATTGATTTATAGAACGAAATACATCCTCGAGGTTGAACTACATTGAAAATTAGATGACAGTTATCTCAGTGAGTGAAAACTATCAGTTTGTGTTGATTAGCTTGAAGCTAAAATGGTGAAATGACTAAAAAGGTTTACATTTCAACGTAACTGTCAGGGATCACAGACGAATCAGACAAGATGGTAAGTTTACTGCTTTATTGTGCAGAAGGATCGTAGTCGGAGATAACGTGAGAAACCAATGACATAGAAACGTAAAGGAAGCCTAGCTGTGGTTATTGTCCTTTTTTCTCTTTCTCTCTCTCTTGCAGGTGACTTGACGGTGGTTCGGTATGGATGGGCAGATCTTAGACAGATGGATAGCAGGTAAGTAACAGGTTGATTGGGAAGTCTGTGAGCCATGGAATGACGAGACCAGACAAGTGACTGCAGTGAAGGTGAGTGTTTTATAGTCCATGTGGGTGATGGGACACAGGTGACGGTGATCAGTAATCAGGGGATAATGAACGGGGAAGTGTCTGGTTGGGTGAAAGGGAACGAGTGGGTGGAGATGATGATCTAGATGGTGATGGAATCCTGACAGTAACAGTGGACTACAGTGGATTAACAAAAAAAACAGTCTGGCTATCTACAATAGCAGTGGATGTTACCCCACAGGTACATTTTTGTTGTATATTCTAGTTTTGGTACAATGAAAAATGCATTTTGAAAGGAAATAATTTTGTTTTGAGTCAAATATAGCCGCGTTTCCACCGCAGGAACTTTCCCCAGGAACTAGGAACTTTGGGGTGGTACTCGGTGTGTTTACACCGCAGGAACCAGGGTCTAAATGAAGTTCCGGGTAAAAATTTCCCCCCCAGAAAGTCCCTGCTGGCGAGGTAGTACTTTTTCAGAGTTCAGGAACTTTCGGGGTGGGACTTGTGCGCTGAACATGCTGATTGGTTGAGCGCACGTCACATTTGATGTAATCGATAATAAGATTATTCACATTTCTTGTTAATTTTGGTGGATTAATTTCTTACCAATTTTGTTTTTTCTGCCCGATGGCGCGCGTTCGTCCCATCCATTTCACGATCATGTCCGCTATAGCTGATAACAAACGTTGTCTACTTTTATATCTAGCATTACGAGCTTTCTGAATACGCTTTAGTATTAGTGCTCGTCTCTTTTCTGCTGTTTTGTTAATTACCTCGTTAGTAAACCAATAGAGCAGCACAGCTTGAATCTCCTCCATACTTAAAACTCAAAACAAACGCGCAGACTGGGAGGAGCAGTCGCACGCAGTTCAACGTCACCATAATCTTCCCGGTACTTTAGACCGCGGTGTAAACGCAGTAAGCAACCGGTCTGGGGCAAAAAAAGTTCCTATGAAAAAAGTTCCTGGGACAAATAGTTCCTGGTAATTGCGGTGGAAACGCGGCTTATGTCAATTTTGAGTTTACTATGCTATACTGTACTTTTGTTTGTCCATAAAATAAAATTCCATTTTATTGATTTTCATTTTAAGCTGTATTATTGAACATATGGGGCCCTATCTTGCACCCAGCGCAAATGACTTTGTACACTGACGCATGTATCATTCCTATTTTGCACCCGCGCAAAGCGGGCTTTTACCTCCACAGACGCACGTCGGTAAATTAGGAAATGAACTTGCGCTCCCTGGGTGAGTTGACGCAAAAAGGAGGCGTGTTTCGGCGCAAACATTCCCTAGTGCTATTTTGCAGTTCCAGAAAACACTTCCTAGTCTAAAGTCAGTGGCACGTTGCGCGTTGTTCATAATGCTATTTTAAGCGCGCATGCTTGGCCATAATGTAGTGGGTGCACAACGTGCACACACTTTGATTCTCTCATCAACACAGATGCAGCAGTTTTTATTTTTGCAAATCATACATTATAACAAGGAAAAATATTAACACATGAGGGAAATCATTGTGGTGTCCATGAAGATGTAAAAAAAATTTAGGCCTCAATCTAGCTTACACATTTACCCACATTTTTCAGGCTAATTGTAGTAATGATGGATCATACCTGTTTGCCCAATAGTGGCAAGACACATATGTATATAAGGACATCTGACAATTTAGTTTGTCCGTCAAGAACTAGGGAAAAAAAATCTGAAGGCTGCGAAATCACCTATGTGAACTGCTCCTGGCGCGCGCCTGGTAAATCCGCCATAATAGTAACAATCCGCCATGCTCTTAAAGGGTATGTTGGATGACGCTCTGATTGGTTTATTTCACGTTACGCCCAAACCACACCTATGAATAATGAAGCTATTTCAGACCAACCCCTTTTAAACTTGCATCGGGCGCAAGAGTAATTTATCCCGCCGGTAAAATAGCAACAGCGCCCAAGACCCGCCCACAAAGTTACTTGCGCTTCACGCTTGATACCTGCGTTTCAGATCGTTAAAATAGGGCCCATGGACTTTTAAATGATGAAAAGTTGGAAAAGTTACATTTATTTGAACATTAGTTAATTTCTGCACATTTTTGTGTAGACTGTCTCTTTTTTTTAGGCTTCTTCTGGTCCCGGATCCCTGGTGTTCTTTCCACCGAAGCTGGATTCCTCTTTGTTTGCCCTAGTGCCTGGTTCCCCTGGTCCACTGCCTCAACTAACAGCGCTGCAACTGTTCCATTGGGTGGGTCGATATGGACGCTAAGTATTGAAGGGGTGGTTGGACAGTTAAAATATTTGAATGCACTCAAGGGTAACTCATTTTTTTCTTTGAAAGATTTTCCCCTTTGTTTTTGTTTCATGAGATCTCAATGATGATTTGGTTGATTTGTTAACATCAATGGAATTTTTTAATAAGAAAATAAGAAAAATTATTTGAATAAGAACTACATTCAAACTTTAATCTATTGTCCTGTGCTTCCTTTTGTAACGAATGTACATCAATAATAATATACATAAAATGTATTTAAGGGGGGCCGGAAGGCCAATTTAGCTCAACAGGGATGATTCATCGATTTGCAATGAATCTTGACCGAATCACTATGGAACCGAGCAAATGACTCGTTTAGAGTTCATTTGAACGGGCCGTAATTATAACCTTGGCACAGATATAAATATCCAATCTATAGTGAAACACTATGTATTAGCAAGGTAACTTTAGATCGACAGTACAAGACATTAAATGTGCAAGCACAACACAAGGCAAATATCTTTTCAAATACAAACAAGACTTTATTGATTATCCTAAAACATAAAACTAATATCTAACACAAACATAAAACAAATATCTAACACAAACACACGCACACGCATTCATACAAGTTGCAGAAAGAAAGAGAGTGAGGAAAGAATGAGTTTTAAGAGTGAGATAGTGAAATCCCAAGTTTCTATATGCACTTATAAGACATGACCTGAACAAACCATCAATCATTAATTTAACCCTTCTATCGTTTCTTGGGCAGGTTATTCAATGTTATATTAATGCACCAGTTCAGTTAAGAGTCTGGAGGTACTTGCTTGTCCGTGTTGTTTTGGGGACCCCCTTTTCGTCGGTGTGTAGGGGGTTCACCGTGTCCGTGGCTGGCTGTCTCCTCGTGCCTGCGAGATCTTGGGCCGCCAATCACGTGGTGTGTTGGCGGATGGATGAAAGTCTTTGAAGTTGGAAGGGCTTTGCAGTCGAAACGTTTAAACGAAACTTTGCAGCACAACTTAACTTAGAACCGAGACTTTTAACGGAAAAGAAAACAAAGGAAAAGAAAGGAAAGTGAGACGAGTTAGATGGCTTGAATGAAGCTGTTTTAAACCCTGATCTTAATTTGGGTAATTTTCTCTGCTCGTCTACATTGCTCGTCTGTCTGTTACTTTTTCATGGCTCTCCCTAGAGCATCCTCTTCAGCTCTCTCCGTATTTTTCCTAAGAACTCCGAAGAAGAACTTTCGGAAAAAGAAACTACAAGAAGAACATCTCTGAAGAAGTCGAAAAGCACTAGCACTCCCCCAAACTCTTTGTTCGGGTCTAAGATTTTATCTCAAATGTTTGTCCCGCCTCCTGGAGGAATTCGGACAATAAGATACTTGTAAGGTTATTTGAGAAGGGGGTATTTTCCATCATCCCCCTCGCATCGTAAATCATGTGTTATCTGTGGTCTGCTTTACTTTAACAGAGAGGACATAGATTACAGTTTATACATGATTCCTATTATAAGAACACGAAACATTTTACACAGATTTCAATCAAGCCATCGTCTGAATTAAGAACATGTTATCGTATACGATCCTGCTGACAGGAAGCATGACACACTTTCATTCACACACCTAATATTTATAACAATTACATGACTTAGATGTGATCTAAGCAGAATAGACACATACAGGGGTTGTAACACAATACATAATCATGTTATGTTATATATTTTGATTATAGGTCCACTGAGCATTGTTCTGTGTGAGTTTTAATGGGTTTGATATGTAAAGTCTGTGTAAGTCTGTGTAAGTCTCTCTGTTCCATGAAAGCGTGGTCTGTTTTACATCTCTGTCCTGCTCAGCAGTGGTGCTGCAGGAGGGAGGTCAAAGGTGGTCAGACCCCTTGGTGGTCAGGCCTCGTTTCACCATTTCTGAGCAGCTTTGTCTTGCTTAAGGATGAAACATTGACAGCGTTTTTCCTGTTTTAGGCTTATCTCTGGGGCCTGCGGGGCCAAAAAAGTCTTCTCTGGGGGGTTTTCTAGACAATTTGGAGCCGTCTTGTGACTTTGGAATGTGGTGTTCAGATCCGGAATGCTGAATCACATTTGAATGAATCCCATGAGAGATTAATTTGATTAATTTGTGTTTGGTTCATCCTTAAAATCTCTACACTTTGGAGTGGAATCTTGAGTCTTTTGACTATATGATTAGTACTGTAGTAAACCTATTTCTTCTAAAGTATAGAAGATTCAGAAGCGAAAACCAGGAGACTTGGATGTATCTTTTGAGGGTTCTTTATTGAGCAAAAAGCTTGTTCGTTGCTGTAGTCTTCAAAGCTCGCTCGTCTCAAGTCTGACTAAAACATAATACATTTTTAGCTTATATTCATTTCAAAGGGGTGGAGTTTCCTTGAGGGGGGATACATTAAAACAAAGCATGTAAATTAGCTGAGCCAGGAGAGCAGGATGGAGGAGACCTTCCCGCACTGACAAAAGGCCCTCGCCTTTCAGACCCTCTCAGCAGGTCACTTCACATGCTGAGACACTAAAGAATGTAAATTATAAAACAACAGGTGATGGTCTCCGTGATGCTATCAGCTCAGGAACATTCACACCTGCTCAGCATGTCTAGCAGGAACAGGGACCCGTCAGGGTTTCTGAGTTTACAAAATTCACACTAATAAACTTCCTCAGTTTATGTTCTACAGTATTGGAAATCTAAATTAAACCTTTAATAAATTTGTTTTCCTTCAGTTCCCCCTTTGGGAGTTAAAAAGAAAAACTCCCACATTGTATACAAATTTAAACACTTAAAAGTTCATTCTTGTAACTTGTGTAAGTTACAGGCACATAGCTTGCTCTGTGTTGATGTTTCTGCAATTGCATGTTGACACAGAAAACAGAACATGCAATTAGGGTCCGTGAAATTCTTACAGAAGAATTAACTTCAGTCATCTGGGGTCTTGCTGAAAGATCAAGACTGTCTTTGTGCACAAGTGAGTCCTGGAATGCAGCCATCTTCGGGTGTGGCCTGCAACGTTCTTTCCAGCAAACAAGGATTCTGGAGTCTACATTTTGTGCGATGGTTAGTAGTACGACAATCTTGATCATGTTGATGGATAACTGAAGGTTCTTTTTGTGAGTCTCTGCGTTGTGTATTTTTTTTCTTTTCTTTATCCTTTTGGGATAGTTGGCTTTGCAGTGGGTCTCGTTGTTTTCTAGAGGGGCGGTGAGGAGGTCGGTGCATATTATCTTGGGTTAGCCATCAAGAGGTATCTGCACAAAGGAAGACAGAAAACAAAAGACAGGAGCAGTATTTGTTCAAACACTAGGGTTGTAAACTTTTCCGAGTCTATTGCTCTGGTTGTTCCTTTCCCTATTTCTTAATTATTTTGACACCTATAAAGAAACAGTGAAGTGAGGATGGACTAAATGGATGGGGAGGCCTATGAGGGAGTCTTCGCCCAGGGTTTTGCCCCCGATTGCCTATTGCATTTTCGGTTCTTCCCTGGGTTCTTCACTGATTCGTGTGTCCTATCCTATCCCTGTTGGTGTGTACGTAAGCGGAACACAATCGTGATTCATTTCTCCTTCATCCTCCAACAAAACTTCAGTCATTTGCAGACATCATACATGAGGATGGAACAATGTTCGGCATTAGTGTGGACACTGCATGAGGGCATTTTACGTTTACAGTCTGACCTAACACTATTACTGATGAAAGGCCTGTGCTGTAAACTAGCATTTAAGGCTGTGAGTTTACTTAACCAGTGTCCCCCAAAGGAAAACTGAGACAGTCAATTTCCTTTTGTTCTATTAAAACAAACATAAGTCTTTCATCTTTGTTGTAAGTTACTGGGGAAATTAAGCACTCACAGCCTGAATCGTTAACACCTAAAACAGCTGCCTAACGTGGTTACTGATGATGGGAGGGGTTGCTTCAGAGCATCAAGCAGATTGAGCAGAAGCTGAGTAATATTGTTCACTTCTCTAACATTCTTTTTGTTTTTTCTACATTCCTTTCTCCAATGTCCAGGTTTACCACAGTAATAACAATTTCCCTCTTTCTTAGGACATTTACGTTTCGGTTGGTTATCTGTGTTGACCTTAAAGGAGGCTGCTGCAATTTTTACTCTCGCCCTGACATCCGAGTCTCTTTCCCAAGTAGCTAACCTGTCTAGGTTACATTGCAGGGTTCTAGTGGACCATGTGACGTCTAAAAAAGGCAATGCATTTCTATGCTCTGTCAAAAGACCATGAAACCATGCGCGAGCCAAAGGGCCATTATCTTCTAACACCTTCTCTGATGTGTCTGATATTCCACTGTAAGCTGCAGCTGACTGACAAAATCTCTCTGTGTACTCACAAACAGTTTCATTCTTCTTCTGTACACAATGTGTTATCTTTGACCAGTCCACTTTAGGTCCAACAATGTTCTTTAGGATTTTCAAAACTCCCTCTCTCAATTCATCTTTACTTGCATGTTGTAGTTCAGAAATAACAGCATTTTCAAACTCATTGAATTCTGACTCAGTCAAGATCTGTGATATTAGCTGTGTGACTTCAGCTAGAGACATATCGTAGAGCCGCAACTTCTTGGACAATTCTCTCCTAAACTCAGAAAAATTTCTTTGCACTGATGGCAAATTTTGAGCGATTCTCTCAATGTCTTTAGGACTTAAAGATAATTTGACTGCTTGTAGCTGCAGTATGGGGGTTACAGATGGACCTGTATCAACCCCTTTTGTATTCTGAGCCTTTTGTCTTGCTCCACACACTTCGACTGCATTTACATCTTTATCTATCAAACCAGAATTTCTAGTGTTTTCTAGTCTACAGAAAGACTGTAAATCAGGATAGCTTTCATCTGACTGTTGGTCTTCAAAATCACATTTGGTTGAGGCCTTGTTAATGCCCACCTTTGTCTTGAAACAAGACACTTGAGTCTGCAATTGTTTGTTTTGTTCATGTAACTTATCAATACACCTAGTTTGTTCTTGTGCAATGGATAAGCTATATTCTCTATGGCAACAAATTATGCCTTTCATGTTTTTCTTTCTGATACATGCACCCAACACCTTCTTGCATTCTTCAATAGACCAAACTTTGTCTGGATCAATACCAAATTTCTTTGTCAAATCCAATCTAACAGACTCGGTCACTATGGAGTCCATGTGCTCTCCTAACAATGACTTGAACTCACTGTCTGTCCATAAAGGAGTAGCTAGTCCATTTTTTTCATTTGTTGGAACCAACCTAGCATTCCTTCTAACCATTTTGTGATGTTCTTTGTTATCACACAAACACTAAAAACTTCTCTGATAAAACAGAGGCTACACTTGTTTAACACAGATCAACGGTTGTTAAACTTCCTTGTTACCAAACACATCACAAACTATTAGCATGTTACGCTAATCTTCCCTACAAAAGAAAATGGATATTTCACCTTTTCAACTTTTAGGGGATAAACAAACAAAATAACTAGCACGTAATGCTAAAATTCTTCTCTGTGAAACAGAGGATACAACAATATTAACACGTAATGTTTAACTTCCCTATAACTTTAGAGGATAAACCTTCTCTAGCAACGTAGAGGATATCTAAAAACTTCCCTGCCTAAAAACAGAGGATCATTTTCATCTCTAAAAGAAAACTTTTAAAGGGTAATTTCGTTAACCAAACACTACAGCTGTCTGATAACTGTTCTTCTGACGGCGCAGAGATTTGTACTGGTCTTCAACGGTTCTTTGAATAGAGTGAAACTCACCAAATCGTTGTTTGTATGAAAAGATTTCGTCTGGAACTCAGTCAGAAAAGTTTGTTCTTTGTTGAGCTTTGAAGTTTCAGGATTCAGGAACTCAGTCCTTGTTGAGTGGAGATTTCAGTTCTGGAACTCAGTCTTTGTTGAGATCTTTGTGGAAATTCATTTCTTGATTTAGGTGAAGTTAATTCTATCCGGGTCGCGGCAGCATCTGTAGTAAACTTATTTCTTCTAAAGTATAGAACATTCAGAAGCGAAAACCAGGAGACTTGGATGTATCTTTTGAGGGTTCTTTATTGAGCAAAAAGCTTGTTCGTTGCTGTAGTCTTCAAAGCTCGCTCGTCTCAAGTCTGACTAAAACATAATACATTTTTAGCTTATATTCATTTCAAAGGGGTGGAGTTTCCTTGAGGGGGGATACATTAAAACAAAGCATGTAAATTAGCTGAGCCAGGAGAGCAGGATGGAGGAGACCTTCCCGCACTGACAAAAGGCCCTCGCCTTTCAGACCCTCTCAGCAGGTCACTTCACATGCTGAGACACTAAAGAATGTAAATTATAAAACAACAGGTGATGGTCTCCGTGATGCTATCAGCTCAGGAACATTCACACCTGCTCAGCATGTCTAGCAGGAACAGGGACCCGTCAGGGTTTCTGAGTTTACAAAATTCACACTAATAAACTTCCTCAGTTTATGTTCTACAGTATTGGAAATCTAAATTAAACCTTTAATAAATTTGTTTTCCTTCAGTACATAACCAACCTCCTCATCAAATCTAGATTTAGATAACTCCTACAATAGGTGTTTAGCCTGCGTATAAGCAGAACTACCACCAGAGGGTTACAGTTGTGGCGAGCCAGCCAGGAGGTTGGTACAGTATGTAAAATAGACTCCACCCTAAGCTGAAGTACACTAAGATCCCGTTTACTGCAAGATGGATATTTGCAATCAGTTTAATGTGCATAGGCCTAGTTGTCTATATGTCACAGGCATAGACAAAGCCTATTCTGATGATGACATTACAGATTTCTTTAAAGTTAACGGGGACATTAAGAAAGTAGTCAGAGTTCCCAACGACCCAGAACAACCCTGAGGCCGTGCACTCATTGAATACACAGCAGAGCGAACAATATCCAGTCTGGACCCAGAACAACTAGGTAGCCTGCCCAGTCCCAATGATCCAGCAGTTACCTGGTGTGTCAAGAGCTATGCCAAGAAGAACTAGGACGAGAACTCGCTCAGAAATGTTTAGCTGAATTGAGCTCTTGCTGAAATTAGTAAAGCTGGCTTTTGGGAAGCACTTCAAAGTGAACTGCAGAGTGCCCAGCCCCAGACAGAACTTGCCCCTCCGCAAAGCCCAGATACTCAGCTACAGCCCTCTTGAAAATCCCAACTACTGCTACAAGGAGTCCATTTCTTGATGAAGGCACAGTTAACCCACCTCATGTCCAAAAAGTTATTGTTGAACATTTCATTCGCAGTGACTCCACACCGTCTAGCTACAGTCAAAGCAGGATCCGTACATTCTCGGGGAGGCTGCCAAAACCAAATGGAGAAGTTGATTATGATTCCTGGCGTACTCAGGTAGACCTACTTCTTAAGGACGTGTCTGTCTCTGATTCACAGAAAGTAAGGAGAATATTGGAGAGCCTCCTCAGCCCAGCAGCGGACATTGTTAAGCCACTTGCAACCCCTCAAGCTTACCTCACCCAGCTCGAGTCAGCATTTGGAGTGGTCGAAGATGGAGAGGAGCTATTTGCTACCATCCTGGACTCTAACCAAAACTCAGGTGAAAAACCCTCTGTCTATTTGGGCTGTCTCCAGACTCTCCTTACCAAATCCGTAACCAGAGGGTGAGTTTCAGCTGCAGAGTCTGACCAAAACAAGCGAGTTTGCTGACGTATGACGGCGCTTTGCAGGAGACCGCGGCGCGATGATTGGTCAAAGTAGCAGAAAAGTTGCGGTGATTTTTCAAAATTGCAAGGCGCACTGAATTCACGTGGATTTGTTGAAGTTGCGTTAATAGTTGCGATCGCGACATCGCGAAATCTTGGAGGGACTGAGTTATGAGCATGCCAGTATTCGAACCTGAAGCTGCCCCTACTACAACAAAATAACGAGACAGATTCTAAACTAGAAAAGGAAGTTGCAGAGTTGAAGATACAGGTTGCAAAGCTAATACAGCAAGGAAAGAAAGGAGAAAGGCATGAGGGAGTGCAGAGCCGTCCAGCCCAAAGTGAACCGCCTGCTGAAACTGAAAGTCACCACCTAAGCCCTGGTTCTGTTTTAAATGTGGGGGTGATGGCCACATCGCTGCAAAGTGCACTTTTGAACCCAATCCGGGCCTCGTCCGGAAAAAGAATGCGGAGCTCAAAGAAAAACTAGGCCAATTCTGGGCCAAGCAGGCAGCCAACAAAACCTCTTTAAACTTGTAGAGGCTCCTGCCTTGGGGCGACCAGGAGCTGAGGACAAAGAATGTCCCATAGCAATGACTTGCAATGAGTGCTCTTCTGAAAGCAGTAGTTCTTCTGGCTGCAAATTGACGCCTGGACTTGTGGGACCTCGTTGCAATTCGAACATCTCTGTTGGAGACATGAAATGTGATGCCATTCTCGACACTGGATGCCAAGTAACAACAATTTCAGAGACTTTTCATTCTAAATACGTCAAACTTACCTGTTCAGTCGATACACAATCTTCTTGAGGTCGAAGGGGCTGGAGGTCAAGCAGTGCCTTACCTGGGGTACGTGGAAGTATACTTAACCTTCCCTGAGAATGTTACTAACAGAAGAGCAAATGTCTGTTTTAGCGCTCATTGTCCCTGAAAACCAGTTCAATAGCAATGTTCCTGTCTTAATTGGCACAAATGTGGAGCGAAAGTGGAGCTTAAGCTTGTCTAGTGAAATTACTTGTCACTGAGAAAAGCCCATTTCTAATCCGGCAAGACACAAAATGTATCTTTTTGGGGATGTTAGAGTCGGTAAAGCCAATTCCAATATAACATTTGTTGTTGAACCCCCTGAATCTTCTTACCTGCCGGGTGTGTTGTTTATTCAGTGTGGACTAATAAACATAAACACAAGAGCTTCAAACAAGATCCCTGTAGTCCTCAGCAACACCAAAGATCACACTGTCACCCTATCTCCAAAGTGTGTTATTGGTGAAGTGTCTGCAGTTCAAAGTGTAATGCCCATGACCTCCTCTGCACAAGTCGATTCACAAACATCGAATGGCATACATTCATTCAATCTGGATGACTCCCCAATGCCAGAGTAGTGGAAGACACGCATTCGAGATAAACTGAACTCCATCCCTGAGGTTTTTGCACTTGATAAGCTGTTGTGGTGGCGGTTTTATGATATTCATTGATCTTTAGAAAAGTCAGATGATTCAAAGAATGTCACATGTGTGTCTCTCACTTGTAGTGAGAGAAGATTCTGTTTATGTACCTGGGGAGGCAGAAGGGGGAGACACTCCAGAGAACAGACGAACAAGGACCTCTGACCTAGATGTCAGAAGGCCATTTGGTGCAGGGGGGCTTAGTGGGCCAACTAGTGACGTCTATGGAAAACTACTGGGAGGAAGGCTCTAAAAGGAAGAAGGCCTTGAAACTAAGATAAAAGCTCGTTCAGTCTGTCTGGGGGTGTGTCACTCTTCTGCACAGGGTAACAACTGTGTATTAGACTGCTCCTATTCTTGCAAGAATAAATACTTCTATTTCTATAATTTGACAATGAGTGTCCCTTACGCAGTGATGTTTGTTTAATGAATTTTCGCCACAACAGTTTTGGTGTCAGAAGGGAGATTCCTTGGACGTGCCTCCTGGACCTGAGATCGGACGGTGTTTGGCCACCTGGAATGAGTAAGTTCCAGCTCTACCTCGTAAACTTGAGAGAGAGGGGCCGACCGATATCAGGGCCGGGAGAATCGACCACTGGAATCTAAAGAACCCGCAAGTGGCATGAGAACAACATCTCTGGGTAAGGTAATTAAATTCAGTTTAATTGGGGGGAAGAGTGAAATTGAACCATATTGGCTGAGGGCTGTTTCTGTGGTACGTAATCTGGATTGATTAAGATCTACGGACAGATCAAGAGATTTCAAACAGATGCGAGAGAGAATTATCTAAGATTGATTAAGATCTACGGACAGATCGAGAGATTTCAAACAGATAAGAGAACCTTAAAATTAGTTGTTCCATCACGGAGCAAATTGTTTTTAGGTACCGAGGCTAATTAAGGGGAACCAGAAAATAATTTTTGGTAAACCATAATTAGGAGGGCACTAACAGTGCAACCCGACCGATTTGGGTTAAAAGAAAAGAATCGGATTTGCTGGGGACGCCCAACAGATTAAAGAAAACGCGCGTTGAAGAGAAATCCACAGAGAACAGAAAAGCAGCCAGTATGGGGAAAACTCAGAGCAAGATTATGAAATATGATACACCGGTGTACTACCAAATGAGAAAACATTATGGTCAGAAATGTATGATATTGAGCGCCACAAGATTAAAGGTGGTGCGGGAATCAGTTGAACAGGGCAGTGAGAAACAAAAGTTGTTGTATCTGTGTTCAACATGTGTAAAAAATGTGAACAGATAATGGATTGTTGGCTTGAAGATAAAATGTCGAACTGCCAGGAGAAATAATGTTTTTACTTCTTCATCCAGTAAATGGATGCATGACATTAGATGTCTATAGAACTTAAATTTATATGATAAGGATTGAAGTAGCAAGCAGCAATAAGGCTGGCTGTGTGAAATAGAGGGAACTGTAAGTGAGAGACTTAATGGAAGAGGGAAGTGAAAAACAAAAGGTTGAGACATGTGTGTGTGGGGATTGTAAGCAAACAATCATGAACTGGTTAGATAATGAAGGAACTGGCATGTAGGGAAAAGAAAGGAGAGGATACAGAAGGAACTGGCATGTAGGGAAAGATTGAGAAGAAATATAGTAGAAAACTATATGTGATGAAAAGAAAATGTCTGACAGAATTTATGGAAGTCACATTAACTGTTTAAATGATATGAAAATAAAATAAGGCATTGTATGATTGACAGGGATTAACATGATATGAAGAATGTTTTAAGCAAAATGGGGAACAATTCTATATTTTGATAAAATAATGATTGAAATGATGATATATCTGCTTTATTTTATTAATGTTAAGAAAATAAGGGTATTGAAGCAAGTAGCTATAATGGTTGTCTGTGTAATTTACGGACTGAGTAATATAATCTGTTTTGGAGAAACAGTAGAGATAAGACTGAGACAATAATGATAATATTAAGTTGAATCTGCAGACTAACCATGTGATGGAAGGAAAAAGGCTTCAAACCAGTTTTAATGAAAATAATGATGTACAAATTGTAAGGTAAAGACAGAAAACAAATTCGAATATTTTGAGCATTTCCATGCAGCTTATGAAAATTAATGTTCTGCCAATAATAATGATGAAGATTATGATTCGGCTATTGTTGTATCTGCCATTGGTGGACTGTAACAAGAATACAGAGAACTGCTTATCAGTGGCTCTGTTTACATTCCTGAATGGGACACACTGCTACAATGGTGTGCAGTAAGTTGGAGCCGTTTGCAAGCTCACAGTGATCAAACTAGGCAAGGTGTCTGTGGCTGTAGTTGAGGCTGAAACAAACCCACCAGGTGACAAAGAGTGTTTTAAATGTGGTCAGCAGGGCCATTTAACACGTAACTGTAGATGCCCACCGAGAAAGTGTTTAAAAATGTGATAAAGTGACAAAAATTTCGGGTATTAATGTGGGTTTGAAAGTAGATCAGTGTTTAAAAGACGATATTAAAGTTTTCGTCTGAGAAAGAACAGGAGATAAAAATAAGGTCATAAGATTGAAGACTTAAGGAATTCCTTTTAAAGGAAAGATCTAAAGCACCGGTTGTTGTAACGTGAATGAATATGTACCGGTTGTTGTAAAATTACAGATGATGACTAAAAAGAAATTTGAGTTGCAAAATATGAAAGTAACTAAAAGGATGATTGTGTTTTAATGAAACACTTTAAAGAGTTGTACGGAAGTTAGTGTGGATCCTAATAGCAGATTGATAAACTCCTAGAGAAAACATTGAAGTCAGGTGTTAAAACTATGGTAATTGAGAACCTAACAACTAAAATTGAGATGAAATTTGAAACGTTACTAAGAACTAGAATAATTATTATTCTTTCTTTAAAATAAAATAAGCAGAATCAGTGTTATAGGATTAACAGTTGCCAAATGTAAAATGTGTAGAAAAGGCATTTGATTAAACAAAAGCCTGTTAGTGTTGACCATGAAAAGAACAGAGCTGATGTTTTGGTTTTTAAAAGATAAGCTTGTGATTTGGCTGAAACAGTTCGCTTATCTGGATCTGGTGTGTGTGACTGAAAGTGCCAGTGCGACAGACTCAATTTGAGTGGAAATTTGTAATGTCTAAATTCCTTGATATATGGGCACAAGACAATAAAAATTATGTTTATTTGAACACGCATGTAATTTCTGGCAAAGATGCCTTAAGCTGGGATAGAGTTAAAAGATGGTAGGTAAAGTTTGATGTTTGAAGTTTATAGAAGTGCAGTGTACCAGTTCTGAATTCCTCACAGTCTCTCTCATTCAATGACAGCTAAGAGCTGTTATCTGAGCCTGTCATAAGTGATAATAAGCTATTGATAGTAAAGCACAGTGTTTCAGTTGAAAATCATAGACACAGAGATGTTAAAAGAAACCATTGCCATGCAGAGGGCAATTTGTATTTGTAAATGTTTTAAAAGTAAAACTGAATGACTTTAAAGAAGTCTTTAAAATAGTAATACAGACCTTAACCGATAGTGACATTTTGATTAGCTTATTTTAGGACCAGTGACTTCTTTGTCTCATTTAGTCTCCACCATTCAGGACCGATGACTCCGGCTACAGATGAAGTACACTGAATGTACGGTTGTGATCTAAATTCACTGAGCATAATCTAAGCAGCTAGGTTTCTGCTTTTAAGAATGGATTTAAGTGATTAAATACGGTTGTTATTAACCTGTCTCCCTGTGTGAACACTATTAGGCAATAGGAATGGCTCTGGTGACTCTTGAATGTGCCTTTCCTAAGCTCCAGGAAACAGCTGAGTTCTGTTGAAATAACTGATTGTGTGATGGGAAAGAGCGGTCACCAGTGTGTACGAGTGGCTACTCAATGACGGGATGATCTTCCTGGCCAGGGGACAGCCCAACGCAGGGGGTCACGAACACTGGGCATCTCCGGATGGAGGTGTTATATGTGAGAAAGGTATGAGAGTTGAGCGCTGATTACTGGAGGCCACCGGGGTCAGCAGAGCATTGAGAGGTGAGATGCGCTGTGAGGAGTTACGGCAGTCTGACCCAGAAAATGTGAGTTTCCTCTATACCACTCATGAGAAAACCGCATTCACTGCATGGCTTGTTTTCAATTGTGACAAGTGTCTGCAACTATGCCAGGGGACAACACCCTGATGGAAATTATAGATAAAGAGCTAATGGGAAATGTGCTTTCAAGAGGGTATTGTCATTATGTGTTGGGGAGACAGTAACAAAACTTATTAGTTTATATCAGGAACATGATGTTGGTTGCCTTATGGGCAAGGAAAATTATAGAAGGGTTGATTTTGAACTAATATGTCTATAAGATGGTTTTAACTCCTGAAGGTCATTAGACATGGTGGTGACTAAAGATTAAGACAGTTTTTGTAGAGTTTGGTGAACTATTAAGGGTTCTAGACTATGATTAATTAAGTTTCAGTCTTAGGAGGCTGTTGAAGAGATTATTTGTATAGTGAGAGAGACTGCTGGAGGAAGGGATTGGTACTCTGTCTGTCTTTATGGTATCAGGCCTGGGAAGGCAAGCTTAAACAAAATAATGATAATGAACCAAAACAACCCAGCTGACTTTTCTAAAAAAAAAATTAAATGAATAATGACCAGACATGCTTTGAAACTGGTTAAGAGTAAAGTTTAAGTAAAGTTAGGTAAAGGCTACAGGAAAAATGTAAAGTTTAAAATCTTATTTAAAATTTAAATCCATTTAACGATGATATAAGGAAAGGCGAACATTGAGAATGAGCAGTTAAGATATGTGTGTCCACTATGAGTGTGTGTGTGTCACGTTTTGATGTTTTCTGTTCAGTTTTGTGATCTCGTTTCCCCCTGTCTATTGAGATTTTGGTTCAGTCCTGTTAGTTTTCCCTCTCTGTCTGATTACCCATTCTCTTCACCTGTTTTCAGTTAATTATCTCGTTTGGTTCAGTTCATTTAAGCCCTGTGTTTTCCCTCAGTGTTTGTTGGTCGTCGTCAATTTATGGTTGTGTAATTTGAGTTCCCTGAAGTCCTGGCATTTGTTGTTTTGGTTCCTGTATGTTTAAAGAAATCTACTTTGTAAATAAATCAACTATATTGAAGCTCCATTCGTCCTCGTCTTCAGCTACCTGCACACAAACCTGACAGAACGACCAACCGAACCTTTATAAAGACGAAGATGAACCAGAGGAGATGTCACCGGAGGAAAAAAGTGAAACCAATCAACACACCTCTCCTCTTTCAAGGTGAACGCTCACTTGAAGATTATGCGGGGCTGTATATGGATCTCTACGGTGACGTGACGTTGGAAGAAGAAGAGTTGACGCAAAGTTTCTGGGGTGGATTAAAGGACCCGCTTGCCCAGCTGATTCTGGTGAAAGATCTCAATCTGTCATTTCTGGAGTTCGTTGATCACACGCTATGGGTGTGTGGATCGAACTACATGGTAGAGGATCTTCCCCTTCAGCCTATTTCAAGTCCGGTCTATCCTGAGCCCGTTGTCAATCTGCCAGAACCAGAACCCATAGTCTGCCCATCCGAAGCTGAGTCCGTCACCTGTCCGCCAGTGACTGAACACGCAGCACGTGAGTACATCCAAGAAGACACTGCGCTGATGGTGATGTCTGCAGCGATTCTGTGTGTGTGGGCTACACACGCATCAGTTCCAGCCCATGAACCCAGCCCAGCCGAGCCCTCAACGCTGGTTCCGCCCAGCCACGTCCAGCCAGAGCTTCACGTCAGCCACGTCCAGCCAGAGCTTCACGTCAGCCACGTCCAGCCAGAGCTTCACGTCAGCCACGTCCAGCCAGAGCTTCACGTCAGCCACGTCCAGCCAGAGCTTCACGTCAGCCACGTCCAGCCAGAGCTTCACGTCAGCCACGTCCAGCCAGAGCTTCACGTCAGCCACGTCCAGCCAGAGCTTCACGTCAGCCACGTCCAGCCAGAGCTTCACGTCAGCCACGTCCAGCCAGAGCTTCACGTCAGCCACGTCCAGCCAGAGCTTCTTTCGACGCTGGTCCCGTCCAGCCTAAAGCTTCCTTCACCGCTGGTCCCGTCCAGCCCAAAGCTTCCTTCGCTGCTGGTCCCGTCCAGCACAGATCCTGCGCCAGAGCCCGCTGATCCTGCGCCAGAGCCCGCTGATCCTGCGCCAGAGCCCGCTGATCCTGCGCCAGAGCCCGCTGATCCTGCGCCAGAGCCCGCTGATCCTGCGCCAGAGCCCGCTGATCCTGCGCCAGAGCCCGCTGATCCTGCGCCAGAGCCCGCTGATCCTGCGCCAGAGCCCGCTGATCCTGCGCCAGAGCCCGCTGATCCTGCGCCAGAGCCCGCTGATCCTGCGCCAGAGCCCGCTGATCCTGCGCCAGAGCCCGCTGATCCTGCGCCAGAGCCCGCTGATCCTGCGCCAGAGCCCGCTGATCCTGCGCCAGAGCCCGCTGATCCTGCGCCAGAGCCCGCTGATCCTGCGCCAGAGCCCGCTGATCCTGCGCCAGAGCCCGCTGATCCTGCGCCAGAGCCCGCTGATCCTGCGCCAGAGCCCGCTGATCCTGCGCCAGAGCCCGCTGATCCTGCGCCAGAGCCCGCTGATCCTGCGCCAGAGCCCGCTGATCCTGCGCCAGAGCCCGCTGATCCTGCGCCAGAGCCCGCTGATCCTGCGCCAGAGCCCGCTGATCCTGCGCCAGAGCCCGCTGATCCTGCGCCAGAGCCCGCTGATCCTGTTCCTGAGCCTGTCCTTCTCCCCAAGAAAATTTTGGGGGGGGCTATACGCCTTCGCCATGGCCGGCCAAAGACCCACGGAGGCCTGAAAAAACACCGCCATGGCCGCCCGAAGGGTCCTCACCGCCATGGCCGCCCGAAGGGTCCTCACCGCCATGGCCGCCCGAAGGGTCCTCACCGCCATGGCCGCCCGAAGGGTCCTCACCGCCATGGCCGCCCGAAGGGTCCTCACCGCCATGGCCGCCCGAAGGGTCCTCACCGCCATGGCCGCCCGAAGGGTCCTCACCGCCATGGCCGCCCGAAGGGTCCTCACCGCCATGGCCGCCCGAAGGGTCCTCACCGCCATGGCCGCCCGAAGGGTCACCACCGCCCTGGACGCCCGAGGGTCCGACAGCTCCGCCGTGGCCACGCCCACGTCCTGTTCCGCCCTGGTCACGCCCACGTCCTGCTCCGCCCTGGTCACGCCCAAGTCCTGTTCCGCCCTGGTCACGCCCACGTCCTGTTCCGCCCTGGTCACGCCCACGTCCTGCTCCGCCCTGGTCACGCCCACGTCCTGTTCCACCCTGGTCACGCCATCGTCCTGCTCCGCCCTGGTCCCCTGACCAGCCTGCTCCGCCTGGACCGTCCTGGAGTCCAGGATGCCCACCCTCCCACCCCTTTGGATGTTATACGGCGCGAGGACGCGCCTTCGGGGAGGGGGGAGGTACTGTCACGTTTTGATGTTTTCTGTTCAGTTTTGTGATCTCGTTTCCCCCTGTCTATTGAGATTTTGGTTCAGTCCTGTTAGTTTTCCCTCTCTGTCTGATTACCCATTCTCTTCACCTGTTTTCAGTTAATTATCTCGTTTGGTTCAGTTCATTTAAGCCCTGTGTTTTCCCTCAGTGTTTGTTGGTCGTCGTCAATTTATGGTTGTGTAATTTGAGTTCCCTGAAGTCCTGGCATTTGTTGTTTTGGTTCCTGTATGTTTAAAGAAATCTACTTTGTAAATAAATCAACTATATTGAAGCTCCATTCGTCCTCGTCTTCAGCTACCTGCACACAAACCTGACAGTGTGATGGTGACTGCACTTTATGTATTGTATGTGTTAGTTTGGGGTACTAATATTCCGCCTGAATAGTGTGTATATTGTGTCTTTAACCTCTGGAAAGTGGTTTATCATTACAGATGGGTTAAGGCAAATGACTAATATTAAAGAAGCCGATAATTCTAAGTGGATCCGATGAAAAGATGATACAGAAAATAGGACGAGCTTTAAGTTGATTGGTCATCAAGCTCTGTCTGGTAATAATTACTTTTGTCTTTTATGATGTTGATTTGAATTACGTTCTGGATCAGTTTAAGTATTTGGGTAAATTGGAATTGTGGAGTTGTAGATCACAATCTGGCATGGGCTGAGATAAATGAAAATGTTGTAGATTTGATGGCAACACAAAATGACATATTGGCTAAGTCAACATGAAATTATCAAGAGAGCCCCTCACATTCATGATTATTGTAAGCAAAGGAGGAGAATGCTATTTGACTGACATTGACCAAGTCTGTACAGCACGACCTGACCTGAGAAAAATTGATGACTTTGAAAATGTTTGTAGATGACTGAATTAAGAGACCAAACAACAGGCCTGAAAAGCAGGATCCTCGGTGAGACTGAGGGCCGTTGCCCTTCAAATACTTCGATAAAAAAGATGAGATTGTGGCTTTAAGTGAGGAATGTAATATTTTTGTTTTAGAGGCAGAGAAAGATGTCTGGAGGAAATTTGTCTGAAGGACAACGTTTGGGTTAGTGTTGATGGGGAAACTTTATAAAAAACACTATGTTAAATGTTATGTTAAATTGATGCTCGAGTTGTGTCGTGCATCAAGAGGGAGATGGTATAACAATTGCCAAATATGGTTTATTAAGGGGTTCACATTTGCTGAATAAATGTTGGGAGAACACTAGGGGTAATTGGATAAAAGCCCTGAAAGAAGCCATTTTTCTGCCTAACAAAATTGATGTCTGTGAGTGTGCCGCACACACCAATAACAAAGATTGTTTCAACAGGAAACGCCAGGGCATCGAACGCCACGGGAGAACAGTAGACAAAAGAAACTACGTACTTTACTATCTGACAATAACCTCGAAATTTGTTTCTCTATACAGGGAGCATGCAGGATTGGGAGACAGGGCAAAATGTGCCCAATGAAATAATGGCTATGGATGAATTTGCTATCTGTCCTGGCCTGGGTTATTATTGTGGCAGAAAGGTGCTAAATTTTTCCTTTTGCAGAATTTCAGGATGGATTGCATCAAGCTGGACTGATTCTGTTTTCCAAATGTATGAATATTGACTTGTTAACGTAAGCAAAGTGGATATGTGTTTTTCAGGGGAAAAGGACTGAGTGCTATTAAGCAAGAAATGTCTAATGATAATATGTTTCAGTTTGTTAACATGGTGAAAATTCCACAGGTCACACCAAAAGGGACGAGGGAAAGACAAGCGGTCACTAACAAAATACTTAAGGTCTGCATTCACAGGTGACAGAAAGCAGGAAATGGTCCACTCCACAAACAAGGTTGCAAGGTTGGAGATGTGGCACCTAAGTCAAAGCATCTTAAGCTTCACCAATCAACCTCAGATACCCCAAAACGCCGATGCCAACGCGAAGCATAAAGTGGGGGAAAAAGGACGTGCTAGTAACGTAACCTCCTCCACCAACGTGGGAAGACCAGGGCTACGGCTCGCAAAGAGCTACACCTGGCGAAGACGGAATGTCCATGGGGCGAACGAGATGATCAACACGCCTGGAGAAGGATGTGAACCAACTAATGGTTTAAGAATGGGGTTTTGTGATGATTTTGAGGATTTTATTTGATTAAATCAAAATAGGGCTTAGTATTGATATACAGTAGATCAAAATATTTGATTGGTTACTGATTAATTAGGAAATAGTTAAGGCAAATGTTTTCGGGAAGAGAAGATCTATTAATTAATGTAAATTATAGGGATTATTGTTGAAGCTTATTAAGTAGAACCACTGCCTGTTTGAATTAAAAGTTAAAGGTAAAAGAACAAAATATGGGGAAAGTGTTGAATGTGTAGGAGTTATGATGGTATGTGTTATTCTGATAATTTTGTTATTCATGGGTGAATATGAGAAAACTGGAGTGTCTGTTCAATTGGTGAAAATGACAGTCTATCCGAATGATGATGATGATGAACAAAATTAATGAGACCATTCAAATAGCGAGTACAATGAAATGTATTAATTGTTGGGGTTTTTCCTTCCTTTTTCTTCTTATGAATGCTTTGAATTTGGAATGAAAGATTTTTGTATACTTTGTATTTTATAACCAGGGTGAATTGATGGTTTTGGTTTTCTAACTAATCTGTACACTATTTCTTATTTAACTGAGATAACTGAGGGTTCGATCTAGGTCGAGAGTGCAATAACAGTGTTTATTCATTTAGCCCGGTTTCAGATAAATTCTTTACTTGCTTGCTAATATTCGAGGGACTATCCTTACAAAAAACAGCCTAAGCTTTTTCCCTTTTCTAAATAATGCTTCACAAATGTTTAAGAAGAGTATAAGTGATGATACGACTTAAAATTTGTCTTTTTGTTTATTATTGTGATTATGAGTAATCTGAATGATAAAAAAGTGAGGAGTTGTGGTGGCGGTTTTATGATATTCATTGATCTTTAGAAAAGTCAGATGATTCAAAGAATGTCACATGTGTGTCTCTCACTTGTAGTGAGAGAAGATTCTGTTTATGTACCTGGGGAGGCAGAAGGGGGAGACACTCCAGAGAACAGACGAACAAGGACCTCTGACCTAGATGTCAGAAGGCCATTTGGTGCAGGGGGGCTTAGTGGGCCAACTAGTGACGTCTATGGAAAACTACTGGGAGGAAGGCTCTAAGAGGAAGAAGGCCTTGAAACTAAGATAAAAGCTCGTTCAGTCTGTCTGGGGGTGTGTCACTCTTCTGCACAGGGTAACAACTGTGTATTAGACTGCTCCTATTCTTGCAAGAATAAATACTTCTATTTCTATAATTTGACAATGAGTGTCCCTTACGCAGTGATGTTTGTTTAATGAATTTTCGCCACAACACTGTCATTTGGCCATACCATCGGTGTGAAACATACCATCCGTCTGCAGGACGAGACGCCCTTCAAAGAAAGATCCAGGCCAATACACCGAGAAGCTGTCAGACAACACCTTAGAGAGCTTCTGGATGCTGGTATAATAAGGGAATCCAAGAGTCCCTTTGCATCCCCAGTGGTTGTTGTGAAAAAGAAAAACGGAAAGATCAGACTATGCATCGACTATAGGAAGCTTAACAGCCGCACTATTAACCCTCTGGGGTCTAAGGGGTTTTTGAGGTCCTTGAGATGTTTTGACATGCCCTGACATTTGTGTTTTTTTCAGTTGCTTATAAACATATTAATGGCAAAGTTGTCACTGCACTCTATTTAGCACAAACGGGGCATAATATGTGAGCAACATGTATGTACATGTTTGTATTTTTGAAGGAATTTTGTTTATGCATGGTTATTGAAAAAACTAAAACTTAAAGCCTCTGAAATAAGGCCACAAAACACTCACTAAACATGTGTCCACAATACTTTTGACTAATGGATGTTGTTTCCTAGAATTTTTGCTTCAAAATGATCTGAAAATCATCCTGCCTAATCATGTACACAAAACAATACATTGATTTAAACTTTTTAAGACACTTTGTTGGCGTGATTCTCACCTGAGTGGGCGTGATTCTCACCTAAGAGGACAATGGCCTTGCATAATGAGCCTTGCATAATAATGAGTGCATAATTAGCCTTTCACACAGGTGTGTCACTGGGTACCAAAGAATGTGAGGACAAAAGAAGCTATACACACACACACACACACATATATATTAGGGCCGGGACTCGATTAAAAAAATTAATCTAATTAATTAGAGGCTTTGTAATTAATTAATCGAAATTAATCGCATTTTAATCGCATAAATATTTCACCTGAGAACAGTGTGAAGTATTTTTTTTCACATGGATTTTTAGTATACTACCATTGAATAATGACTGAATACATAAGCTTAAGCAACAAAATATTGTTTATTTTTGTTCAACCAAGTCCAGCAGACCAGTGCAATTTTTGCCATTAAATGTAGCAATAGCATATTTAGAAATATAGTAGGCCTACATTTGAGAAATTCAGGTAGCCTATAGGTAGGAAGACCTTCAGTAAACTGTTTTTTTTTAAGTTAAAAAAGGTTTCCAGGGTGACGCGTCAGGCTTGGCACGTGATTCACCACAGCCAAAATAGCGCTGCATGATGGATGTAGCGCTTTTATTTCTAAATATTAAAAAACTTGCTTACCATGTCATCAACTTTTTTCTTTTCCGATTCTCAAATATGTGTAATTGAGTTTGTTTTGTTGTTTAAAAAATCTTTATAAATGATCTTGATCTGTAACGTGAGATGGGCGCCGTGTTTGTGCCGCAGTTCAGAGATACCGGTCTGTTGGATTTATTACAGCGCGTGAATTCATCAGTTTCTCCCGAAATACATGAAAGTAAGTGGCCGGTGAACGGGGAGTAGAATAGAGTTGACTTTATAGTTATTTACACTATGTGTCTGATATGAATAAAAACCGTCGGCAAATATATTTTCCTGGGTTGTTATTGCTGCTTCCATAGACACCATTGTGTATTTTACAAACTATAAATGTGTTGTTTTGCTATAAATTATGTAGAGATTGGACGGACAATCATTAATTCTCTTTTATTAAATCATTAACTCGCAAGAACAAAGAGCCTTAACTAACCACATTCCAACGACCATGTGGTCAACTGATACGGACTTCTCTTAACCAAACCAGGCGTCTCAAAGTCTGCGACGAGATTGCCCTTCTTGGTCATTTATGTTGATGAATGTCTTGAATATCGTTACAAACAGCGAATTCTCACTCCTAAGACAACAAACCGGCCTTGATTTACTCCCCCCCTGGCGGAAATCGGGCGGGGGAAGCGAAAAACAGATGTTTCCATTATCTCCTATCACCACATGTGCTCGATACACATCCACCCAAACACACATGCAGGAAACATGACTTTTCATATATTAAATTGTTACTAAAACATATCCGATGTGTCGAAATACATGTAGGAGAGCTGTAATGTGTAAACGTGTCCTAAGAATGTCATCATGCGTGTAAGAGAATTATAAAATGCCTGTACGTATGCGTTAAGAGGTAACTCTGCAGTATTATGTCTGTGACGTGTGATGTTTGATATCGTTACAATCCTCCCAATCTGATCCATCTATTAAGCTGTATATCAATATCGTGAAATGTATAATCACAAGTATATGTTTTCCTTTTTGAAATAAGCTTAATCTTCTCCTTGGTCATTCGAGGCAAATCACCCTCTGGCGACACTGGGTCTGGATAAGAGCTCGCCTATTGACACCTTTAGGATAAGAGATGGTTTACACAAATGGCCATAAAAATTCGGACCTAGGTTGATCAAACAGATTGCTATCACTTAACACCCATCTCTGCGGAGAGAACGAAGCCAGATGTGTGAAATGAAAACGCACACACATATCCACGCTCGCAACCACGGATACACGCACACACACACACCTATGGACACGCGCCGATGCATTCCTTAGGGAAAACCCAGAGAAATGGGTGATTCTAAGAGAAATATGATATATTCCTGTATTCTGGTATATCCCTTTTTGTGTATCATGCCAGTTAAGATTGTTAGTTGTGTAGTTAAAACTCTAAGGGCCTGTATAAAGAGCCTAAGAGCATATATTCACTTGTATGTGCGTCAAACACGTCTTTCATGATAGCAAATGAAAGCTCCCAACGTGGTCTAACTAACCATACAAACGAGGTTCCGTTAAAATGTACTCTGCTATGTTTTTCCATCTCTGTAATGTTTTTGACCATATTCATAACGGCCATAAATCCGAAAAAGTTGGGCGTTCCGACAAGACAAAGGCCACGGAACCCCGCCAAAGCGAGAAAGGATCATTGGAGAGTTCTCTCCAAAGTGGGCGTGGACTCTTCCCGGTAAAAAGCCGTGCAGCAGTTCATTCCCTCAGTCTTGCACTGTGTATCCTGCTCCCAGATGTAACCTTCGTGTGTTTTCTTTTGTTCATGTTTTTAGTTTGTCTTTGTTTCATTTTGCGTATAGCTAGTCTGTTCTCCATGTGGTTCTCGTCCTCCGACCGAGTTACCCACGTGTGTTTCGTCAGTCTTCCAGCATCCCGGTGATAAGACTGCCTTTGCGCATACAGAACTGTTTTAGGACGTTTGAATTTCCCGCGAAACATCCACGCTCGGAAGTATCAAAGAAGTCCGCCTTCCATCTCCAGGACGCCGCACGCTCTCTCTCCTACACAAAACAGGTCTGAATGCAAGTGTTCCATCTCAAATTTAGACGCGTTAAAGTGTGTATCCTGTGGCTGTCTCTGAGGGTCTAATTGTGCTAGCAATTGTGTTTTCCTTATGTTTCTACATTTCTTTTATTATTTGTTTTAGTTTACTTTGTTTATCTATATCTTTGTTTTACCAGTAGTGTAGTTTTGTTATTAAAAACCTCAGTTATACCTTATTGCCTCTGTTGTTGTTGACCACATAACAAAGCCGCTTTAATATAAAAGATCCTAAACGCTACAATCTGATATTGTTAAGTGCACTAAACAGTGTCAGTAAAGTTAAGCTAAAATAGGCCACAAGCTATTGATAACTTTCAACCGAACAGCACGGCGGACGTGCTGACTGAGAAAGGGGGTTTCAATTGCTTTGGTAATTTTAAAGATCAACAGCCATCGGTCTGTGTAGGATGTATATTCCTAATTAATCATAAATTCGTTGCGTTTAATTGTTATATACATAACCGAATCAGACGTGTGCTGTATAACCCCTCGTGGGTTACTTATGTACGTAAGGACTCGGTTCAGACTATATTCGATAATTTGTTGATCATAGATTAATAACTGTTGAATATTCTTCCCCGAAATTAAAATTGACTAAAAAGCTTATGAACCTTTGAGCATTCCTTACATATTAAGTGGTGGAGAATTATTGGGAATATTTTAAGCTTTGTTGTGTGAGCAATTAATGCAGTGTCAATTTTGTGTATTTTGTTGTGTTTGAGTAAGATACAAGCGCACCGACGCACGTTGAAAGCTGAGCTTCAGCCGAGCACATTACAAACTGCTAAATTCGTCTAAACGTTTTAGTCGTGGTAATTGCTAAAATAAATTGCAGTTCATAATACTGATATTCACTGTTAAGTGTTGAAAGTAAACTGTAGTTCGTAAGAAAAAGAAGTATTACCTCTGTAAAGACGTTTACATGTTAAGATATTTGCTTTTAACCAGCCTGCTTTCAGAACGAGAATCTTCTGAGCAGAAGCGATAGAGGATTTGAATACAGCGAAGCTCCTGAATTCAACCTAACAAGGCCTGATATCATATGATAGTCGTTAGATTAACGAAAACTCCTGTTTTTCAACTTTGATTTAGCTAACCAAATGTTAAAACAGAACATGTCAATCATTAAGTGCTAAATGATAAATGTGTTTGGAGTAAAACCACAGACGTCAATTCCTGTTGGTACAGTTTACGTGTAAGTGTAGTGCAATAATTCTGCCTCACGAACCCGTGAAACATAGCACCGTAAAAATCCGCCTGGATTTAAATTGTGTACAGTTCAGATTCTGCGCGTCCCACCTAAGGTACAATTGAAGCAGGTTGGTTGTGATTCTGTTGCTGAACACTAGAGCGCAGCCTAGCGCCTCAGTCTCAAATTACCGCCACACCCTCTTCATCGACTTGAGCGCGAAAGCGCCACTGTGTGGACGCCAACAGATAGGTCATGCTTTCCTGAATTTTCTTTTCCAGTCATTTCTAATTCTTCACAGTTGAAGTGACGCCCTCTTCGCGGCCTCCAACGCTGAGTCAGTTTCTGGTGGTTTTTGCATTCTGTTTGAGATTTCAGTCTGTTTTTCAGTTGGGTTTGTTCTAGGCTGTCACTGATACCTTACAGCGATCGTGATTAGCATTAGAAGTAATCCCATCCGTTAATTTTCGTAATCTCATCCAGATTTGATTTGAACTTTGAAAAAAAATTTGAATTAAATTCCCACTCAATTTTATGAATTGGGTTATGAATAATTCTACTTAATCTCATTTTCTCTCCAGATAAGTTAATTGATTTTCCCTTAGATAAATCAATAAGTCTTATTAATCTTTTAATTTTCCCCGTTTCAATAAATTAATAAGTTTGTTAATTTGTTTTTAATAAATTGATAACTTTTATTAATTTTTTTTTTTTTTATAATTTTTTTTTTCTCAAAAAAAATAAAAATAATATATACTTTTTTTTTACCCTCTTTCTTTCCTTCTGTCTCTTAGTGATTTTGTTTTTAATCACAAATACACCCGCACTATCTTAGGTGTTATTCAACCTCTCTGTATACGCTTACCCGAATTGAATTTAAACCAGTTGACTTGCAATTTCAATTAAGTTGTCTTTTCTACAGGCTAACCACTGGAAAGTACTCCCTTTTTGGCCCAAACCCGCCACTACAGCTTACGTACTCCTGTGTTTATCCTGCCTTACTCACTGACCCCTCTCCTCAGGTTATTCTGATAATTACCAAATTGTCATAATTCCCTTTCTGTTTTTCTTCTCTCCCATTAGTTAGCAAAGCTTTGTATGTTCTACACACACGGATACTCAATTGGGTTCAGACAAAGTAAGCTTTAAGTAATTGTAAAGTCACTTTTCTCTATCTCATTTGGTATTTACAGGTAGAACTCTCTTGCGCTGTGGTGATTTGACCGTCATCCCTGGTTTGTTTCCAGCGGGCGGGGTCGTCTGGCCGGCGTTACCAGCACCTGCTGTGGGTGAGTCTCGGACCTTCCTGTCTCTTTCCATCGGTGCGGCACGCAATAAGACATCAGCAATTTGGCACTTCCATAAAGGGGAAGTTAACCACGCTAAAGCGACACAAGGCAATTTCGGACCTATTACTCAAACCAGGGTCTAAATCGGGACCACTCGTAACGAGGGTTCTGGGGAACAGTCCTCTTTGCAGTGTCGTAAGCAGGTTATCTCCTCGGTAGTGCCGGTTGTGTTTAAAGTCGAAATTGTTTGAGTGGGCGCACCGTGGTTGATGCACAGGAAAGGCCCGCGGACACCTCGGTTACGTGTTTGGGGCAACGAAAAGACTGACCTCGACGCTGGCTCCGGCCGGTGTGATTTCGGATCACCACAGGCAAGCTGAAATAAGGTAAAGAAGGAAAAGTCATCCACTTAGTATAAGCCACAAGAATATTAGATTCTCCCGTGACATTTAACTGTGGCCATCCTTTTCTCAGAAAACCACACATAGTCGTGTCCAGCCCTTTTTGTAACAGATTAACACTTTCTGTGCTATTATTTCACTCTGGCTCTGCAGACCCATTCGTTTCTATTGTCTAACCTTACTTTAAGTTTATCCTGCTATTCTTCTGTTAATTCTCTCTATTCTGTGTGAACTGTGCCTTTCAGATCACCCAGAGACAAAGCCCACAGAGACACCCCCGGAAAGCTAAATAACAGATTGACAACCGAGCCATTAGCGTTAACCGTGACCTACTAGGCTCCGGCCCTGTCAAAATCTTTATTTCGGCCCTGCGCTGACCTAAACAATTTGTCCCTGCCTAAACTGCCTAACTGTCTGCATCAGTTAGTCGAAATTCCTGTAAACGGCATCGCCATATTAAAGGTATAGCGCATAAATTATAGATCGAACCTGCATTTGGTCTGTTTGTGTTTGTGTGTGTTGTGCTCCGTTTCGCCCTACAGTAAGCCAGCATGTCCCGGTCTCCCAGCCCAGCAGCCCATTGGGACAGCCTCGAGACATGGTTGAGTGCCATGACAGCCACCTTCCTGCCCAAGGATACCGGCGACTCCGAGCCCCGGAACCAGGCGCAGCTGGACGCAGACCTGGACCTGCTGATGAGGCATGACCCAACTCAGAGCTACAACCACAAAGAATGGGCCCGAATCGTGGGAAACCTGGCCCACACGCTCGTCGCACAAGCCCGCCTTCACGAAAGAAATGCCATCGACCTGGAACAGGAGACGGCAACTCTGCGACTCCAAGCGGAGGAGGCCCGGCGCGACCAAGCAGAAACCCAGAGTCGGCTTGATCAGCTACTACTCGAGAACGAGGAGGACGACGACGAGGAAACGGACCCAGAGCTACAGAAGGAAGTAGAAAAACTTCAAAATGCTCTGGAAAGCCTTCGTCTAGACACCAACCAAAAGGAACTGAAAGAAAGAAAAGCCAGAGAGACACTCACCGAAAAACTGCATCAAGGTGACGCTCTGCTTGCAAGAGCAGAGGCTGAACTAAAAGAAAGAGACGCAAAGACCAAAGCCTGTGAGAAACATTTAAAAGCGGCCAGAGCTGAAATCAATGAACTTATACAGCAAAGAGACCTTTATAAAAATGAGCTTGACTTGGTCCACCGTGAGTTAAAACACTCCTATAAACTGCAGAGTGACCGGGAAAGGGAGACGCACACTACAAAGTTTCCCCTGACCGGTCAGTCCGCACACTTCAGCCAAGAACAAAGAACTGTGAAGGGAAACGAACGTCCACCGTCCCAGACATCAACGGACAGCCTACAAGAGCCCTCGCCCTCAGGAAAAGGAGGGGCTTCCCAGCAAACCCCTGCCACTTACTACGGCATGGCGCTTAAAGAACTTGACAAGCTGGCCAGGAATATTCCTACCTTCACCCCAAACCCTGCAGGAGGCCACGATGTGCATGCCTACCTGAAAGACATTGACTTCCACTTGTACACTGTTCCCCATGTGACCCCTTGGGACAGATTATACCTGCTTCGAATTACGTCTAGCCGGGACGTACGCAGTTTTCTGGATCGCCAACCAGATACTGTCAAGTCGGACTACCAGCAACTGCGACAGGCGTTCATCAGGGAATTTTCTGATCCGGAAACAGATCAAGGACTCATCACCGCGATGAACCTCAAGCAGGCACGACTGGAAACTCCCCAGGCCTTTTATAATCGCATCCGACAAGCCTACTTCGGTGCCCGGAATGATCCGGGGATGGAGGAAGACTTTAACTTCCGAACTTTGTTCCTCCGAAACCTGCATCCCACTGTGAGCCATCACTTAGGGGTCCTGGCCTGTCCTCGCACCATGACTACCCAACAACTGAGAGACTTAGCCCACAAGGCGTTCATCAAACAGAAAATTGTTTCTGAAAAGACTGTAAAAACTCCCTCTATCTGCCCTATCACCAATCAGCACCCAGAGCTGGCCCTAGAGGGCGTCCAACAACACCACACTAACAGACTTTCTAATAACGAGTCGAGACCGTTTCAAGCCAGCAGAGGGCAACGCAACCGCGACGGCGCTCGTCCTAAGCACCAGAGCGGGCGCTCTGAAAGACCATACGGCAACCCACGGCCCCCCCACAACCAAAAGGGGGGAGCCACGTGGGAAGCCAGCCGACGGCCCAGACGGAGCCGAACTCCAGCGACGAGAACGCCTAGTCCAGGCAGCCCGCAGCGAAACCCCTCTCGGCAGGCCCCAAGCAAGTTCAAGTCCAAATCCGAGCCTGCCGCCAAAGAAAACAGTGAGTCCACGGCAGAGACCGCAGAGATCCTGAAAATCCTGAAAGAGCTTCTTCACAAGAAAACTGACAAAGAGGACAAGCCTGGTTCCTCATGACTAAGGGTAAGGACTAAGACCCTTCCTGACAGCCCTCCTACTGAACCAAGCACCCCGAACACTGTTCTCCTGACACAGACCACAGAACCAGCTGTCACAACACAAAGTAATAATGACACCCACTCAGTGCTGTTGACAACCGCACATCCAGAAGCGGACAACCCAACCCATCACACCAGCGAGCAAACCCCTGAGATACCAGAAAGTGCTGTTTTGGTTGTGTGTCTCTGCAACGAATCCCAAGACACTGACTCTGACTGTTTATCGGTCACCACACAAGCCCCGACACTAAAACTCCTGGGGAACCTGGTCGAAAAAGGGCTAGCACGCAAGCTTTATCTTTCTATCACACTGGAAAGTGAAGTGAAACTCGAGGCTCTGGTGGACACCGGATCGGACCTCACTTTGATATCAGCCGAACTCTTTGAAAGACTCAGATTTGAAGCTAACAGGCAGAACAGAACTCTAAAATCTCAGACTTGTGGGTTGAATGTGCAATCATACAGCCAAACTGACATCCGGCTTGAACAAATAGCTCCCATTCAACTAACAATTGGCCCCATGACTTTGATCCACCCGATATACATCTCACCGGTGGACACGTATCCCCTCCTTATCGGCAAAGATCTGCTAGACCGCTTCGAGCCCCTGCTGGACTTCAGACAGCTGAAAATTTGGGCTCAAGTGCGAGAACCTCTCCCCTGTCAGCCACCCAGGTCAACGGAGCCAGGCTGTCAGGCCACCAAGGTCACGGGAACTTTCGCCACCAGCCACGGGGATACAGACTCAGCACCTGAGCGAGATTCAAGTTCGTTACTCTGCACGTTTCAACTTACCAAAGATTCTGAGCCTTTCTGCCCCAAGGTCAACGACAACTTGCAGCTGAATGGTATCACCACTACAGACATTGTACTCGCAATATGTGCAGACAACTCTGCCATAAGCCTATCACTTTTCAACGAGCTAATTAAAGTCACACCAGACCTTCCTTATGCAAGCAAGCGCACACGTTTCCTTCTGAACTCATGCCCACCAAACCTGGTGACGGCAAAAGGTATCTGCGCTTTGAACTTGAACTGGAACCAGCGGTGCCTGACGCATTACTTCTTGGTCCTTCCGGACCTGCCCCACGATGTCTACATTGGAGCAGACGTTCTGATTCGCCTCCAGGCTCATGTGGATTTTATTAATGAGGTACTGTGGGCCCCACTGACTTTACAGCCAGCTGTTGTTCATACACACACTGACAATCTTCTGTCAGGCCAAACCATTCCAGAGGTTTGCACCCTAATCAGCGAACAGGAAACTGTGGTACCTACTTACACCAAAGGGGTCACTGTAAGGCTCAACATACGACGAGGCCAAAATTTTAACAACACACTGGGTTTCTTTCAACCTTCACCCGAATGTGTTGAACTTGGCCTCACACTTGAGGCCACACCCCTCACTGAAGTATCATCTCGGGCAGTCTACATCCTTTTCAACAACTGCATAGCAGTGGACATCACAATTCCAAAAGCCTATCGGCTAGGATGGCTAGTGAGCCATGACTTTCCTGATTTTGAACTGACTTTGCCAGTCATTGGGCCCATTCCAGCTTCAATGACACCCGAAGGGTACACAGACGACACACTTCGCACAGCGCCCTTCAAAACCATCTCCATCGCCTCAGTCATGCCGATGGACAAAGATCAAGTATGCAGAACGGAACTGACGGAGGACCAACACCTTGCCGTATACACAGTTTCCAAAGAACCTGCATACGAGACTGATGAAACAGCTGCACCTACGCCTGCAAACACAACAGGCGACTCACCCACAGAGGAGCCATATCCTGGATTTGAGTCCCAAGTTCAGCAAATTTTAAAAGACGCCGATGCAATTAAAGAGGACGCAGATCTACAAAGACTCAGACAAGTCCTTTACAAATTCAAAGCGTCATTTGCCAAAGACTCTTTAGATTGTGGTCTCACCCACCTGCACACCGTGCGCATCCCAACGCACCCTAAGGCTCCTCCCACCTTCGTCAGGCAGTACAAGATCCCCATCGCCTCACACGAACCAGTGCAAGAAATCATTGACTCTATGCTTGAAAAAGGTGTAATTCGCCCATGCAACAGCACCTATTCTGCTCCTATCTGGCCGGTAATCAAACCAAACGGCAAGTGGCGACCCACCATCGACTACAGGAAACTGAATCAACAGGTGCCACTGTCACGATGGCCCATGACCCAGCTGGAGCAGGAAATACCCAGAATCAGGGGGGCCACCATCTTCTCTACACTTGATGTGGCCTCGGGATTCTGGACCATACCAGTGCATCCAGAAGACCAGCACAAGCTAGCTTTCACGTTCGGTAACAGACAATTCACTTTCACCAGGTGTCCATTCGGCTATGCTAACTCACCCGCTGAGTTTAACATCTTCCTAAACAAAGCATGCCCCGATGCAAGAATGAGAGGAAATATCATCTATGTAGACGACGTGCTGATGAAGAGCACAACAGTAACCGATCACCTGAAAGAAATAGACTATGTTTTGAACCAGTTAGCCGCTGCAGGCGCTAAGATTGCCCTCCACAAAGGACAATGGTGTCGAACCAAGGTCAACTACGTGGGACTACTGATCGGGTCACAGGGCATCGAACCACAGTCCAGCCGCATTCAAGCTGTTCAAAACATCAAACCACCCACCAACGTCTCAGAACTGAGAAGTTTTCTGGGAGTGTGCAACTACTCACGGCAGTTCATCGAAAGCTATTCAGACATTGCAAAGCCTCTGACTGCCCTGCTGAAAAAAGACTGCCCATTCGTCTGGACAACCGTCCAGGACGATGCCATGTCTGAGCTGAAACGTCACCTGTGCACAGCTCCATGTCTGACATACCCCGACCCACAAAGAGAATTCTACTTAGAAGCTGGATTCTCCAACCACTGTCTCAGCGCTGGCCTGTACCAACGACACGATCAAGACAAAAGAGTAGTTGCGTATGCCAGCAAGACACTCCTCCCACCAGAGACTAAATTCTCAGACTGTGAAAAAGCACTGTTTTGCACTGTATGGGCCATTCAAAGATTCTCCAACTATATTGGAGCTCAGAAAGTTATCATAGAGACTTGTCACCAGCCTGTCATGTTCCTCAACAGCCAACGCATACGTGATGGCGTGGTCACCAATTCCCGCATCGCCACGTGGTTGATGGCCCTCCAGGGACGCAACGTTGAAGCAAGATATGCTCAGAACCACAAGTCAGCACTAGGCAACGGCCTGGCTGCCTGCCAGAACTGCTCTGATAACGCACCACCTGCAACAGCTACTGTGGAAGAACCACCACAACAGACATGTCACAGATACTTCGACGACAATACGTGCCAAGGTATGCCCACAGCCTACGTCGATGGATGCTCCTTCAACCAAGAGGGCATCCGCCAAGCAGGTGCGGGTGTGTTATGGGTAAATGATCTGCCTTGCCAACCACAACACTTCAAGCTGGGACCTCAGTCGTCACAATATGCTGAGGTGGCAGCCATTCTAATAACTATGCAAATCGCAGCGACTAATAACATCAAAGAACTCCTTATCTGCACAGACTCGAACTATGCCAGACTAAGTTTCACATGCCACCTTCCAGGTTGGAAACAAAATGGCTTTAAGACTTCAAACGGCAAGCCTGTCAAACACCAACACTTGTTTCAAGCATGTGATGACCTGACTACACAACACGACATGATTGTCTACTGGAAGAAGGTGAAAGGACACTCCAAACAACCGGGCCTCGACAAGGACCTGAATGACCAAACCGATGCCCTTGCCAAGACTGGCGCACTGCATGGTAATCTATGGTCACCTCCAGCCCAACCACCAGCCTTTGATGTGGCAGTGCTAACCCGCAGCAAACGAACTCTTCCTGCCGCTCTGCCCACCTCTCAGCCTCTCACTCTGACTCCGCAGATTTCAAACAACGACATAGCGGACATGCAAGCCTCTGACACGTCCATAAAGACTTTTCTAAACCACCTCTCTGACCCCTCCAACCACCCACTCACACCGTCTGACCTCGCTGACGACTCATGTCTCAAACGCCTGCATGACATCAAGCACATGTTGCGTGTGATAGACAACATTCTGTGGTATGCACCTGATGACAACACAGCGCCAAGGCTTGTGGTGCCACAGTGCCTAAGGGGGGTCATGTTAATATACGCCCACGACGCGCCATGTGCTGGCCACCACGGCACCAGAGCCACTTATAAGACACTGAAGCAAGTGGCATATTGGCCCCGCATGCAAGAACATGTGGCGGAATATGTCAAAGAATGCCTAATTTGCTGCCAGTTCCAACCTGCAAATCCAAACCACAGAGCTCCGCTACAACGCAGGAGAGTCACATTCCCGTGGTCAGACCTCCAAATCGACTGGGTAGGGCCTCTGCCCAGGTCAACAAGGGGCAACAAGTACTTCCTCACAGTCGTGTGCCAGTTTACAAAATGGGTCGAGTGTCTTCCAGCACCCAACGACACCTCTCAGACCACGGCATACCTCCTGATGAACCACATCTTCTCCAGATTCGGATTGCCAATGAGTGTCAACTCAGACAGAGGTACCCACTTTACAGCTGAGATTATGCAGCAGATCTGGAAACTCCTGGGGGTCCAAGTTCAACTACACGTGAGCCATCATCCGATCTCATCGGGCCAAGTTGAACGGACGAATAGGACTGTGGTCAGTATGCTGAAAAAGTATGTGGCCGCCAACCAGAAAGACTGGGATGTGAAACTCCCGCTGGTGCTAATGGCCCTCAGGGCCACTCCACAAGACTCAACTCAGGTGTCTCCCTTTGAACTAATGACGGGACGACAGATGACACTGCCGCTGCACCTGTTGTATCAGCCAGGAGACTCCAGTCTCATCACAGCCTGCACCACTCACCAGTACCTCTATGAGCTGCACCGGCATCTGAAAGCAACCTTTGCTTTCGCCCAACAACAGCTTCAAAAAAGTGCCGAGGGCCAGAAAGCATACTATGACCGGAAAGCGTCACACCAGGAATTAGCCGTGGGTGACAGAGTCTGGTATTACAGCTTCGCACAGCCATCACACACAGCCTCCCATCGGCTGTCCAAGAAATTCCTGCCCCATTGGACAGGACCTCACGAAATTGTTGACAAACTTTCTCCGGTGGCGTACCGAATCCAATTGAGTCGGGGACAGAAAGACCCAGTGCTCAAATGGGTCCACCGCAACCAAATTAAAAGACATTCGGCTGCTGGCAGAGAAAGGCGGGGAGGGGCCAATGCAAACTAACCTGATTACCATCCTAGGAGCGAAAAGACTGTCCTGCCAAACCAAGGACAACTCTCGCTGACACACTGCCTCTCTCTCTCTCTCCCCTTTCTCTCCACGTCTCCCTTTTACCTCTACTAGGATGCTGCTGTGGTTCGCCATCCTGTGCCTTCAGTCGACCAGAGGGCAACCGCCACCTGACGTCATCGCAACAGGCCCGGCGGCAGGCATCGTGTTGAGGGAGCAACCAGGTCTCTTGATAACCAACTGTCGGACCCACACCCAGAAGGTGTATGTCCGACTCGATCCCCGCAACGTCTACAGAGCACACTACCCCAGCGCAGTAGCCCAGTACAGCTGGGCCGGTGCCCGATGGACAGAGGATTCCCTTGCCCATGCGGAGGCCGATGTCAGGCACATGCTAAACCAACTTGAAAAGATGACCGTCACCCAAGCGGAACTAGGCGGACACAACCGCCGCCCCAAACGGTTCCTGGGAGCTCTACTCGGAGCCGCAGCAGCGGTGGGAACCCTGTTCAACATCGGTATGTCAAGCGTTAACGCAGTTAACCTAGCCACCGTGAGACGACATGTGGCTGAAATTCAAACCGAGATTCCCCAGTTAAAAGAGCAGCTCACCTTGCAGAGTGCCTCCCTGCAGACCGTCGGAAGGACCTTGAGGGGAACTATAGTCGTTCTCAACACCCACAGCGTCCTGCTGAATCAGACTGTGAACTCCATGAAACAGCTGTTCACTGTTTTTCAGAATGACTTTGCCCAAACACAGCTGGTCACCGCCCTGATGTCGGATATGTTGAGAGAAGTGAGTTCCTCCATTGACAGCCTGGCCATGGGTAGGATCCCACCCTACCTCATACCTTTGAGCCTTGTCCAAACTGTGCTGGCTTCCGCCATCACCACGCCAGCTGATCCGCTCCAAGTACACCTGGCCTACTCTTTGGGCAGCGCCATCCCACTCTATGTCGACTCAGAGCAGAGAGAAATGGGATTCCTCCTGAATCTACCCATCATCGAGTCAAACCGAATTTACAGACTAAAGGACATTGTCAATGTCGGGTTTTGGAAAGGTAACACGCACGTCAAGATCCGAACCCCAGATGTGGTAGCCTACCACGACAGCGATCCACAGCTGTACCTGGCCCCAAACCTGCACATGTGTACACTGACTAAAGACATTCATTATCTCTGCCCTAGCAAACCCTTCCTCAGAGATAACACTGATGGAATCTGTGGGTTGCAGGCCATGTCCAGCGACAACCGATGCCCTGCTGAAGCCAAGCCTCGCATGCAAGTGGAAGAAACACGAGCAGAGATCATTGGTGACCGGTGGCTTGTTAATACTCCAGTACTCACCGCTACTCTGACGTACGACCAGCATGACACCGCCACCCGTGTCAGCCTGCTCAACCAAAGCATGTGGATTCAAGTACCTAAAGGGGCCATCCTCCACGTAGATGATCTGGCATTGTATCATCTCCCGAGCCACGAGTACGAAACAGAACTAGAAATCCCCTCCTTCTTCAAGGACCACAACTTCACCCTGGGTCCAGAACTGGAACTGGAAATTGAGACAGGGGGGTCACAACTCATTGACATCGCTCCTCTCGACTCCGCACTACAAGCTTTGTCTCGGCAGCCCACCCTGACTGCCTCACCTGTTGTCCGAGCCTGGACCGCCGCCGACACGGCGCTGTGCCTCTCTATGGTAGTCGGCCACATCCTAACACTGGGCGTGGCTTTCCTCCTGTACCGGCGACTCAATGAAATGCGAGAATCTAACGTCAGGCTTACAAAAGCCGTGTCCGAAGGCTTCCGGCGAAACCCCCGGAAAGAGAGTAACACGCTAGAGGCTGCCAGCGACCTCATTGAGTTAAGCCCTCAGCCCTGATAATCACCTGCTACCTGAATTCATGATTCACCTTCCATCTTCCCATGCAATGATTGTCGGCAGACGATGTCTCCCCAGAGACGTCCTCTCCCGAAAAGGGGGGACTGTAGAGATTGGACGGACAATCATTAATTCTCTTTTATTAAATCATTAACTCGCAAGAACAAAGAGCCTTAACTAACCACATTCCAACGACCATGTGGTCAACTGATACGGACTTCTCTTAACCAAACCAGGCGTCTCAAAGTCTGCGACGAGATTGCCCTTCTTGGTCATTTATGTTGATGAATGTCTTGAATATCGTTACAAACAGCGAATTCTCACTCCTAAGACAACAAACCGGCCTTGATTTACTCCCCCCCTGGCGGAAATCGGGCGGGGAAAGCGAAAAACAGATGTTTCCATTATCTCCTATCACCACATGTGCTCGATACACATCCACCCAAACACACATGCAGGAAACATGACTTTTCATATATTAAATTGTTACTAAAACATATCCGATGTGTCGAAATACATGTAGGAGAGCTGTAATGTGTAAACGTGTCCTAAGAATGTCATCATGCGTGTAAGAGAATTATAAAATGCCTGTACGTATGCGTTAAGAGGTAACTCTGCAGTATTATGTCTGTGACGTGTGATGTTTGATATCGTTACAATCCTCCCAATCTGATCCATCTATTAAGCTGTATATCAATATCGTGAAATGTATAATCACAAGTATATGTTTTCCTTTTTGAAATAAGCTTAATCTTCTCCTTGGTCATTCGAGGCAAATCACCCTCTGGCGACACTGGGTCTGGATAAGAGCTCGCCTATTGACACCTTTAGGATAAGAGATGGTTTACACAAATGGCCATAAAAATTCGGACCTAGGTTGATCAAACAGATTGCTATCACTTAACACCCATCTCTGCGGAGAGAACGAAGCCAGATGTGTGAAATGAAAACGCACACACATATCCACGCTCGCAACCACGGATACACGCACACACACACACCTATGGACACGCGCCGATGCATTCCTTAGGGAAAACCCAGAGAAATGGGTGATTCTAAGAGAAATATGATATATTCCTGTATTCTGGTATATCCCTTTTTGTGTATCATGCCAGTTAAGATTGTTAGTTGTGTAGTTAAAACTCTAAGGGCCTGTATAAAGAGCCTAAGAGCATATATTCACTTGTATGTGCGTCAAACACGTCTTTCATGATAGCAAATGAAAGCTCCCAACGTGGTCTAACTAACCATACAAACGAGGTTCCGTTAAAATGTACTCTGCTATGTTTTTCCATCTCTGTAATGTTTTTGACCATATTCATAACGGCCATAAATCCGAAAAAGTTGGGCGTTCCGACAAGACAAAGGCCACGGAACCCCGCCAAAGCGAGAAAGGATCATTGGAGAGTTCTCTCCAAAGTGGGCGTGGACTCTTCCCGGTAAAAAGCCGTGCAGCAGTTCATTCCCTCAGTCTTGCGCTGTGTATCCTGCTCCCAGATGTAACCTTCGTGTGTTTTCTTTTGTTCATGTTTTTAGTTTGTCTTTGTTTCATTTTGCGTATAGCTAGTCTGTTCTCCATGTGGTTCTCGTCCTCCGACCGAGTTACCCACGTGTGTTTCGTCAGTCTTCCAGCATCCCGGTGATAAGACTGCCTTTGCGCATACAGAACTGTTTTAGGACGTTTGAATTTCCCGCGAAACATCCACGCTCGGAAGTATCAAAGAAGTCCGCCTTCCATCTCCAGGACGCCGCACGCTCTCTCTCCTACACAAAACAGGTCTGAATGCAAGTGTTCCATCTCAAATTTAGACGCGTTAAAGTGTGTATCCTGTGGCTGTCTCTGAGGGTCTAATTGTGCTAGCAATTGTGTTTTCCTTATGTTTCTACATTTCTTTTATTATTTGTTTTAGTTTACTTTGTTTATCTATATCTTTGTTTTACCAGTAGTGTAGTTTTGTTATTAAAAACCTCAGTTATACCTTATTGCCTCTGTTGTTGTTGACCACATAACAAAGCCGCTTTAATATAAAAGATCCTAAACGCTACAATCTGATATTGTTAAGTGCACTAAACAGTGTCAGTAAAGTTAAGCTAAAATAGGCCACAAGCTATTGATAACTTTCAACCGAACAGCACGGCGGACGTGCTGACTGAGAAAGGGGGTTTCAATTGCTTTGGTAATTTTAAAGATCAACAGCCATCGGTCTGTGTAGGATGTATATTCCTAATTAATCATAAATTCGTTGTGTTTAATTGTTATATACATAACCGAATCAGACGTGTGCTGTATAACCCCTCGTGGGTTACTTATGTACGTAAGGACTCGGTTCAGACTATATTCGATAATTTGTTGATCATAGATTAATAACTGTTGAATATTCTTCCCCGAAATTAAAATTGACTAAAAAGCTTATGAACCTTTGAGCATTCCTTACATTATATTTAAATGTCTAAAACCTAAAATAAACATTATGTGGTTAAAAACACTGAACAGTTGTGATCGCCTATGACAAGCGCTGAGCGTGTCCGTCTTTGGCTCAGCCAGCCACAGTTTAAATCTGGCAGTGATGTCACTTCACTGTACATTCGCTCCTTAGTGGTCAGCTGCTGCAGAGCGGGCCGAAATCACAATTGCTGATGAGATATAGCAAAATATCTAGTGGAAAATGAGAATGTTATTCATCGAGTGATCAACGTTCCACGGTGCAAAAATAAGCGATTAAAATCAGTTATCGCGTTAATTAACGCGTTAAAGTCTGTAATTAATTAATCTTAATTAACGCGTTAAAGTCCCGGCCCTAATATATATATATATATATATATATATACTATATATATATATTGTCCTCGCACTTTCTTGTGGTACCCAGTGGAAAAACACAAATGTTTTTCAAGATGTTTCCAACTCTAACTTTGAACCAATTCTGAAGAATATATATATTCTAGAGAATTGGTTCAAAGTTAGTGGAAACAACTTGAAAAACATTTGTCTTTATCCACATATGTTGTATGCATGCAAATTGTATAATATCCTAATTGTGGAGTTAATTCTCATACTGTATTTTCAGAAAGTTTTGGAATATGTGTCCTCTCCCCAAATTTGTCACTAATAAAACACAACAAAAAAATATTACAATTTTAACAATATTTCAAGTGTAATCTTTCTTTGTAAAAAGTATGTATTTCAAGGGTAACATATGAGCAGATATTGGCGAACAAAAGCTTATTTAATGTGGCAGTAGGCTGTTTTTACAGTAAAAACTTTATAATCCATCCAAAACTAATCAATGAAATCTTGTCTAAATACTCATATTTAGTCTGTAACATATCGTGTTTATGCGAGTGTGAGATGCGCGCTGTACAGCTGTAAACAACAGCGCGCGCGTCTGTGCCTTTCATTCATCATTCACACTATCAATATCGCGATTATAACAAAGCTCTTAAGAATAAATAACTTACTACATCAGCTTGATTCGTTTCTCCTCGGAATGAAACTACCAGGACTTCTGAGGTAAATTGTTCCAGGATTAGGACGATAGTAGCTATTATTCCTCAGAGCGCAGCAAGACGAGGTAAAGTCCACGATTCTTGTTCAACTTGATGTGTTTTATCCAGCTGATATGGGGGCGTTAACAGTTTGCATGGCTTGCCTCAGATCATTTGCGTTTGAATACCGTGCGCTCTCCGTACATACAGACGCTTGCTGTGAGGGGTTAGGAGCAGCTCTATATCAAGCTCAAGATGGAAAGCTTAGAGTAATAGCCTATGCCAGCAGAGGTTTATCCAAGAGCGAGAAGAACTACCCTACTCACAAGCTAGAATTTCTAGCGTTAAAGTGGGCAGTTTGTGAGAAATTCTGTGATTACCTGTATGGTACAGACTTTTCAGTCCTAATAGATAACAACCCGCTTACTTATGTCCTTTCATCCACAAAGCTCGACGCAGCCGGACACCGCTGGCTAGCGGCCCACTCAACCTTCGGATTCAACATCAAATATCGAGCTGGACGTGCTAATGGTGATGCGGACGGACTGTCAAGGAGACCTCAAGCAGCTCCTCAAGAGGATCATGAGTACCTGCAGGAAAAAGAGCGGATCAACTCAATGACAAAACGCCTTATAGAGGGGGAGATTCCATCTGATGCAGTCTCAGCTGTATGTCAACGCCATTCAGTAACCATGCACTTACCTGTCCTTGCTGAGTCCCTTGTTGTTGACACCTCCTCTTTACCTGATCTATTCACTGATACTGGAAATGACACTGTACCTGGCATAAAAAAAATAATAAAAAAAACTGGCATGAAGCACAAAGAATTGATCTATCAATTGGGAAAGTCATCACCTTGGTCAAAAAAAGACAAAAGCCCCACTTCAAATCTGTAAAAGCTGAGTCACCTGAAGTCAAGTTGCTCCCGGGAGTGGGATAAGCTTGAGCTCATTGATGATGTTCTTTACAGGAAGTGTTTTGACATTTTAGAATTTTGACAAAATTCATCATGTTGATGAAGATGGTGATTATGCAATTACTCTGTCTTGTCTAACTTTTGTTTTGCTTAGTAGTATCTTTATGTAACCCAAGTAGAAATGCTGCATAAAATGTATTGGAAAATTGTATACAAAAAGCAACACCAATTACTATGATAATATGCATGTATACTTAACCATATAATAAGAGTACAAATGTTTTACTAATATATGTATGTTAAGATATGAGAATATATTAAGTAACTTAAAGTAGAGAGCATTTATGTATTAGATAACAATTGCTTTTAAAGAAAATGTAATGCTGTAGATAAGGTATATTTTACAGACGAGAAAAAGAAGGATGAAGAGAAAAAGGGCCAAGAAGAGAGCTGGCAGGCTACGACGGAAACACCTTATAAGGGTCATGGAAGATTTGGCAGCTCTCCAACTGATGACAGCAGAAGAGAGTCTGACTTTGGCAGTGAACTGTTTGAGTATAAAAGACTGAAGAGAAGACTGACCAGTAGATACTGATCACGCAGTATCTCTCGACGCCAGAAACCCAGCTGATTGCACCTTTGATTTAGACTTTGCTTTATATTGTAACTTTGCTATTAGTTTTAGGTTTAACTTTTATTTCTGGAATATTTACATTAATAAATAACTATTATACTAATTGCAAGTAATTGTCTACCAGTGTTGTTGTTAATAAACCTTAAGCAAGAACTGACCACAGAGAAGTCTTCTGAACAAATTGTAAGTACCATTCGAATGCTTATGATTTAGGGCAGATTTGACTTACTCGACCTAACCTGAGGATAATAAATAATAAGGTTAAAGGTGTTAAGATTAAAGCACACACCATAAAACAATCAGCTCATCTTACCCGAGGAATTCAGAGAAAAAGCTCTCAAGGTTTTCATGATGAGGTTGGTCACCTAGGGCCAGAGCGTGTGTTCAATCTTGCCAGATGTTATTGGCCTAAAATGAAAGAATCAGTTGAGAGGAAGTGTCACACATGCGAACGTTGTTTCAAAAGAAAAGCTCCGCCACAAAGAGCAGCACCCATGGTGGATATTAAAACAACTTACCCGCTAGAGCTTGTTTGCATGGACTACTTGTCCCTTGAACCCGAAAACCGTGACATCAGAAACATACCAGTCATCACTGACCATTTCACCAGCTGTGCCAACAAAAGACCAAAAGGCCAGAACTGTTGCTAAAGCTCTCTGGGAAAACTTCCTGGTCTACTATGGGTTCCCTAGTCGCCTTCATAGTGATCAGGGATGCGACTTTGAATCCCACACAATCAAGGAGCTGTGTTCACTGATAGGGGCAGAGAAAGTGTGCACCACCTCATATCATCCTCAGGGCAATCCTGTGGAGCGCTTTAACGGGACCCTTATCAGCATGCTCGGTACCCTTGACGAGAAAGACAAACATCACTGGCGCGACTTTGTGAGGCCCGTCGTACATGCGTACAACTGCACCAGGAATGATGCAACAGGTTACTCACCGTATGAGCTGATGTTCGGCAGGCAACCGACTCTGCCAGTTGACCTCATACTTGGCCTTAAACCCCCAACTGAGACTCATATAACTCACTCAGAATATGTCCAAAACTTGCGCCAGAGACTCAAAGAAAACTATGCACTGGCTGCAGAGAACTCCAAAAAGTCTGTAGAAAGAAATAAGCACAGATGCCAAAGTGAAAACTGCTGAAGAAAGAAGGGGACCGTGTCTTGGTGAAGAATGTCAACATCCGTGGCAAACACAAGTTAGCCGATCAATGATAAAGGCCCACATTGGTGTGAAACGGATTGACAGCGGTCCTGTGTATGTAGTCAAGCCAGAAACAGGAAATGGCCCTCGGCGTACACTTCACAGGGACTTACTTTTACCATGTGGATTTCTGCCAGTTGAGACTACTCCTGATTCAGTGCCACACCAAAGCAAACAAACTCAAATGTGCCTGAGGAGTAGACAAAACCAAGTGATGGAATGTGAATATTCGGACAGAGAAGAAGAGGATGATGGTTACTATGTGAATGGACCTCCACAGTTCACCACATGGGGACCCTATGTTCAAGAGTTTGAAGTTATCCCCGTCAGTGGCTCTCAGTCTTCTCTGAACCCCATGGCTCCTGAGTTTAAATCGCCAGAGCCCCCACCAATTCCTGATCACTTAGTTGCACCTCTTGACACAAATACAGCTGTCCATCAGTCCCCAACCCAAAGTGACCATGTCATCATAGACATTCCAGAAGATGAAATATTGCAAAGCACAGTGGTCACAGACACGACACCAGCTCAAGACACGGACAATGCTCAGAACAGATTCCCTGTAACCCCTAAAAGGCACTCAGAAGTTACTTGTGGGGAAGAACAAGGCGAGCCCAGACGTTCACACAAAGAAAGACATCCCCCACCCAAGTTCACCTATGAAGAGTTAGACCCTAATCCTTGCCCTTAGTCATTTTTTGGGAAACTCTAAGATATTATTCCTGAACATCAGATACCGTGTCAGATTTAACGCACATACAGGGACTCATGTGGTTTAGAGGGGGAGGGTGCAACCCTGTCAATTTTGCCCCAATAAAGTCCTGAAATGACCTTTAAAGGTAGCCTGGTTAAAACCAGACCATTCTCAGTTGTAACTGAGGTCTGGCAAAGCTTCATAGAGAACCCATTTCCAGAGGGGTGTCACCAACGGACGTCGCTCAAATGCCTCTGGATAGACCTAAAACCAATCAGAGCGATGAAGGAGATGACGTATGCAGAGCAACAGAGAAACATCTCCCGAGTGTTGTTCTTTGCTCCGGTTTTAATGTAACACTCCATCATTTTTTCATAATTATTAAACTATGTTATTCCCTTAACTAAGACGAGTTGATACATACCTCTCTTGTCTCAGTGCATGCACTCAATCGCTCTGGTGGGCCAGGACACTTTGATACTGATAGCCCAGCTTGTTCATAAGAATCCAAAAAGAGATGAAGTTAGAAGCGATCAAACACCTCCACGTTTTATTTTGTCACCATACTTGATCGTGTAACTACTCGTGTAACTGTATTTAAATAGAGAAAACGTGGAGGTGTTTGATCGCTTCTAACTTCATCTCTTTTTGGATGATGTTCCACGGCGGCATCCATCTTTGTAATGTACAAATCTGCTTCACAGTTGCTGCGCTGTCATTATAGTGTAAAGCCCGCCCCAACGTTTCTGATTGGTGCCGCGATTTTGGCGGATTGGAAATGGGTTTGAATGAGCTCCTTGTCAGACTAACTTGCAGAGCAAATCTAAATTTGCCGGAAGTTGTCTGGGTTTTCCCAGGCCACTTTAAAGGGTAACTAAACCCTAAAACAACTTTTTTGGTTACACTTTATTTCGATAGTCACTTTAGACGTTCTACTAATTATAAGTAACTTTTCAACTACATGTCAACTAACTCTCATTAAAGTATTAGTATATATTAGTAGACTGTCAGTAGACTGGTAGGTTATGGTTAGGTGTTAGGGTTCGGGTTAGGAGAATAAGTTGACTTGTAGTCGCCAAGTTACTTATAGTCAGTTGAATGTCTGTTGGGGGACCAACAAAATAAAGTGTTAACAGATATTAAGCTGACAGTCTACTAATACTCTAATGACAGTTAGTTGACATGTAGTTGAAAAGTTACTTATAGTTAGTAGAATGTCTAAAGTGGACTATAGAAATAAAGTGTTACCACTTTTTTTAGTTAATCTGTAAGACTGGGGCTTTATTAATGCTGATCACTGATTCATAGGGGTGTCACGATTCTCCAAATCCTCGATTCGATTACATTTTCGATTCTAAGGTCACGGTTCGATTCGATTCTCGATTTTTTTCTTTTTTTCTTTTTAAAGCACAGTTTGCTATGCCATTTTTAGACTTTTATAAAATATAATATATGACCTTTGTTCACAATGTACCACACTACATTGTCAAATTTAAAACATTTATTAACAAAATAATAATGTCACAATAACTTATATCTTCAGTCAATTAGAAACTTAAGCAAAAATATAGCTGCGAGCAGCGATTACGGGCCCAAGCCGGTGGCACCGCAACCCCGGTGCCTTTGGGGTTATTGTGCACGACGTGTAAAAACGTAACCCCGCTTTGACTGTCGAAAAGAAGTGTGCTGTAGAGCTTGCATCAGTGTGGGCTCTGCAAAAGTGCGCATCGAGGGCACATATCAACCACAAAGTATGCGTGAGCAACCTTCTGAAACCTAAAATGAAAAATGAGACACCCTACGGTCTCGTGGATTTAACGGACACATTTCACCGAAAATTCATATGAAGTGTGCCATTTGGGACAGGGCCTATGATCGTGAACCACAATAGCCACATATATGAGATAATTTAAATTTAGAATCATTTTTAATGGCATAGGATGTCATATGTCAATATGTTTTGTAGCACTTAAATGTGTAAATCCAGAAGCCTAGTATTTATCTGGAGGTCTTTGTCCTTTGCCTGTCAACCTGGTTTGTCTCTGCATTTTCTGTTCTGCCCTGTTTGCCATTGTTCACCCTGCCTGTCTTGACCATTCTTAATAAAAAGCTGCAAATGGATTCAAAAAGACAAGGCCTTAAACTTAAATTTGAACAAGGATTAAACTCTTGTAACTGTAACAGACACCAAGGCACAATCACACACATGCACGCACGCACGCACACACAGTTTAAAAACAAAAAAATATTTATCCAACCCCATTTAAAAACAGTCTGTGATTCCTTTACTTTATTAATAAACATTAAGACATTTATTTTCCTTTTTAATGCAGGCCAAACCACACAGCAGTGAAATGGTTAATCTAGCCCTCCTCCCCCTACACACACACACAGACACACACACACACACAGACAGGCACAGACACAGAGACGTAGGCTTATGGCAAGCCGTTTTAACATTTAATCATTTAAACCCACTAGTCTCTATTTTCATGCTACTAGTACTTATTTTTTAGATACTAGTATTTTTAGATACTAATATAGTATCTAATTAATAAGTACTAGTATCTTTTAAAAGGTACTAGTCCCTAAGGAATAAGCACTAGTATCTAAAGAATAGGCACTAGTACCTAAAGAATAAGCACTAGTCGCTAATGAATAAGTACTAGTACTTAATGGAATAGATACTAGTATCTAAAAAATAAGTACTAGTAGCATGAAAATAGAGACTAGTAGGTTAAAATGATTAAATGTTAAGACGGCTTGCCATATTGGCTCAGAGAGAGAGAGAGAGAAAATTACCATATTCAAACCAAAATATCTGACTTTCTGTTGTTCGGAGCTAATAATTGTAAATTAGAAAGTTGTTCGGCTTGAGGAGAAGAATATACACGCTGAGTTTTGTAACTGTAGGTAAAACTAACTAAGTTATAACACACTTTATATGTCCTTATTAAGCCATGAAAATTCATTTCCTCGCCACGGCCAAACCGTTCGAGATATCAAAAGTCCGTCCGCAATTTAGCATCCTCAAAGTCTTGACATCATGCACACCGAGTTTGGCGATGATTGAATGAATTGCCTAGGAGTAGTACTTCAAATTCCACTGCAAGCGTTTTCCAAACAACCCATAATAGCCGACTTCCTGTTGGGCTGGCGTAAAACTTGACCGGGGGTAAGATGTTCGGCCCGATGAGATCTATATGTGTACTGAGTTTCATATTAATTCATGCAAGCGTGTTGGATATATGGACCAAATTGTCGGACCCCGTTCAAGAAGGCGCTGTTGAGCCCCCCTGCCACGCCCGGGTACCAGCTTCAGCCCGGCCCTGATGGCCGTGGGTTCTGACCTGGGCCGTGGGTTTCAAGAGTTTTTGAGCACGTTAAGAGCCCCAAAAGCCCCTGAAACCTTGAAATCCATTAAAAGCAATAGACAAATCCCTCACACACAGAGACAGAGAGAGAGGGAGAGAAAATTCTCAGATACATCCACATTCAAACTTAAATATCTGACTTGCTGTTGTTTGGAGCTAATGACAGTTAATTAGAAAGTTGTCCGGCTTGATCTGAACAATATGCGTACCGAGTTTTATGATTGTAGGTAAAACTATATAACTAACACCCCCACTTTTGTCAAAAGGTGGCGCTACTGAGCCCCTGCACCACGCCCGTTTCTGAAACTTTGCACATGTCTACTGGCTAATAAATGTGATCTGTCTGTCGAGTTTCATGCAATTTTAAGCAATTTCAGGCATGCTAAGAGTCTCAAAAGCATCCAAAAAGAATATTAAAGTTTGATGCGTTGTCACGGCAACAGTATCTTAGACATCAATAATCCTTTCACAAGTCTACATCTGGCGTGTGTTTACATTATACACATAAAGTTTGAAGCAAATCGGGTAAAAATAAGAGGGTGATTTCAAAGCATTTTGAAAGTGACACACTTCCTGCTGCCAGTTGGTGGCGCTATAACATTGACTCACAATAGTCACATCCATGTGATCGGACTCTTACAACGAACACACTGCTGAAGTTTCATCAAGATCAGTTAATGTATGCAGAAGTTATAACACACTTCCTGTTTCCATTATTCGCCATAAATTCGTTTCCTCGCCACGGCCAAACCGTTCGAGATATCAAAAATCCCCTGGCAACTTTTCATCGTCAATCTCTTGACTTCATGCTGACCGAGTTTCGTGGCGATTGGTTGAATTCTCTAGGAGGAGTATATCGAATTCCATTGCATGCGTTTTCCAAACAAGCCTTAATAGCCGACTTCCTGTTGGGCTGGGGTAAAAAGTAAAAGTACAACGGATATATGAACCGATGAGATCTATATGTGTACCAAGTTTCATATTATTACATGCAAGCGTGTTTGATTTATGGACCAAGTTTTCGGACCCTGTTCCAGGGGGCGCTGTCGAGCCCCCCTGCCACGCCCGGGTACCAGCTTCAGCCCGGCCCTGATGGCCGCGGGTTCTTACCCGTGTGCAAAGTTTCAAGAGTTTTTGAGCATGTTAAGGGCCCCAAAAGTGCGCTGAGAGTCTCAAAAGTATCCAAAAGGAATATTAAAGTTTGATGCGTTGTCACGGCAACAGCATCTAAGATATCAACAATCCTTTCACAGGTCTACATCTGGCGTGTGTCTACATTATACACATCAAGTTTGAAGCAAATCGGGTAAAGCCTGTTTGATTTATGGACCAAGTTTTCGGACCCCATTCCAGGGGGCGCTGTCGAGCCCCCCTGCCACGCCCGGGTACCAGCTTCAGCCCGGCCCTGATGGCCGCGGTTTCTGACCCGTGTGCAAAGTTTCAAGAGTTTTTGAGCATGTTAAGGGCCCCAAAAGTGCGCTAAGAATCTCAAAAGTATCCAAAAAGAATATTAAAGTTTGATGCGTTGTCACGGCAACAGCATCTAAGATATCAACAATCCTTTCACAGGTCTACATCTGGCTTGTGTCTACATTATACACATCAAGTTTGAAGCAAATAGGGTAAAGCGTGTTGGATATATGGACCAAATTGTCTGACCCGTTCAAGGGGGCGCTGTCGAGCCCCCCTACCACGCCCGGGTACCAGCTTCAGCCCGGCCCTGATGGCCGCGGGTTTTGTCCCGTGTGCAAAGTTTCAAGAGTTTTCGAGCACGTTAAGAACCCCAAAAGTGCCCGAAAGCATAAAAAAGCATGAAAAAGCTTAAAAAAAGGAACATTAATGTTTGATGCATTGCCATGGCAACAGTATCTAAGATATCAATAATCCTTTCACAGGTCTACATCTGGCGTGTGTCTACATTATGCACATGAAGTTTGAAGCAAATCGGGTAAAAATAAGAGGGTGATTTAAAAGCATTTTGAAAGTGACACACTTCCTGCTGCCAGTTGGTGGCGCTATAACTTTGACTCACAATAGTCACATCCATGTGATCGGGCTCTTACAACGAACACACTGCTGAAGTTTCATCAAGATTAGTTAATGTATGCAGTAGTTATAACACACTTCCTGTTTCACGTTTCTCGCCATAATTTCGTTTACTCGCCACGGCCAAACCGTTCGAGATATCAAAAATCCCCTGGCAATTTTTCATCCTCAGTGTCTTGACTTCATGCTGACCGAGTTTCGTGCCGTGTGTTTGAATTCTCTAGGAGGAGTATTTCACATTCCATTGCATGCGTTTTCCAAACAACCCTTAATAGCCGACTTCCTGTTGGGCTGGGGTAAAAAGTAAGAGCATGAAGTATATATGAACCGATGAGATCTATATGTGTACTGAGTTTCATATTATTACATGCAAGCGTGTTTGATTTATGGACCAAGTGTTCAAACCCCGTTCCAGGGGGCGCTGTCGAGCCCCCCTGCCACGCCCGGGTACCATCTTCAGCCCGACCCTGATGGCCGCGGGTTCTGAGATGTGTGCAAAGTTTCAAGAGTTTTCGAGCACGTTAAGGCCCCCAAAAGTGCCCAAAAGGTAGTAAAAAAATAATAATAAATATATATATAAATATAGCTGCGAGCAGCGATTACGGGCCCAAGCCGGTGGCACCGCAACCCCGGTGCCTTTAGTACCTAAAGGCACCGGGGTGGCGGTTCCGCCAGCTTTGGCCCTTCATCGCTGCTCGCAGCTATATTTATATATATATATATATATATATATATATATATATATAAACGGCCCGGTGGCACCGCCACCCCGGTGCCTTTGGGGTTATTGTGCACGACGTGCAAAAACGTAACCCCGCTTTGACTGTCGAAAAGAAGTGTGCTGTAGAGCTTGCATCAGTGTGGGCTCTGCAAAAGTGCGCATCGAGGGCACACATCAACCACAAAGTATGCGTGAGCAACCTTCTGAAACCTAAAATGAAAAATGAGACACCCTACGGTCTCATGGATTTAACGGACACATGAAATAAGTACACAAGACCGAAAATTCATATGAAGTGTGCCATTTGGGACAGGGCCTATGATCGTGAACCACAATAGCCACATATATGAGATAATTTAAATTTAGAATCATTTTTAATGGCATAGGATGTCATATGTCAATATGTTTTGTAGCACTTAAATGTGTAAATCCAGAAGCCTAGTATTTATCTGGAGGTCTTTGTCCTTTGCCTGTCAACCTGGTTTGTCTCTGCCTTTTCTGTTCTGCCCTGTTTGCCATTGTTCTCCCTGCCTGTCTTGACCATTCTTAATAAAAAGCTGCAAATGGATTCAAAAAGACAAGGCCTTAAACTTAAACTTGAACAAGGATTAAACTCTTGTAACTGTAACAGACACCAAGGCACAATCACACACATGCACGCACGCACGCACACACAGTTTAAAAACAAAAAAATATTTATCCAACCCCATTTAAAAACAGTCTGTGATTCCTTTACTTTATTAATAAAACTTATTTAAAAAATACAAGGCTTAAGACATTTATTTTCCTTTTTAATGCAGGCCAAACCACACAGCAGTGAAATGGTTAATCTAGCCCTCCTCCCCCTACACACACACACACACACACACACACACACACACAGACAGGCACAGACACAGAGACGTAGGCTTATGGCAAGCCGTTTTAACATTTAATCATTATCATTTAAACCCACTAGTCTCTATTTTCATGCTACTAGTACTTATTTTTTAGATACTAGTATTTTTAGATACTAATATAGTATCTAATGAATAAGTACTAGTATCTTTTAAAAGGTACTAGTCCCTAAGGAATAAGCACTAGTATCTAAAGAGTAGGCACTAGTACCTAAAGAATAAGCACTAGTCGCTAATGAATAAGTACTAGTACTTAATGGAATAGATACTAGTATCTAAAAAATAAGTACTAGTAGCATGAAAATAGAGACTAGTAGGTTAAAATGATTAAATGTTAAGACGGCTTGCCATATTGGCTCAGAGAGAGAGAGAGAGAAAATGACCATATTCAAACCAAAATATCTGACTTTCTGTTGTTCGGAGCTAATAACTGTAAATTAGAAAGTTGTTCGGCTTGAGGAGAAGAATATACACGCTGAGTTTTGTAACTGTAGGTAAAACTAACTAAGTTATAACACACTTTATATGTCCTTATTAAGCCATGAAAATTAATTTCCTCGCCACGGCCAAACCGTTCGAGATATCAAAAGTCCGTCCGCAATTTAGCATCCTCAAAGTCTTGACATCATGCACACCGAGTTTGGCGATGATTGAATGAATTGCCTAGGAGTAGTACTTCAAATTCCACAGCAAGCGTTTTCCAAACAACCCATAATAGCCGACTTCCTGTTGGGCTGGCGTAAAACTTGACCGGGGGTAAGATGTTCGGCCCGATGAGATCTATATGTGTACTGAGTTTCATATTAATTCATGCAAGCGTGTTGGATATATGGACCAAATTGTCGGACCCCGTTCAAGAGGGCGCTGTTGAGCCCCCCTGCCACGCCCGGGTACCAGCTTCAGCCCGGCCCTGATGGCCGTGGGTTCTGACCTGTGTGCAAAATTTCAAGAGTTTTTGAGCACGTTAAGAGCCCCAAAAGCCCCTGAAACCTTGAAATCCATTAAAAGCAATAGACAAATCCCTCACACACAGAGACAGAGAGAGAGGGAGAGAAAATCCTCAGATACATCCACATTCAAACTTAAATATCTGACTTGCTGTTGTTTGGAGCTAATGACAGTTAATTAGAAAGTTGTCCGGCTTGATCTGAACAATATGCGTACCGAGTTTTATGATTGTAGGTAAAACTATATAACTAACACCCCCACTTTTGTCAAAAGGTGGCGCTACTGAGCCCCTGCACCACGCCCGTTTCTGAAACTTTGCACATGTCTACTGGCTAATAAATGTGATCTGTCTGTCGAGTTTCATGCAATTTTAAGCAATTTCAGGCATGCTAAGAGTCTCAAAAGCATCCAAAAAGAATATTAAAGTTTGATGGGTTTGATGCGTTGTCACGGCAACAGTATCTTAGATATCAATAATCCTTTCACAAGTCTACATCTGGCGTGTGTTTACATTATACACATAAAGTTTGAAGCAAATCGGGTAAAAATAAGAGGGTGATTTCAAAGCATTTTGAAAGTGACACACTTCCTGCTGCCAGTTGGTGGCGCTATAACATTGACTCACAATAGTCACATCCATGTGATCGGACTCTTACAACGAACACACTGCTGAAGTTTCATCAAGATCAGTTAATGTATGCAGAAGTTATAACACACTTCCTGTTTCCATTATTCACCATAAATTCGTTTCCTCGCCACGGCCAAACCGTTCGAGATATCAAAAATCCCCTGGCAACTTTTCATCGTCAATCTCTTGACTTCATGCTGACCGAGTTTCGTGGCGATTGGTTGAATTCTCTAGGAGGAGTATATCGAATTCCATTGCATGCGTTTTCCAAACAAGCCTTAATAGCCGACTTCCTGTTGGGCTGGGGTAAAAAGTAAAAGTACAAAGGATATATGAACCGATGAGATCTATATGTGTACCGAGTTTCATATTATTACATGCAAGCGTGTTTGATTTATGAACCAAGTTTTTGGACCCCGTTCCAGGGGGCGCTGTCAAACCCCCCTGCCACGCCCGGGTACCAGCTTCAGCCCGGCCCTGAAGGCCGCCGGTTCTGACCCGTGTGCAAAGTTTCAAGAGTTTTTGAGCGCGTTAAGGGGCCCAAAAGTGCGCTGAGAGTCTCAAAAGCATCCAAAAAGACTATTAAAGTTTGATGCATTGTCACGGCAACAGCATCTAAGATATCAACAATCCTTTCACAGGTCTACATCTGGCGTGTGTCTACATTATACACATCAAGTTTGAAGCAAATCGGGTAAAGCCTGTTTGATTTATGGACCAAGTTTTCGGACCCCGTTCCAGGGGGCGCTGTCGAGCCCCGCTGCCACGCCCGGGTACCAGCTTCAGCCCGGCCCTGATGGCCGTGGATTTTGTCCCGTGTGCAAAGTTTCAAGAGTTTTCGAGCACGTTAAGAACCCCAAAAGTGCCCGAAAGCATAAAAAAGCATGAAAAAGCTTAAAAAAAGGAATATTAATGTTTGATGCATTGCCATGGCAACAGTATCAAAGATATCAATAATCCTTTCACAGGTCTACATCTGGCGTGTGTCTACATTATGCACATGAAGTTTGAAGCAAATCGGGTAAAAATAAGAGGGTGATTTAAAAGCATTTTGAAAGTAACACACTTCCTGCTGCCAGTTGGTGGCGCTATAACTTTGACTCACAATAGTCACATCCATGTGATCGGGCTCTTACAACGAACACACTGCTGAAGTTTCATCAAGATCAGTTAATGTATGCAGTAGTTATAACACACTTCCTGTTTCATGTTTCTCGCCATAATTTCGTTTCCTCGCCACGGCCAAACCGTTCGAGATATCAAAAATCCCCTGGCAACTTTTCATCCTCAGTGTCTTGACTTCATGCTGACCGAGTTTCGTGCCGTGTGTTTGAATTCTCTAGGAGGAGTATTTCACATTCCATTGCATGCGTTTTCCAAACAAGCCTTAATAGCCGACTTCCTGTTGGGCTGGGGTAAAAAGTAAGAGCATGAAGTATATATGAACCGATGAGATCTATATGTGTACTGAGTTTCATATTATTACATGCAAGCGTGTTTGATTTATGGACCAAGTGTTCAAACCCCGTTCCAGGGGGCGCTGTCGAGCCCCCCTGCCACGCCCGGGTACCAGCTTCAGCCCGGCCCTGATGGCCGCGGGTTCTGACATGTGTGCAAAGTTTCAAGAGTTTTCGAGCACGTTAAGGCCCCCAAAAGTGCCCAAAAGGTAGTAAAATAATAATAATAATAATAATAATAATAATAATAAAAGGCACCGGGGTGGCGGTTCCGCCAGCTTTGGCCCGTAATCGCTGCTCGCAGCTATATTTATATATATTTATATATATATATATATATATATATATATATAAACGGCCCGGTGGCACCGCCACCCTGGTGCCTTTAGGGTTATTGTGCACGACGTGCAAAAACGTTACCCCGCTTTGACTGTCGAAAAGAAGTGTGCTGTAGAGCTTGCATCAGTGTGGGCTCTGCAAAAGTGTGCATCAAGGGCACATATCAACCACAAAGTATGCGTGAGCAACCTTCTGAAACCTAAAATGAAAAATAAAACACCCTACATCCTACATGGATTTAACGGACACATGAAATAAGTACACAAGACCGAAAATTCATATGAAGTGTGCCATCTGGGACAGGGCCTATGATCGTGAACCAGAATAGCCACATATATGAGATCATTTAAATTTAGAATAATTTTTAATGTCATAGGTCAATATGTTTTGCAGCACCTGTCAACCTGGTTTGTCTCTGCCTTTTCTGTTCTGCCCTGTTTGCCATTATTCACCCTGCCTGTCTTGACCATTCTTAATAAAAAGCTACAAATGGATTCCCCTAGCCTGACCCTGCCTCATTACAACACATATGCTGCATCTGCTCGCTATCTGCTGAACAGCTCTGGTAGTTCTGCTTCAGCACTGATGATGTTATAAGAATAGTGCGCTCTGGTTGGTCTGGATTATTCGGGATTTTTTATTTTATACAGAAATAAGTTGTTTATAAATCAGATGAGAATAAAGTTAGTGTTGATAACATTTTTAAGGATAACATATTGATCTAATATATATATATATATATATATATATAGCACATTAATTTTAAATTCATTCAGCTTTAATCACAAAACATACAATCTTAATTTTATTTAAAGCAAACAATACATTGCTACCGGGTATATTCGGTACCCACTAATAGGAGTTGCTTTCAGTCACTTCTGTGTTTATCTAAGCGCGGGGCTCCAGACTAACTTTTTTACTAGGAGCACTGTAGCCTATATAAAGCACAAAATAGTGTCTGTGTATATTAAACTGCAAAAATACTATTTAAATATTAACACTGCTTGTCTTTGTGTGAATGAATGGCGCAGACGCACGGTTTCATTTAACGTTAGCTACCTCTCTCTCTCTCACACACACACACACACACACTGAAGCATGAGCAGCACTCGCGCTGTTTTCAGTCTCTGCTGCCTCACGATATGATGACATGATTCATGATTCAGTTCACTCTGAGAGTCACTTCATGAGCATGTGAGCGAATCGTTTGAACGAATGAATTAATGACTCGCTCATTAAGACGGTCGCCTGGCGACACCTAATGGTGGTTTAGTGTTTAAAAGTATCATTCTTTCCAACAATAGTCAACAAACTTATATTTAAAACAATCTCATAACATTATATAATGCATTGTACTTTTTCAGTGTAAAATATTTAATTTGATCAGCCCTACCTAGGACAATTAGCAGCCCTATAGTGTCTTATTATTCAAAATATTGATAAAATTTAGAAATAAAAAATGAAAGATGAACTATATATTTAATAAAACTAGACTAGAGGATGCCCTGCAGATATTACAATATGCAGATTTAAATATATAATTTGGTGTGTGTGTGTGTGTGTGTGTGTGTGTGTGTGAGTCCCAGCAAAGATCAGCAGCAGTAGTCAAATTTCATAAAACACGAGAGTAAAGAGCTGACTGAATAGATGATGAAGGAATATTGTGTGTAAAAGCAGCTATTTAAGAGAATCTGTCATTATACTGTTTTGTTGTTGTGTTTTCCATGAAGAATAATAGGCTATTGAACTCACAATTCAAGCATTTTAAAATGAAACTAACAGTTGCACGTGCATTCATAACGATGCGCGTACACAGCGATTTCATTCATAAATATAATTTTGGACACAAGAGGGCAGTATAGCTCTATGTATGATTCAGTGTTTATCACCCACAGAGCCCTCCCCTCCCCCTCACACACACACACATACAGACAGACGCAGAGAGAGAGGGAGAAAAAATTCATAGAATCCACATTCAAACCACAATATCTGACTTTCTCTTGGTCGAAGCTAATGACTGTAAATTAGAAAGTTGTTCGGCTCTAGGAGAAGAATATAAATATAGAGTTTTGTGACTGTAGGTCAAACGAACTAAGTTATAACACACTTCCTGCTTCACGTTTTTTTGCCATAATTTCATTTCCTCGCCACGGCCAAACCGTTCGAGATATCAAAAATCCCCTGTCAATTTTTCATCCTCAATGTCTTGACTTCATGCTGACCGAGTTTCGTGGCGATTGGTTGAATTCTCTAGGAAGGAGTATATCGAAGTCCAGGGGCATACGCTTCCAAACAAACCATAATAGCCGACTTCCTGTTGGGCTGGGGTAAAAAGTAAAAGTACAAAGGATATATGAACCGATGAGATCTATGTGTACTGAGTTTCATATTATTACATGCAAGCGTGTTTGATTTATGGACCAAGTTTTCGGACCCCGTTCCAGGGGGCGCTGTCGAGCCCCCCTGCCACGCCCGGGTACCAGCTTTAGCCCGGCCCTGATGGCCGCGGGTTCTGACGCGTGTGCAAAGTTTCAAGAGTTTTTGAGCACGTTAAGGGCCCCCAAAGTGCGCTGAGAGTCTCAAAAGTATCCAAAACGAATATTAAAGTTTGATGCGTTGTCACGGCAAAAGCATCTAAGATATCAACAATCCTTTCACAGGTCTAAATCTGGCGTGTGTCTACATTATACACATCAAGTTTGAAGCAAATCGGGTAAAGCCTGTTTGATTTATGGACCAAGTTTTCGGACCCCATTCCAGGGGGCGCTGTCGAGCCCCCCTGCCACGCCCAGGTACCAGCTTCAGCCCAGCCCTAATGGCCCCAGGTTCTGACCCGTGTGCAAAGTTTCAAGAGTTTTTGAGCACGTTAAGGGCCCCAAAGGTGCGTTAAGAGTCTCAAAAGCATCCAAAAAGAATATAAAAGTTTGATGCGTTGTCACGGCAACAGTATCTAAGATATCAATAATCCTTTCACAGGTCTACATCTGCTGTGTGTTTACATTATACACATCAAGTTTGAAGCAAATCGGGTAAAAATAAGAGGGTGATTTCAAAGCATTTTGAAAGTGACACACTTCCTGCTGCCAGTTGGTGGCGCTATAACATTGACTCACAATAGTCACATCCATGTGATCGGACTCTTACAACGAACACACTGCTGAAGTTTCATCAAGATCAGTTAATGTATGCAGAAGTTATAACAGACTTCCTGTTTCCATTATTCGCCATAAATTTGTTTCCTCGCCACGGCCAAACCGTTCGAGATATCAAAAATCCCCTGGCAACTTTTCATCGTCAATCTCTTGACTTCATGCTGACCGAGTTTCGTGGCGATTGGTTGAATTCTCTAGGAGGAGTATATCGAATTCCATTGCATGCGTTTTCCAAACAAGCCTTAATAGCCGACTTCCTGTTGGGCTGGGGTAAAAAGTAAAAGTACAAAGGATATATGAACTGATGAGATCTATATGTGTACCGAGTTTCATATTATTACATGCAAGCGTGTTTGATTTATGAACCAAGTTTTTGGACCCCGTTCCAGGGGGCGCTGTCAAACCCCCCTGCCACGCCCGGGTACCAGCTTCAGCCCGGCCCTGATGGGCGCCGGTTCTGACCCGTGTGCAAAGTTTCAAGAGTTTTTGAGCACGTTAATGGGCCCAAAAGTGCGCTGATAGTCTCAAAAGCATCCAAAAATAATATTAAAGTTTGATGCATTGTCACGGCAACAGCATCTAAGATATCAACAATCCTTTCACAGGTCTACATCTGGCGTGTGTCTACATTATACACATCAAGTTTGAAGCAAATCGGGTAAAGCCTGTTTGATTTATGGACCAAGTTTTCGGACCCCGTTCCAGGGGGCGCTGTCGAGCCCCCCTGCCACGCCCGGGTACCAGCTTCAGCCCGGCCCTGATGGCCGCCGGTTCTGACCCGTGTGCAAAGTTTCAAGAGTTTTTGAGCACGTTAAGGGGCCCAAAAGTGCGCTGAGAGTCTCAAAAGCATCCAAAAAGAATATTAAAGTTTGATGCATTGTCACGGCAACAGCATCTAAGATATCAACAATCCTTTCACAGGTCTACATCTGGCGTGTGTCTACATTATACACATCAAGTTTGAAGCAAATAGGGTAAAGCGTGTTGGATATATGGACCAAATTGTCGGACCCGTTCAAGGGGGCGCTGTCGAGCCCCCCTGCCACGCCCGGGTACCAGCTTCAGCCTGGCCCTGATGGCCGCGGGTTTTGTCCCGTGTGCAAAGTTTCAAGAGTTTTCGAGCACGTTAAGAACCCCAAAAGTGCCCGAAAGCATAAAAAAGCATGAAAAAGCTTAAAAAAAGGAATATTAATGTTTGATGCATTGCCATGGCAACAGTATCTAAGATATCAATAATCCTTTTACAGGTCTACATCTGGCGTGTGTCTACATTATGCACATGAAGTTTGAAGCAAATCGGGTAAAAATAAGAGGGTGATATAAAAGCATTTTGAAAGTGACACATTTCCTGCTGCCAGTTGGTGGCGCTATAACTTTGACTCACAATAGTCACATCCATGTGATCGGGCTCTTACAACGAACACACTGCTGAAGTTTCATCAAGATTAGTTAATGTATGCAGTAGTTATAACACACTTCCTGTTTCACGTTTCTCGCCATAATTTTGTTTCCTCGCCACGGCCAAACCGTTCGAGATATCAAAAATCCCCTGGCAACTTTTCATCCTCAGTGTCTTGACTTCATGCTGACCGAGTTTCGTGCCGTGTGTTTGAATTCTCTAGGAGGAGTATTTCACATTCCATTGCATGCGTTTTCCAAACAACCCTTAATAGCCGACTTCCTGTTGGGCTGGGATAAAAAGCAAGAGCATGAAGTATATATGAACCGATGAGATCTATATGTGTACTGAGTTTCATATTATTACATGCAAGCGTGTTTGATTTATGGACCAAGTGTTCAAACCCCGTTCCAGGGGGCGCTGTCGAGCCCCCCTGCCACGCCCGGGTACCAGCTTCAGCCCGGCCCTGATGGCCGCGGGTTCTGAGATGTGTGCAAAGTTTCAAGAGTTTTCGAGCACGTTAAGGCCCCCAAAAGTGCCCAAAAGGTAGTAAAATAATAATAATAATAATAATAATAATAATAATCCTAAATAATAATCCTTAGGAAAACAATAGGGCCTTCGCCTTTTCAGGCTTGGGCCCTAATAATCCTAAATAATAATCCTTAGGAAAACAATAGGGCCTTCGCCTTTTCAGGCTTGGGCCCTAATAATAAATAATCCTTAGGAAAACAATAGGGCCTTCGCCCTTAGGGCTTGGGCCCTAAAAATAATCCTTAGGAAAACAATAGGGCCTTCGCCTTTTCAAGGCTTGGGCCCTAATAACCTGCCATGTAGTTTCTCTTTTGTAACTGCAGTCTTATTCACAGAAGATGACATTCAAGTTCACAACAAAACAAACACGGTTTAACAGATACATCTGTTTTCCTTGCTTCACCTTGGTCTTAAAGTAAAAACATGACTGTGAAAAATATTATTTAATGTAGTATTTAATTAAATGCATTTATGATGAATAACATTTTCATGTCAAATTATGTTCATTTTGAGCACGAACTGTGCGCTGTCACTTTAACTCAGTGCGTGCAGCAGAAATAGACTCGGTGCGGAAATGAACGACACTCGACTCATTCGTGGAGGTGGAAAATCAAGTTATTTGTGCCATGCAAGATTTATTGTATAAAGATTCATACTGTTCTGAGTCTGAGTCTGCTGTTTTTGTCAATTTAAAGTTTTAATTTAAAAAGTGTAAGAATATAGTACACGCACAGCAGAGCTTGCAAACTGTGGCTTTTTTGAAGCGCAAACTTTGAACGCGAATGTGAAAGTTGTCAACATAACTCACTGAAAATCACAAATACTCCAACTGTCCCACACCGGCGACTTCAGTGAAAGAGGAGGGGGTTCAAGTCCTGTCGATGGGTCTCCTGCGTCTGCAGTTGCCATGCTATCTTTTGACTGGTTGTATACATAGGCTGTATACTATAGCTACGTAGGTAGAGGACTCGGACTCGCAGCACTTCAACACGCGTGTTTTTTCCCGCTTTGCAAACCGACTGGACGTGACATGGGGGCGTGGCAGTATCGACGATTCCATTTTTGAATTCGATATTCGAGATTGTGAATTAATTTCGTGACACCCTTACTGATTCAAGTAATTTTTTTGACATTTGGGTATAAAGTGTTTTAATTCTACAATATATGGTGTAAAAACGTCTGAGTGCTGCCCTCTTCAGGTTGAACGGTGGCTACTGCAGTTGAATTTTCCTATTGGAAGTTGTGGTACTCTGTGATGTAAGAGAGTACAAGCTAACCATGCCCTTGCCTACAGAGAGACCTGTCTCAGGTGCACGCCCACACTCCACTGGGCTCTGCCCACTTTGCCAGCATTTTTCAAATATTGCCAGTGGGTGGAGTCAGGCTCTGACCAGGGGTTTAGTTACCATTTAATGCAAGCACTTAAAACTAGAGTAAAGTGCAATATCTAGTTCACCACTAGGTGGCAGTGCACAATGAAACGTTCTTCTTCTGCTGTTTCCTGGTATTTGCTTGTTTAAAAAAAAAGCCTGGAAAAACGGGAGCCAGAGCAGAAGTAAACATTAAGATTGAAATTGATTTATAGAATGAAATACATCCTCGAGGTTGAACTACATTGAAAATTAGATGACACCTGTTGTAAAACAAAGTTATCTCGGTGAGTGAAAACTATCAGTTTGTGTGATTAGCTTGAAGCTAAAATGGTGAAATGACTAAAAAGGTTACATTTCAACGTTACAGTGGATTAACAAAAAAACTGTAGTCTGGCCATCTACAATAGCAGTGAATGTTACCCCACGGGTACATTTTTGTTGTATATTCATTTTTGTTGTATACACATTTATGTTAAAATATTTGAATGCACTCAAGGGTAACTCGTTTTTTCCTTGAAAGATTTTCCCTTTCGTTTTTGTTTCATGAGATCTCAAAAGTTGTGGTTGATTTGTTAACATCAATGGTACTAATGCTGTGTGAACTGAACTAAATATTGAATTTATAAATAAGAAAAAAGAAAAATTATTTGAATAAGAACTACATTCAAACTTTAATCTATTGTCCTGTGCTTCCTTTGGAGTGGAATCTTGAGTCTTTTGACTATATGATTAGTACATAACCAACCTCCTTATCGAATCTAGATTTAGATAACTCCTACAATAGGTGTTTAGCCTGCCTATAAGCAGAACTACCACCAGAGGGTTACATCTGCGTGCGCAATAAGTGGGCGGGCTAATGTTTCGTCTTGATGTCACAACGAAACGGCTTATGACTCGTTTGAAAAACAATTAATTTCATTGACTCAGAGTCGACTCTTACTTTAGAAAGACAATAACTTTAGAATATGGTGCACTTTCAGACTTTAAACTTTGAGGATGTTTTCATTCACTTATTGTGTCACTATATTACACACTACATGAAAGGTCATTTTCAAAAATCCATGATAGGGGCCCTTTAAAGTGCTGCATATGGATTTGGAGCCTGCTTCCTCCTATGATTCTACCTCAGCGTCAGAAGGCCTTTATTAACCCCCCGGAGCCGTGTGGAGCACTTTATGATAGATAGATCTATGCACTTATATGGACTTCAAAACAGAAAAAGCCATTCACTGCCATTATAAAGCTTGGAAGAGCCAGGACATTTTTTTTTAATATAACTCCAATTGTATTTGTCTGAAAGAAGAATGTTATATACACCCAGGATGATTTGATGTTGAGTAAATAATGGGCTAATTTACATTTTTGGGTGAACTATCCCTTTAATTCACCCATGTTGAAAGGTAAGATGGTGAATCAACTTTGATTTAATGTGCAAAATTGAAACAGGCTGTATTCGAAAAGTGGTTGATTTGACCCCAATTCAGTGTTTCTAAATACATAATTAAAGAAAAATGTTGCTTCATATTTAATGACTTTTAATGGGGACAACTGGATAAACATAAAATTAACATGATGATATGTTTTCAATGTTCTTTACACATTTTGCAGCATTGGTGTTCTTTGGGGTCAATTTGACCCCAGGCTCATTTTGCAGTATACAAAACATAAGAAATATTTAAAAAATTGTTGTTCACACATTGGTGATTTGGCACAAATCACACATTTGTTTTGGATGATATTGAGGTAATTATAACTTGAGATTTTATGATCTTCAAAAAACTTCCCTCTGCTTTAGGGCCCTAACATTACCATATAGCCCTACCTGAAGTACTGTGAGAACCACTGATAGTTCACACGATGTAATTGAGGGGGGAAACATAATTCTCACAAGAAATTAGATATTTCCAGTCCCAATATTATATATTTCCAGGGAAAGGAAAACATAATTCTTGCAAGAATTTTGATATTATGTGCTGTGGGGGAGGGGAAAACATAATATAGGGGAGGAGCAAATAATGAAAGCTTCCACAGAAGCCTTATAAACCATTTCTCTTTGTGCTCTGTGAGCTCTCTCTTTATGCTCTCTCTCAATTGAAAATGACCTCTAAGCAAAGGTTTTCTGTCAATTCGATTTTGTCATAGTTCTTTGAAAGTGAAAATGACAGAAGAGAATGTGTCTGAGATAGACGATAATGTCGAGGAGGACCCTGATTATAAGGCATCCTCCTCAGATGAGCATGATACTCCTAGTGTTGACCCTCATGTTGTGATATATTACCTTCCAAAAATGGAACGTTATTATGGTCCCACTTCCCACTTGAATGACAGGGTACAGCTGTGGCCAAATTTGAAATTTTTGCTGCTTCAGTTGTTATGATGTTGATTCACATTTTTCACAGAGTGATCAGAGACATTTTACATATTTGCAAAAAGCTTTATCACAAAACCCCAAATTTCACTGTTTTTGTCCTTGGCACCAAATGACCAGCTAACATAATTGGTAACACTTTATTTGAAGGGGTGTGCATAAGACTGACATGACACTGTCATAAACATGACATAACACCTGTCATGAACATGAAGGAGTTTTTATGAATGTTTATGACTGTTGTCATTAAGTGTCATTCTGTAAATTATGACACTTTTAATGCAAAGTTGACATTGTTTAAAATGTCTTTGTTATGACAACTTGACATTAACAAAGACAAAAATGTCTTTATGACAACTTGACATTAACAAAGACAAAAAATGTCTTTGTTATGACAACTTGACATTAACCAAGACAAAAAATGTCTTGATTATGACAACTTGACATTAACAAAGACAGAAATGTCTTTGTTATGACAACTTGACATTAACCAAGAAATCATAACCTGTCAACCTGTCACAAATATGTGATAACAGGTCTAATTATCAAACTTAAAGAAGTTATTTAGCTTTGCGTTAACATTACATTACCCTGTCATATGTGGTTGGTTTTGACTTTGGCCGTCATGACACCATTATAACTGTGTCATGAATATTTTACTTGTCCTCAAGTAAAGTGGAACACGTTAGACTAGTTATAAAGATGTCCACTTTACTTGAGGTAAGGGGAAATATTAATTAAAGTTGTCATAACAAAGACATTTCTGTCTTTGTTAATGTCAAGTTGTCATAATCAAGAAATTTTTTGTCTTTGTTAATGTCAAGTTGTCATAACAAAGACATTTTTGTCTTTGTTAATGTCAAGTTGTCATAACAAAGACATTTTAAACAATGTCAACTTTGCATTAAAAGTGTCATAATTTACCAAATGACACTTAGGGCCCTATCTTGCACTCAGCGCACGATCTGAAACGCAAGTGTCAAAGCGCAAAGCGCAAGTAACTTTGTGGGCGGATCCTGGCGCTGTTGCTATTTTCCCGGCGGGATAAATGCCTCTTGCGCCTGGCGCAAATCTAAAAGGGGTTGGTCTGAAGTAGCTTCATTATTCATAGGTGTGGTTTGGGCGTAACGTGAAATAAACCAATCAGAGCGTCATATCACATTCCCTTTAAGAGCGTGATGAACGAGGTGCCCTTGTTCCATGGCGCAATACTATTATAACGGCGCATTTACCAGGCGCGCTTCAGAATCGGTTCACAGCCGAGTAGATCGATGTTCTCGTCAGGGCCGTAAAAGAAAGAGAAGTGACATTGGAGATGGGACAAACCCACCAAAATTAGCTTCGGTTATACATGCATATAATAATTTGGGTAAATATGTAGGCCTAAGCTTTATGCCAATTTTCCCGATCGTCATAGACACAACATATTAATACTGTGAAGCTGCTTTGATACAATCTCTATTGTGAAAATCACTATATAAATATACTTGACTTGACTGGACAACAATGATTTCCCTCGTGTTTTAATATTTTTCCTTATAATAATGTATCATTTTCAAAAAGGAAAATGCATCTGTGTAGATGAGATAATCATCTACAGTGTATGCGCGTTGTTCACACTCTGTATTATGACCAAGCACGCGCGCTTAAAATAGCATCTGAATGTACGCGCAACGCGCCAATGACTTTAGACTAGGTTTTTTCTGGTCAGTGGCGCAAATGTTTTCTGGAACTGCAAAATAGCATGAGGGAAAGTTTGCGCCGGAACACGCCTCCTCTTTGCGCTGAACCGCCCCGGGGAGCGCAAGTGTATTTCTTAGTTAACTGACGTGTGTCTGTGGAGGGAAAAGTCCGCTTTGCGCGGGTGCAAAATAGGAATGATACATGCGTCAGTGTACAAAGTCATTTGCGCCGGGTGCAAGATAGGGCCCTTTATGACAACAGTCATAAACATTCGTAAAAACTCCTTCATGTTCATGACAGGTGTTATGTCATGTTTATGACAGTGTCATGTCAGTCTTATGCACACCCCTTCAAATAAAGTGTTACCCCATAATTTTACAAATCATATCATCAGCACATGAATACTATAAAAGGAAGGAAGAAGTGCTTCCAATCATTGTGTTCTTCTGTTAGCAATGGTTTCCTCCAAAGAAAGACGGAGGATCATCTTTGCATCAAAATGGCCTGCCATGTAAGAAAATGAAAGCTTTAGCATAAGTTCTGCTGGGAAGACTCAATTGTTGCGTCACTCATTACCTTCTCATCTATCCAATCGTGTTCTAATACTTGTGGTATAAAAGATAGGTACTTACTCATGTTCGAGTTTGCAGATGCTGACGTTTCCATTCATCTCCATCCTCCCTACCACCAAGATGGTTCCTTCCCCTCCATCCTCCCCACCACCACCGGGATGGTCCCTTACCATCAGGCCCGTAGTCAAGGGGAGGCATTGGGGGGCAGTGCCCCCCCAAATAATTTATTGTGCCAACCTAATTGTATGATTTTAAATGTCTACAATTGTGATAATTTTCGATTTCTCACCAAGTTGTTTCGGCAGAACTTATCTCACAGGAACAGTAATCTCTACAACGGTAGAAATGCATAATACATTATCTTCAGAAATGATTCAGAAAATTCATTATTCAACGCATTATTACACAGAACGTGAAATATAATTATATTCATAAATGACTGTTAAAACATACTAAAACAGCAATCAAACCTTGCAAAGACATTAATTATTCAAATACAACAGCCAATGGCAAGTCTCCAGCAGCAGACCTTTCAATATGTTATTTTTGTGTTAGTAGTTTTATTTATTCAAATTACAATATGCAGTTTGTGTGTAAGTATATATATCATATAAATCATGCAATTCATTTAGTTAAGCATACAATATTGTTTATACGTAATTATTTTGCGCAGCTGCACATTGCATGCGATCTCAGAATCTAATTTTGGCGGTTTTGTAATGATATACATTACGTTGATTGTGGCTGTTACTCAAGAAAGCCACTAGATGGCACTGTGTTGTGTATGTGACGAACAATGCAGATTAACAAAAAATATAGGCTACTAGCTAAATGTGGAAATGTTAAGAGAAAATAAACAGAGACGTTGAGATCATACGGTGAAGTATTTTATTTGAATAATTGAACACAACATGACTATTGTGGTCTATTTTAGTTATAGCCTAATATGGGTTGTTGTTTTGGTCTGTCTCAGATCATTAAAAAAAAGTGTGCCCCCTTATGAAAATTAAATGCCCCCCCATTTGGTTTGTTCTGGCGACGGCCCTGCCTACCATACATCACAGGGGGTCAGTTGCGCCCTGCTTTCGTCTTCAGGCAGTAAATGCAGAGTCCGGACCCTCGGACTGCAAGCACTACGCCAAAGAACTTTATATCATAATATTGCTTGCTGGGCTGTTAATAAATGGTTAATTGTTACAGTATTATTCTCCCGAGTCTTTCTGGTAGAAATAGCTGCAAAATATTTTGTACCTGAAAGAACCATTTACCAGATCATCAAGAACTTCAAGAATTGAGGTTTGGCTGCAGTAAAGAAGGCTTTAGGACGTTCCAGAGTGTACAGCAAGTGCCAGGAACTTCTCCTACCGGGGAATCATTGTGAATCGTGTCACTACCAGTGCAGAACTGCTCAATTTTGGCAGCAGGTGGGTGTAAGTGCATCTGCACACACAGCAAGGCCAAGACTTTTGGACAACGACCTGGGGCCTCATTTATAAACGTTGCGTACGCACAAAAGAAGGCGTACGCCGCTCTCTACGCAATAATTGGTATTTATAAAAAGCAAACTTGACGGGAAAATGTGCGGTCCTACACGCAAGCTCTGACCCAGGCGTACGCACAAAAACGGGTGAAATGAGAAATGGCGACACCGTCGGCGGATGGAAGAAACACGTGAAAGTGTGTGAAACTGTAGACCGTTGTGTAAAAGAAATGGCAATACTGCCTCTCATAAATAGACTTCACAAAGCAAGTCTTACAATTAACAGCCTGAGCCTACACGAACACCCGTTTGATCGATCTGCACTGCAGTGTAAAACAAAAAAATCAAACGAAGATTTCGACAGAAATGCAAATTAACACATATTTGCAAAAAGAAAAGTGAAATATGTTCTGCAATAATATTGCCATGTTATGCAATTCATCCTCATAACAAATCTGTTGCTTGTCAGATGCAATCAAATGGATGGTAATAAAATGCCATGATGCCATCACAATGCGTAATGGAGCGCTAGACGCTTTTTTGCATCGACTTTGATGTCCGACCATTTCTTTTTTATTTCGGCCAGGAGGTTGTGAGGCTGCAGCATAAACGGCGTCTGCAACCTTTTGCCACTCAAGTGCCTTTTTGGCATTAGTAATGCCCACACTGTGCCCTGTAAAATGTAAAACAACATTTTACTCCTCTTTTCCACCTCGCCAACGATCATTTCTACTTCACATTGAGTGAAGTTACGTTTATTGGTTTTCCTCTCTGTATTTGCCATGATTTCGCAATCGATGAATATTAACTTGTGGGGGTTTCACAGACTATTTATGGGCAACTATGGGCGTTTCACGGACTATGTATGGGCAACTATGGGCGTGACATGAAGCCGCAAAAGCTGCGCTACATTTAGAATTGATTGTGATTTATTAAGGGAAAACTGCGTAGGACGTGCGTGCGCACGGTTTTATAAATCCGAATATTTCTGTGCGTACGCACGTCCTATGTTTCATCCGTACGCCACTTCTGACGCAAATCCTACGCAAAGTTTTATAAATGAGGCCCCTGGTGTCAAGAAGGGCAGCAAAAAAGCCAATTCTCTCCAATACAAACATCAAAGATTGACTGAAATTCAGCAGGAAGTACAATGGGCAGCAGAAGACTGGAGCAAAATTATTGTTTCTGATGAAAAATCCTTCCAAGTGTTTGGAACATCTGGAAAATCGTTTGTCAAGTCAAGTCAAGTATATTTATATAGCGCTTTTCACAATATAGATTGCATCAAAGCAGCTTCACAGTATCAGTCAAAACAACATAACAATGTTCGTTTCTTAGTGGAAAAACATCCACGTTTTGGTAGAGCTGATCAATGGTATTAATGATTGGTTAATTAATTTGAATATACCCAACTGAGCAAGCCAAAGGCAACAGTGGCAAGGAACCGAAAAACTCCATCAAATGACCTAATGGTGTCCAAAAACTCCATCAGGTGACCAAATGGAGAAAAAAAAAAACCTTGGGAGAACCCAGGCTCAGTCGGGGGCCAGTTCTCCTCCGGCGTTTATGAACTAGAGGCCGGATTTACAGTAACTGTAAGATAAAAATGTATATGAATGTCTCTAAACAGACTTTAAACGCGAACCTGTGATAAACGCTGATGCCGTTCACATGCACATTAAGAATTGATTCTATAGCTATGTGCGTTTGGATATATGTGCGCAGGTTTGTAATTCCCTACAAAACCATGCCTGAACAAACTACTTGTCTATAAATTTGATACAGAATTTTGTTTTATTTTATCACTTCGGGGTGGGTACACGAAACGAAATTCACAACGCTTTATCTGTAGAGTGGGAAAGGTATCCTCCATAGGGAGAGGCTAGTTGGCACTTCAGCACTGCATTGTCATCGAGTCCAGGCGAAGCTCCTCGTCAGATCTGGATACGGCCTGGATCCGGCAGGCTGCGGGAAAACCTCGGGATAAACAAAGACACTCAAATCAGCGTAGATGCCATTCTTCTTATCATGTAACGAGCTCATCAGGATTTAAGGGAAGTGTTCCCAGTTCCAGCTGACCTAATCTACAGTATGCAGCCTAACATTGAAATGAATGTGTCTTTAATCGAGCTTTGAACTGACAGAGCGTGTCTACTTCCCGGACAATGGTAGGAAGACTGTTCCAAAGTTTTGGTGCTAGAGAGGAAAAGGATCTACCGCCAGAAGTCTATTTTCATATTCTAGGTATTATTAACTGGCCGTAATTTTGAGATCGCAATAGACGTGAAGGACTATAGTGTGTTAAGAGCTCCCCCAAGTGTCCAGAAGAAAGAAGAAAAGCTAAACGCTACCATGAGTCCTGTGTTGTGCCAACAGTGAGGCATCCTGAGACTATCAATGGGAGTGTCAAATTGACCCCAAACCTATCCTTGATAAAATAAATAAATAAATAAATATAAAGTTATTAAAGGCACAATATGTATTTTTTCTGCTTTAAAAATAGCAAAAATAACTGTATCTATGGTATATACTTTTAATTGTGTACTGTACTGTGTACAGTTTCCACCAACTTTCAAATCCGGAGAAATGTATTGTTTAATTCGAAGACACGGCCCGTTTCTTTATTTCCGTTTCTTGACAACGACAACAACTCCCATGAGCCCACGCTCTTTCCCCACGTCATCAAAGTACGTCTTTTGTTATTATTTTGATTGAGTGACCCCTGGTGGCCAAAAATTACATACTGTACGTTTAAAATACCAAAAATATAATTTTTGATCAGTAATCAGTGACATTTTATAGTGATTTGCTCATTCTTCCATAGTCGTGCAAATTCTGGACGTATAAGGGGTGGGGGTGGGGTTGGTTTTTTTTATTTAAAGGGTTATTTAAGTACAAGTAGTTTTATTTATTTAGTTCTCACCAAAGCTCACTCCAAAATCAGATCCTAGATCTGGCTAGAAGGCAAAATCCTAGAAGGCAGCGATCGAGTCAACAAGTCAGCTGTTTATGGATGCAGCCATAATTCGACGTTGATTCAACCTTGGTCCCTTGAAATGCCGGGTAACGATGTTAATTCTCAAATATGACGATTGGTATTACTCAGAATGCATTGTTTTCTACGGTATAGCAATAACTGTTTTAATGGAAAATTCTGTACGTTATTTTACAGAAATTTTTTATTTGCATTGTATTGGATGGCACTCACTAAATTAAACACGCACATTGGTCATGTGATTGATGTGGCTTAATAATGTTTGAAATTGTTATTTTTGCATATTGCATTGCCTATGGTTCTTTTAAAAAATATTGGCTCAACAGATTATGCAATTTCGAATTCTGTTTCAGCTTCATGTCTGGAAAGGCAACAGGCAACTGAGGCCGGAAGTGACGTAGCGAACGCTTGCGTTGATGCACTAACCGGAAGCAACACAAATCGATACATGTAGGCCTAAATATGATAAACAGAGGCGAACGCATATAGCACAAATGCGTTTGCAGTAACTCAAATAGCGCTGTCTATGTAATTACTTATGATTTTTAAAGATTTTATTTTATAATAGTGTTTTAGACGTTATTTTACCTATATAAAACTTTTTTTTGTTTTATTTTTATTATTATTTTTATGATGAAGTGTGTGTGGTCGTTGGTTGCTGTATGTGTGTTGTGTGTGTGTGTCGCTTATAAACCAGTGATCATCGTTCACGGGCTCTTCGACACCTCTGCTGACTTCATCAACCTACACCGATTCATCAATCTGGTAAACCATTAATGTGATCTATGTGTAAACATAACGTTTAACAGTTAGCCTACGAGCTGCTGAAGAGTATCAAGTCTGTAAATTTGCCCAGAATCAATATACACACAATAACTCTATAACAGAAACTTAAATAATAAGGACAAAAAGTTTTGTGGTGATACGTTACCATGGTACAGTGAGAATATACAATTGTATAACAGTCGTTTTGAATACATGCTAGGCTATATTAAACGTATCATACATGGAACTCCAATATATGACAAAAACAAAACATGTGGTTTGTTTGTTTTCAGTGACCCATGAATTGTCATTTAGGAATGTAAATAGGGAATAAACAAAATAATTGTGCCAATTATACAGTCGTGCTCAAAAGTTTACATACCTCTTTCAGAATATGTAAAATGTTAATTTTAACAAAATAAGAGGGATCATACAAAATGTATGTTATTTTTATTTATTTAATATCGTCCTGAATAATATATTTTACATAAATTATGTTATTATAGTCCACAAGACAAAAAAATTGCCTGATTCTTACTATGCTTTGTTACATGGATGATCAACGGCTGTTTTTTGTTGTTGTTTTGTTTTGTTTTGTGAATTCCTTGTTTGTCCTGAGCAGTTAAACAGACTTTAGAAAAATCTAGGGCTGTCAAATGATTAATCACGATTAATCGCATCCAAAATAAAAGTTTGTGTTTACATAATAAATGTGTGTGTACTGTGTATAATTATTTTATATATATAAATACATACACATGCTTGTATATATTTAAGAAATATTTGCATGTATATACTATATATAGATTTATATATAATTTATATTATATATAAATATTTTATATATAAATAACACATTTTTCTTAAATATATAAATGCACGTGTGTGTACTTATATATACAAAATAATTTTACACAGTACAAACAGATTTATTATGTTAACACAAACTTTTATTTTGGATGCGATTAATCGTGATTAATCATTTGACAGCCCTAGAAAACTCCCCCAGGTCACTCAAATTCTTAGGTTTTCCATATTTTTATGCAAAAAATATGCAAAAATAAAGTATATTTAAATAGGAAATCATTTTTAAAATTATAATAATATTTCACAATATTATAGTTTTTTTCTGCATATATGTGTGTGTGTGTATATAAATATATATATAATATGAGCCATTTATAGAGAGATGCTTTATTGTTGTAGTTATGCTGCTTTCACATGCTATCGAAAATTACGAGTCGTAATTACGAGCTCATCGCATTGAAGTGCTTTGTTGTCGGAAATTACAGGACTATGGAGGATACCAGGTATTTTCTTTCCTATTTATTGGGAAGATATTATTAAAGCCAAAATGAAATTTAGCATCCCATTTATTGACAACCATATAAATTCACTGCGCTATCTAGATGGTCAGCCTTCTTACAATTCTGGAATTTCTGATCAAATGCAGGCTATTTTTGCTGTGTATGTATATGTAATTTTTTTTTATAAACGCATGCTTCAAATGTGCACTACTTTATAACAAGACGATGTAGCTGTTGTGGAAACAATACCAGTCACATCAGCAATCGTTCTCCCCTCTGCCATATTTAAAGTTTATGGCCCGCCCAACTTGGGAACTTTCTCGGGACCTAAAATAATCCCGAACTTGCCTGTGGTAAATACGGGTGCATTCATTTCCTATTTCCTAACTAGGAAACTCATATTTACAATAATTCCAATTGTACGTAAAGGCAGCGTTAGTTAGTTGTTGTAGAGGTCAGATTGTTGTCTGTGTTCATATGTAATTGATTTGTGTTTGTTTTATCTGGTTACAGTCTCACCCAGGTACTAATGTGACTGTCCTAGACCTGTTTGACCGCAGTGCCAGCCTGCAGCCACTCTGGAAGCAAGTGGAGGGCTTTGCAGAAGCCATATATCCCATCATGCAGAATGCAGCTGATGGCATCCACCTCATCTGCTACTCACAAGGTCTATAACCAAAAGAATAGTGTGTTAAGCATTAAATTAAGATAGGCAATGCTATGTTGCGAATATAGGTATGGCTAGGGGACATTTTTAGGCACAATGTGCACCACATGTTGCAACAAAATAACAATCCGCCATGGTTTGCTGTGCAGCAATAAAAAACACATTTTCATCCTATCATCTGTTGCTGTGCTGGGATTGTAAGCATGGCTGGAACATAACTTTTCATTTTATAACTTGTAATGTATGTTGGATGTTCAAATCTCTTAACATGTCTGGGCCGCTTTCGCGTATTTGCTTTGTGACATTATTTTATTAACAATTTCTCAGGGTTTCTGCAGATCCTTAAAAAGTAGCTATTAAATTTGATTTTTAAAAATTAAGTCTTATTTTTACTTATGTGAGGATCTTACATTTTAGAAAACACTTTGATTTAGATATCTAAATACTTTACCAAATTAAAACTAATTAGCATTATATGATTTTTATTATTTTTTCTTTGTGGATTTGCTTGTTTGACAATTTGTGGCATTTACAGCAGCATAGTATGTACTTATGCAGGAGAAAGAAAGAAAGAAAGGAATAGAAAATGGGTAAATGTAAGTTCAATTGTAAGTTCTTTCTTTATCAAACAATAATTACGATATCATCATAGACACATCGCACACCCCTACGCACATATATATCGTCTATGATGATATCGTAATTATTGTTTTAACATTGTGCGAGATGACATGGAGTTTGTCACTCACGCTATCGCCGCTTGATGTATATTTTGGCTATAAGATAACCGACACTGAGCAGAGAGAGCAGGGCTGCCAAATCTCACTCATTCAGCATGAGACTCATGCAATTGACACTTTTCACATGCTCTTATGCCACACATCCATTTTCTAACGCAGAGAAAAATCACGAAGCAAAGAGGACACTGACACCGACAGACTAGACAGAGCAGGTTACTTTTGATATGAAACAAATCATAATTTCTCAGATTCTGTATATGTTATTACGAAATTCAATCAATAGCGTTTTGGCGCTTGTATGTGACGTGACAGATCGTGGTCAGGAACAGAACATCTCTTACTCTTTACTAGTTAATAGTAAATAAACACGAATGAACAATAGGTGTGTTGAAAGATACAGTACAACTTACCGAAATGTTTATGACTCATACATAATATCGATCAATCAGTGTTTTTCAACCGTGGAAAATTTTTTTTTAATTGTTTTTCTCAATAAAACTGGAGAACAATAGGCTATGTAACATAAAGTTACATTTACCTCAAGAAAGCCATTTGATAGCACGTTAGTTGGCTAGACAAAATATATACACTCACCGGCCACTTTATTAGGTACACCTGTCCAACTGCTCCTTAACACTTAATTTCTAAGCAGCCAATCACATGGCGGCAACTCAGTGCATTTAGGCATGTAGACATGGTCAAGACAATCTCCTGTAGTTCAAACCGAGCATCAGTATGGGGAAGAAAGGTGATTTGAGTGACTTTGAACGTGGCATGATTGTTGGTGCCAGAAGGGCTGGTCTGAGTATTTCAGAAACTGCTAATCTACTGGGATTTTCACGCACAACCATCTCTAGGGTTTACAGAGAATGGTCCGAAAAAGAAAAAACATCCAATGAGCGGCAGTTCTGTGGGCGGAAATGCCTTGTTGATGCCAGAGGTCAGAGGAGAATGGCCAGACTGGTTCGAGCTGATAGAAGGGCAACAGTGACTCAAATAACCACCCGTTACAACCAAGGTGGGCAGAAGAGCATCTCTGAACGCACAGTACGTCGAACTTTGAGGCAGATGGGCTACAGCAGCAGAAGACCACACCGGGTGCCACTCCTTTCAGCTAAGAACAGGAAACTGAGGCTACAATTTGCACAAGCTCATCGAAATTGGACAATAGAAGATTGGAAAAACGTTGCCTGGTCTGATGAGTCTCGATTTCTGCTGCGACATTCGGATGGTAGGGTCAGAATTTGGCCTCTACAACATGAAAGCATGGATCCATCCTGCCTTGTATCAACGGTTCAGGCTGGTGGTGGTGGTGTCATGGTGTGGGGAATATTTTCTTGGCACTCTTTGGGCCCCTTGGTACCAATTGAGCATCGTTGCAACGCCACAGCCTACCTGAGTATTGTTGCTGACCATGTCCATCCCTTTATGACCACAATGTACCCAACTTCTGATGGCTACTTTCAGCAGGATAATGCGCCATGTCATAAAGCTGGAATCATCTCAGACTGGTTTCTTGAACATGACAATGAGTTCGCTGTACTCAAATGGCCTCCACAGTCACCAGATCTCAATCCAATAGAGCATCTTTGGGATGTGGTGGAACGGGAGATTCGCATCATGGATGTGCAGCCGACAAATCTGCGGCAACTGTGTGATGCCATCATGTCAATATGGACCAAACTCCCTGAGGAATGCTTCCAGCACCTTGTTGAATCTATGCCACGAAGAATTGAGGCAGTTCTGAAGGCAAAAGGGGGTCCAACCCGTTACTAGCATGGGGTACCTAATAAAGTGGCCGGTGAGTGTATAAAGTAAATATGTGTACTATATTAGTATCATTAAAATATTTTAACATTGTTATTATAGCCTAGTAAAAAACTAATTATATTTCATTTGAGTTGTTATTTTTAATCTTTAATAATAATACCAGCTGACAGGGCTCTCTGTATGTTTACAGCATTAGGTGAGTTTTTGTTGTTGTTGTTGAGAAAAATTTACATTATCTACTGTACCTAATATTTATCCAAATGAATCGATATTGAATCAAGATCGGAATCAAATCACAATATCAAGCAATAATAAAAAACAGTAGCCAACCAGTCATTGTACCTTGTAAACGTTGTAACATATTGTCACTAAACTTAACAAAATTCTGTTTAGTTACCAAATGTTTTGACAATCACAATACACATCCTGCTTAAATGTCCCTGTTTGTCTGGGCCGAATGTTACAAATATCTTATTTTCATGAGCATACAAATGTTCTTATTTATTGTTCTATTTATTTTATACTATTGTACTATTGAGACAATAACAAGTTTGCAGTAATGCAAAGATATCATTATTTAATTTTGTAAAAAATATTATTTTAATTTGAAAACAGTTGAGTTGAGAAATTTCAGCATTATCACTAATCTGTGTGTGCATTTTCCTTGAGAACTAAGCAAGTTGACTCATGAAACCATTTGTTTATTATTTTGCATTCACATTATTGACGTCAATAATCGCAATATGAAATTTTTCCCAAATCATGCAGCCCTATGCAGGTATATGCCCCCAAAATTCAAGATATACGGACATTTTTGTCCTGATGATTTTTTGTCTTATATTTGTATCATATGATGTATTTATTAAGATTTTCAGCACGGTTTGCAAGAATATCAGCACGGTTTGCAAATGTGATATTTATTTTATACAATAGTTAAATAAACAATAAGTTAACATTTTGAGTTACATTTTAGTCACAATATTGTCAATATTGTTAGTTTTTTCTTTATTTCGCCAATGAAAAATTCTAAATGAAGCCGCAGCAGAACAGTCTCCGAGCAACACACAGTGGTGATTCGTTGCTGAATGAATCCGAATATTGAACGTATCGGTTTAATTCATGATTCATTGACCCATTCAATAAAGTCGTTCCTAAATGATTACATTGTTTGAAAAAATCGGTCAATGAATGACTCACTCATCGTTACCTTTATTTATACAGTGCTTTATACAATACAGATTGTTGCAAAGCAATTTTACAGTGATAAACTTTATTATATGCTATAAACTTTATAGCATAAATATTATTTAGTACAATATAAATCCCATCAAAATATGAAATATTACTTACAAAAATATGAATGAACTTAAATATAGTACACTTATATCATTGAAAAAAAGTTGCACCTAACTTATGGGTCACTCTAGGACAGTTAAAAATTACCAAACACCCTGTGGGTCATTTTTGACTGCCTAGAGCAGTGGTTCCCAAACCTGTCCTGGTGCACCCCCAACACTGCACATTTTCTTTGTCTCTTTAATCAAACACACCTGATTTAACTCATCAGCTCATTATCACATGGGTTAATGAGCTGATGAGTTGAATCAGGTGTGTTTGATTAGGGAGACAAAGAAAATGTGCAGTGTTGGGGGTGCGCAAGGACAGGTTTGGGAACCACTGGCCTAGAGTGACCCATAAGTTAGGTGCACCAGAGAATTAAGCAAATTTTACAAATGGTAAAATAATGTTTACAGCTTTTTTGTTTGAGTAAACGTATCTGTATCTGTAATCTGTAAAAGTAGGCATTTTTAGGTTACAGAGTCTGTGCAATCAGTTCTGTTGTGTATTTCTTCCTAAAAACATTGTCCTCTTTTTTAACTCTTTCTCATTTGTGTGTCACCTTGACTTATATAAACATTAAAGCAAGGGCATGTCTAAATCTGCTGCAGGTGGCCTTGTGTGTCGAGGAATCCTGTCCACTCTTCCAGACCATAATGTGCATTCTTTCATATCTCTGTCTTCTCCGCAGGCGGGACAGTATGGAGGTAACACACTTTCTTTAGTTCTGTTGAGGAGCACATTTACAGACTTGCTGACCTGATTAAACATTAAATTGAAAAGCTTTGACTTCATTGAGTGTCATGTGAAACCATTCAATATTAGGAACTTTTGACTTCTTTTGAGAGAAATTGTTCTGGTTTTGCTCATGTTTTATAAGTGATATTTGCTCTTTTTTTTGTAGACACAGACTATCTGAAGTACCTCTTCCCTCAGTTTGTCAAATCCAATTTGTATCATGTATGCTATAATGCAGTGGGCCAGAAAATCTCAATCTGTAACTACTGGAATGGTGAGTGAATGAAAGGATCAGAAGATAGACATAAATCATGCATCAGTCAAAATTGGGGGAAAAATTAGAAAGCTACATATTGCCTTGTCAAATGATTGATCTATGATCATCTTAAAGAGCTAAGGAATAAGTTAATGACAATTCACCTTTATGTAACATTATTAATGGAGCTTGCATCACTGTTAATATTGTATAGTGATTTGAGCAAAAACGGTAAAAAGTCTAATACATAACTAGCCCGCATTATTTGTAGGATGGGCATGAATGATCCCACAAATCACAAATGTTGAGGTCGATTTTAAAGATATGGTTCACCCAAAAACTTAAATTCTCTCATCATATACTCACCTTCTGATCCTCATGCTTGTTTGACCTTTCTTCTGTGGAACACAAAAGAAAATATTTTTAAGAATATTATTTGCTGTTTCTGTCATTATGATGGATATTATCCATCAATTGGATTGTAACGAGGCCATGTATGATATCAGTGCAGATCAGAGTCAGAAATAACGGAAGTAACAGAACAGAACAGAAATAACTTGAAAAAAAAAAAGCCTCAGCACAATGAAAGTAAAGCAGTTAGGAGGACTGTCAAGATTAAAGTGAAATATAAAAATTTAATTAAAGCTACAATATGTAAAACCAATGTAATTTATTTTTGTTCAATAATATTTTTGGTTACAGTTTATTTTAAGGTGTCCTTGATATAGTGTAATTATATGTTTAGTAATATTGACATGTAACAATAAGTAACAACATGTACTTACTATAGGGATAGGGTAGGTTTAGGATTAGGATTAGGTTGAGGGTTAGTTGCATGTAATTATGCATAAATTACTGTTATTACTACGGTAAGTACATGTAACATATGTAACAAGGATACCGTAAAATAAAATGTTACCATATTTTTTCTTTTTAATTTTGTATTTTGAGAGAATTTGATGTTACTTATTAATATTTATGGTAAAATTTTGCCATTTTTAAAAGAATATACATTTAATTAATGCAGTATTTTAGGTTAAAATAGAGACTAGGCCTTCAAAATTTTTTTGAAGGCAGATTAGCGCCATCTGCAAAATAAAACATGTAATTTCATGGTGTAACCACTAGATGCCTCTATGGCTCCGATTTGTAGAGAATTAGTGTTTTTGTCAATTTCCCATTCATTTCCTATGGTCGGTCAAAATAAAAAATAAAAAATTATGTGAAGTGTACACATTTTTGCATTATTACTACAGTCAAACCTGAATACGGAGAAAGCATTTTGTTACAGGTAACATTACATTTCATTAAAAAAAATAATAAAAATAAACAGTAATGCTTTATCACAGCTTATTATTATTATTTATATTATTATACATTTTTTTAAACATTAATTTATTATTTTTAAACATATGAATTATTATTTTAATAATTGTAATAATAATTGTATTTATCTATATACACATATCACTATTGATGTTTTTTCTCTGCATCGTGTCTGTCTGATTTGTAGAGAATTGTGTTTTTGTCAATGTCCCATTCATATGGTCGGTCACAATTCATTGGTGTGTGTGTATAAAAAGTGTGTTTGTATGTATGGGTGATTGTGTCTGTTTTGCACTCTTGATGTTTTAGAGTGTCACCCCTTCATTGTTTAGCACTTTTTTTCTGCATCGTGGCCGATTTGTAGATTGTACACACAAATTCTCAGAATTTTGAATTTGTTTCAATTTCCCATTCATTTCCTATGGTCGATCATTTTTGACCGAAGAGCACAAGTGTGACTATTTTTTTTACGACCACTTAGCCTGCTCGGATCATGACCTCAATTTTTTTATGTGTTCACATACCTAATGCCATAAAAGTCACCAAGTTTCGTAACATTCCGATGAAGAATCCTGTGATTTTTACAATTTCAAAACAGAATTTTTTTTTTGTGCTGACCGAAGAGCACCTGAGGTTTGAAATCGCTGGTGTTTCTGACGTCACAAACTACCTTGTAACCAATCACGTCAGTGTGTGATCCTCGAGTGGATCTCTGAGCTGGTGTGAGTGAATCTAGGCGGGGCTAATTTACATATTCATAGAACCACTTAGTATACTAAATGAGGCAATAGTGTAGACAATAGTAGTTACATTCAAAATTCCAGAAGTCATACATGCTTAGAATGACATGAGGATTAGTAATTGATGAGTGTTTTTTTATTTTTTTATTTTTTTTGTGAATTAGGGGCTAGAGGCATATCTAGATTCTAGAATTCTAGAATATCACAGAGACAATGAGTGGGCTCTTTTGACTTGGGCCAGTAAGCAACCACCCAGAACAACCAAATAGCATCACACTAAGAGCACTCAGAACAACATAGTAACTACCAATGTCCTGATCATTCACTGAGTGGTTATTTATCATTACAGCAAAGATATTTTGCTGAAAAATTCTAGTATCTCTTTAAGACCATTTGGTGATGTTTCAGTTTTTTTTTTCAGACCCTCATCACAGAGACTTGTACATCAACAGCAGTGACTATCTGGCATTACTGAACAATGAAAGACCAAATCCCAACTCTACTGGTAAGACACCAGATCACAGTTCCAGCTTTTTAAAAAGTACATCTTCAGTAAGAGGATGGTAATTGTGATTTCTGTGGTTTTGAGTGCCAGAGCTTGTTTAATTTTTTCAATAGCTTTTATTGTTTGCAGTGTTTTACTAGTTTGTGATGTAATATTCTCCTTGCACAGCTTGGAAACAAAATTTTCTGCGAATTAAGAAGCTGGTGCTGATTGGTGGTCCTGATGATGGGGTCATCACACCATGGCAGTCAAGGTTGCTTAAATCACTTGTCAATCTTTTATCTTATAACTCAGATTTTCGGAAGCTTGAAACATGATGGTCATTTTATACGTTCTCAAATGATTTTTATGATGTCTCATTTTCTTGCTTTTCAGTCAGTTTGGTTTCTATGATGATAATGAGACGGTCGTTGAGATGAAAAACCAGAAAGTAAGCATAATAAATATTACTTAGCCTTTTTTTTTTATTCTGGAGTGATATGTCCTCTGACAACATTGTTGAAATGTATTCTTTCTTTC